>CM021103.1:693374175-693694541 GCA_007115665.2 Sequoiadendron giganteum | reverse complement strand
ACATAAACATTACATAATTATTATAACCATTTTACTGCAATATATATAAATTCATGTACATGACTATTAAATGAAAAAACATATAAGTCATTATGCAACAAATAAGATAAATGAGATGCCATCATATGACATTTCGGGCATTCTGTTGCAAATTCATGTTGTTTATGATATATAATATGATCATTGGGACATGCATCTATTGTTTGATACTCCATTCCAATATCTTTCATAATGCCAGATAAATCTCGGTATGAGCGAGGTAAAATATTTGATGGTGGTAACAAAAATTCACCAATCAATCTACAACAAAAAATAATTTCTTAATATAAAGAATATTAAAGGTACATACTTCATCTTTTATTTACTAGCGATGAACTAACAACAATTAAAATAGATGAAAAAAAATGACATATATGACATACCTTAACATCCATGAGATTGCTATGTTGGATAAACCATTCATAACCTTCAAGTTCACCAACAACAATACAACAGAGAGAAGAGTTGTTTGGGAGCCTTCATAAAGGGGCTCGTATGCCTTCTCAAGTACAAGTAAATCATGAACATCATCAAAGTCATCTCGATCAACATGATCAGATGTGCCACTACATGTGTCATGGATCAATGTATTTGTACCATCATCTTCAATTGTGTTTTTTGGTGCATGATCATCTTCTTCCATAGGATCATTAACTTCATTTTCGATATTCACAGCTCCATGTTCCTCCGCTTGCAAAACCACATTATCTGGGCTGTGATAATTCATATCATGTGCCCTAGGGTGCCCCACCTTTATAATAATGACAGACACAAATAAACCATGATCATGATCAAGTGATTTTTTATATATATATCAAATGTTAAAACAATATAAACATTTACAAATTCAATCAATATAAACACATATAATGAACAACTTACCAATGGACGATAATCATGCCCCCTTCAACGTGACCATGCTACCTACAATGTTTCTCAGCTGTTGTGATTAAAAGTCTTCTCATCTTTAAGCCCTTGCAATTATTGCAAGGACAATAACATTTCCCATCACCCTTTCTTTTCAATATAGCCCACAATCTAGCAACTGTCTCTTCATTTTGTTCTAGACTAATATTATCTAACATGATTTTTCTTTACCAAGCTTGAATATTTAAATCTTCAAAAAATATCAAACTCACACTCCAATAATTTTTAATCATACACAGGTAACAAAATATAATAATTATGATATTTTACACCAAAAAAAATCGGCATGCAACCACCCCTGCAAAAGAGAAGATAGTCTAAAGTTAATGACCCCAAAAAACACTTTCAAATGCTAATTCCAAAAATTATTAAATTCTGATTTTACTATGATTTCCAACTATTAGACTCCCAAAATTAGAATATTGAACTTGCACAACAAAATCTGGAAATGAAATTCTCAAAATGTAGCTAATAGGCCTCAACAATTAAGGCCTACTCAAGACTTTGTGAAGTCACTGCAAGGTTTCCAGGCCTTACCTGATGATTTCAGCAGGAGGATTAAAGATTTGGTAAAGAGTTTTGATGACTGGAGTGACACATCTTTACCAGATATTGTAGATGCCCAAGGAAATGTTAGATCATTGCAGCAATGGCAGGACAGGGTAGATGAAATCATCAATGCAAAATCAAATTGATTTGTGATGACTCAGATTATGACATGCTGATGAGTAGTATGGATCATAGCTGCAAAAATATTTTGGGGAAAAAATCGGCAAACAAAAAGTATAAGATTTTTTTTTAAATCGGGAAAAAATCAGATTTAAAAAAAACATAAAAAATTGTAGAACAAGAGATAAAATTTTTTTTTTTAAAATTGAAAGCGATTTCCATAGCATAGAGATATAGAGAGCAAAAAAAATAAAGAGTTTAACTAATGAATTGTAGAAAATAGATTTTTGAAATTTATATTCATATCGCTGATTACATTCTTTGCATTGCACATCTTTCAAACTCAAAGCATTACTTTTCATACATGTCTACCAAAGCATTTTATCAAACAGTTCACTGCCTTGCAGCTATGGCTAAAAGCCTAAAAATAGGTGCTTTCAAACAAGCTACGGATGCCTGGAAAAAATCTATCAAAGCATAATAGTAAGCAATAGCATAGACAAGGCAGTGAACTGTTTGAAAAAATGCCTCAAAGAAATGTGGTCTCATGGTGATGGAATTCCATGATGAATGCCTATGGCCATGGATTGTCATGGCATTCCATCACCATGAGAACACATTTCTTTGAGGCATCTTTTCCAACAATTCACCACCTTGTCTATGGTACAACATTTTTCATACATATCTACCAAAGCATTTTATCAAACAGTTCACTGCCTTGCTGCTATGGCTAAAAGCCTAAAACAAGTGCTTTTGAACAAGCTATGGATGCTTGCAAAAAATCTATCAAAGCATAATAGTAAGCAATAGCATAGACAAGACAGTGAACTGTTTGAAAAAATGCCTCAGTTAACAGCTCAGCGGTTATGGGTTATAACAAATTTTGGCTATGTCTTGGTGGCAGTTTTGGTGCAAGTTTTCAAAGTTTGGCAAATGCAACAGTTATTCTCCAGTGGACGGGATGAACAAGAAGATTCTCCAGAGACTTAGCTGTTGTAACCAATTTTTGAAATGTCATAAGGCGGTCCAAGTGACCAGTGACAGGTGTATTTCTGGTCTGATGCTTGTTGCTCCTTCATTTTCCCTATAAGAAGGATTTCAGGACCAAGAAATACGGGTTAGCAAGTTAGATATCTTTAGGTCAAGTCTAACTGAAGTTGCAGAGCGAATTTGTAAAGAGCCTAATATTATAGTGAAGATACTATTCTTAGGTTTGGTGTCATTCTGTTGTAGGTTTTAGTTTCATGGGTACTTAATTTTCAAGACAGTACTAGCATCTGAATGAAAATTACTCATTTCAAGGTCATGTATCTCCATTGTATGAATATATTATTATCTTGAATAAAATGATCAAGGGTTATTCTGTTCATCTCACTGTTATGGTGTGTGTAATTCTCATTTTGGCTTTAATTCAAGGAATTAATTAAAATGCTTGAGTGAGGTTATAGGTGACTATGTTCATATAAGGATTTGATAAGTAGTATTGGGTTAGAATATAGATTGATGGTATTGTAAGGCAGTATTATCTGAGATTTTATATGCTATGTGTCTAGAAGATAAACTTGGTTACAGTAAAAAAACAACCAACACCTTTGATATTATCTAGCTATGGCTCCCAAATCTATTGCAAATTGATCATTAGGGTTAAAATTGAAACCTTGCAAATATAATCTTTGTCCAAATCCATCAAGAATTTTCCATCAGTTATAAACAATTCCCTTATAAATAATTTGTGAAGCCAGGTCTAAAATCTGGAAATGAAATTCTAAAAATGCACAAGACTAAAAATGAAATCTGATGAGATGTTGCTTTAAAATATGATTTTCAAACTTGGAAGTACAAATCTGACTTCACAAATGAATTATGGAAAAAGACAATGACTACCCTCAACCTGGCGATATCTTCTTGAGTTTCTTCTGATTTTCCCCAAGAAAATCATCGAGCAAAACACTGTCGCAATAAATAGTTCACAGGTTAAATTCTGATTTCAATTTATGCCCGCTAGAATTTAACTTTGCAGGTTGAAACGTAGATGAAAAAATGGTTCATCAAAATTTCGACGAACGTCGGGGTAAAAATTAAAAAAGAATGAAAATTTGCACAAGTGCCCAATGATACATCTGATGATATAGCTTTCGTCAAAAGTTTTCATCGGAAATTGGGGTCAAATGAGTTAGTGGTGTGTTCAAAATTTTGCAAGGATAGGTGAAGTGAAGGATGAAATATGATGGAGGATGGATGAAGTGTTTGACCCAATGTTGACCTAGAGTGAACCTTTGTTTTGAAAGACCAAGGTAGTGAGAAAAAAATGTTATACCTCTAAAGTGATAATACTCCAAGAACTCAATGATTTTGGAAATAGTGTAACTCAATGATTTTGGATAATGGAACTCAATGATTTTGGACTCAATGTTTTGTAATGTTTTCCTTGTATGGTAGCAGGTGTAAGGTTGGTTTGTTCAATTGGCGTGATTGGTTGCCAAATGGTCATGTGGGGTTCAATTTTTTGATTTATCTTGCTTAATGAGCTTCTTTTACCACAAACACTTGTCTTGATTATTTTTTCAAACTAAATGTCTATGTCAAAAAACATCATAAATTTCACAATGTCCATTTAATGAAAATCATAAGATTGAAGGCATAGTTTCTTATATTAACTTTGGAAAATATGGATTGAGATATAAGTCAAGATATTTAGAAATCTCTAAGGATAGAAATCCTTAGGAAAAGCATTAATATCAATGATTTTTTAATAGGTATTCATACTTAGACCAAAGGGTTTGAAATTTTGAGGAAGATTGTGAATGTTTGTTTGTAACGTTTTGGAACCAAGCAAAGTATTAAATTGACTCACAATCATTTACCACCTAGGTTGAATGGCCATACTTATTGAGTCCCCTCTCGGATTTCTCCAAAAACTAAGACAATGTGAATAGTTAGAAATTTGGCGGCACTAGCTCCCCTGCATGACACACACTTCTCGGGACCACCAAAGATCCAAAGGATTTTTTCTATTTAAAAAATAAATAGTACAAATGTGGGGTGGCTTCAGAACGGCCGTTCTTGCACCAACAAGGTAAAAGAAATAATTTGGGTCCACGAAGAGGGGAAGTTTCAACCAAAAAATATCTCATAGAAAATGCATATGCGTTATTAAAAAAATGTGTGTTATGCATCGGGTACTCGAGCCTAAAAAATGTGTATGCGCTAAAAAATGCATACGCATTTTATAACACATACAAGTGATTTATTTGAAAGATTAAATACCTTTTAGAAACGCGTACGTGTTTTGTGATGCAAAATGTGTACATGTTTCTAAAAAGCATTTAATTTTTTAAATAATCAAATAAATAAAGAACACGTACACATTTTTAAAAAATGTATAAACGTTTTTTACATTTTGTATCTCCAACCCACATGTTGCCTCAGTTTTAGGCTCGGGAAAGGCTTGGCAACCTGACCCTTAGCCTTTGACCTGCAACTAAAAAACTAAGGTAGATTCAAGAAGAATGTCCAACTTTGGCAATATGTTTGATGGACTTTTTTTTTTGAATCAATCTATGAAATTAAAACCCATTAGAGAAAATGATGTCTAGTTTACAAATATATAATTTTTTATTAATATTGGATTATATTTTTTACTTTTTAATTAATTTCTAAGAAAACTAGTCCATAAATTTGAAATGTCAGGCTTTTTTTGTTTTTTAATAACATTTTTTTGTTAAGTTTCTTGTAAAAAAAATGGAATCAATCTTCAAACAATTCTCTCCACAAAGAAAAAAAGATTCAATTTTTTTTAGTTTAGGTCCAATTATGTTGTTCTTACACATTAATTTTTAAAAATAGCAATTAAAGCCAATAAAAATTTAATAAAAAAAAATTCAAAAAAAATTCCTCATCAATATTAATGTTGTTAGCTCTCTTTCCAAAAAAGTAATTATCAAAATACTTTTATTTGGGTCAAAAAGTGGTGTTTGTACACGTGAATGGTATGGTAAAAAATCACGGACTTTTAAAAAGTGGTTTTTATACATCCCTATAAAAAATTAATTTCTATCATCTGGGTATTTGAATAAATTACATATTTGGAAACTAAATTCAAAATGCTAAATTTTATATTATTGGATTTTCTTAAGATTCATCGTGTAAGTGCCTCAAAGTTTCAGTCCAAGTGTGACAAATTCTGAAAAATAGCAAAAACACTTCCACTTTTTGAGCTTTTGTGGACCCAACTTCTTGCATCAGCCCAACAAGTATTAAGGATTTTTGGCAGCTAAACAATGGTTCTTAGTAACAAACCTAGAACACCCAGTTGTATATGCACCTACTTTTCCACTTAAGGCTCTTACTATTGTTCTCATTCCACTTAAGGCATGGTACTAGGTGCAGTATGTTATACAGTTCAGGATAGAAGGTACTTTCTCACGATTTCCTAGCCGTTAATATAGTCCGCTAGTAAATGTGCTTGCAAGAACTTGCCTATGATTTTCCCGTTGTAGAGTGTGTCTCATAGTAAGTCCTCTCTTAAGGGTGACACAAAGCATAAACGTATAATTAAGTATTTATCTTCACCCAAGATCACATGAAGCATAAGGGGATTGGATACATACTATAAGTGCACACAAACAATGAAGTACACTTGGAGTGTTTCTCGTCACCCAAGATCTCATGAAGCGTAAGGGGAATAGATACGCACTAAAAGTGTGTCACAACAAAGAAATCACTCATTCATTTTACCCTCTAAAGCTAAGATGAATTCATTTTATGCACCAAACAAAATGTTAAGTTGTCTTGTTCAATTTTAGACCCAAAAAACAATGATGAAATGACGGTTCAATTTTAGTCCCATTTGAACATTATTTTTAAACCCAAATGAAAATTAGTGAGGTCCTAGAGCATAAAATGAAAATGCATAAGAAATTGGGTCACAATTTCCCCAAAGCATCAAATGCTTCTTACAATCATAAGATCTTAAGATGAGAATGCTTCTTCACTTTGACTTAATGTCGTCCAATCCTGCAAAACCCTGTTAATCTAAAAACTGAAACAACGTTAGAAGCATGTTAGTAATCTAGTGAAGCAAAAAAAAAAAAAAACATGTTGAAAAATGATCATCAAATTTATTACCAGAGTTGGGCATCGCTATTCACGATAGCGTTGCTTTGGTGAACTTGGGCGTCACTCTACAGAGAAACCCATGATGACGATAGCACTGCTATTTAGTCAAGCGTCGTCGTTTACAAATCTTCGATACCTCTAAAAAGTATTAGCATCGCCATTTATTTAATTAGCATCGAGATATTTAATAGGTGTTGTTTGTAATGACGATAGTGTCACTTTATGGTGACACCTAGCAAAGGTGTCACTAAAATGGTTTTAAGCGTCGTTGTTTCCTACAAAAAAATAGAATTTGAGATAGAAATTGATTAAATTTGATCAATTTTTCCCTCCTTCTAGTGCCAAAATGTGATTGAGGAGATTAGTATGGGCTGATTACGTTTGATCCATGAAGAATCGAAGCATAACGAAGCCACTAATTCCCAATCTAAACAAGATCAATCAAATTGAAGTTAAACTAGACATTCATTAAAGCAAAGCATTCTAAATTACGAAAAATGTTAAAAATGTCTACTCTAACCCATCTAAAAATTATCTCGTTTTGGGAGTGGTGTCGTGTTGATGTGGAATGACAACCCTTTCCCAATATCGTTATCAGTGAGCTTGTTTCAATCAATTTTATTGAGGAGAATCATTGAAACGATTGTGAGAGATAAATGAAAACATGATTTTAATCTAAATGAGCATGATGCAAAAGCTAATCTAACATGATTTTATGCTAAATGATTTAGATACACAAATTCTAAGCTAATCTAAATGACATTTAAACTAAAAATATTCAAACCCTAGTTATCTAATTAGCTAAATGGATACATTATGGAAGGTAAGCTATTATGCAACTAATTTAAACTAAAATATGCTAAATGTGATCAAAGTATGAGTGTGAGTGTGAGTGATTTCAATACCATAATTTTTCTTTTGAAAGATGGATCCATTTGTCTCCAAATAGTGACCTATTTATAGGAGAGCAAATGTGAAATGGAGGGTTGAGATAAAAAAGGCTAATCAATGGTCAAGGATGGAAGAATTTGGAGGCACAGATCATGGATTCTCATCAACGGATGAGAAGGAAAGATTAGATTTAATCAAGGGTTCACATTCCTTCAAACAAACACACTTTTGACCTGTACAAGAGGTCAAAAGTTAACTTGCACAAGATGTTTTGAGTTAACTTGCATATGAAGCTTTTTAAGAATATTCCCTTTTTCAAATGAGTGAGGAGAGAGAATATTCTTTGGAATATTCTCATGGGTGATGGAAAAAGAATATTTTGCAAATTAAAACAAAGTTTAATTGTGCAAGAGGGAAAGGAATATTCTATGGGAATATTCCCCTTTTTGAGGAATGTGCAAAGGAGGAATGTACAAAGGAGGAATATTCCCCTGCAAGTGGGAGAAAATTAGATTAATTAGATAATTGCTAATTAAACAAGGGTTTAATCATGCAATTAGGGGATTAGAATAATTTAGATTATATTCATTAAATAAAATGATTTAAGGAATGGGGGAAAGGTGGAATGACATTTAATTACATAACTTAGGGTTATTTAATTAAATAAGAATATTTAGGGATTTAAATTAAATAGTTTGATTTATTTTATTTAATGAGACGAAATGTTAGCACGAGAAGGGGTGAATTAACCTGATTAAATGAACTAGGTTAATAGATGCAAATTATGCAATTAATTAAATAGATAGGCTAATTTAATCAATTAAGCAAAAAGAGGATGGATTTTAAGAGGAAATGATGTTATTATACCTTATTTGAGTGTATGATATTGCTCAGGACATCTTTCAGTGTCTACAGTGTGTTACTACACATCTCATTTACTACAATTGTGGTTGTTGATACTATTATCCTTAGTAATATTATATACTACAAATATCTCTTTATTTCATTGATTTCCCTTTTTATACACTACAAATTAGGTCCCAACAACATAACTAAATTTTGACAATAAAATATAGGCATGAGGTTTGAATTATTTGTTGGAGAAATTAGGCCTAGTGTGATGAATAAGAAAAAACCCATAATAGTGTGGTAGATATCATAATAATAGAAAGTAAAATAGGCATATATTTATTCATCATTGATACACATATCCATCATATGTATGTGTGTTTTTATTATATCTTCTTTATATATATCTCTTACTCATATATCTTCTCCTTTTCTTATCAATGAATGGTGATAAATTTTAACTTGGCCTAGGTTAGATAAGGCCACAAATAGGGGATCTCATCCCTCATATGAATGTGAACAGTCCAAACCTAGGAGCTCAATGGCCCAAGAGAGACACAAAGCCCATAGCTCAATAGTCTATAATTTTTAATGTGAGCAATTTAAAACAATGAGTACAATGGCCTAGAGAGGGTATAAAACCTACAAGCACAATATCCTAGTGGGGGTTTCAACCTTGGAAACAATAAAAAAATCACAGCTTTAACTAACACATGCCATGAATGACCATATATCTTCTCCTCTTATTCCTACATATGTCTCATATATTTTCCTCTTACTCATCCATGCTCCTTTATCCATGCAATTCTTCTCTATCACTTTCTCTTCCTTATATATCATCGTTATGCCTTGTCATGGCACCTTTTCCTTATATCATTTCATAAACACTCTTAATTATTCTCTTCCCATGAATTCACCTTTCATTTTATGATATTTATTTTGATATATTTTATTTAGGGATATCAAGGTGTGTTTAAGGATATTTAAGGGCTATATGACTTGTACATGGGTCTAAATGGTATGTGACGAGTTTGTGTGGTTTCACACAACCTTATATATCTCTTATAGGTAGTACCACAAGGTGTTTAGTTTACTTTGTAGTATCATGACCTTTTTTTCACTTTATAACTCTCTTTATGCATTATCACCAACCCTTTGTAGTATAGGATAATGCCATATAAGGTAGTATTCTGTTATATGTGGTATTGCTAGTACGTATCAATAATTTTCTTCAATTACCCTAATGTTTAACAAGAAACCTGGTATTATTTTGAAGTTGGATCTTGTGAAGGCCTACAATCTTGCTAATTGACATTTCTTATTGAAAATATTGAAGGTGTTTGGCTTATCTAATCGGGTTCTACAACATATTGGCCAATTAATCTCTTCTCCTTCTTTTTCGATGTTGATGAATGGTTCTCCTTCTATGATTTTTAGAAGCTCTCATGGGATAAGGTAGGGCGATGCTATCTCTCCTTTCCTTTTTATTATCATGGTGGAGTCAGTGGGTTGATTTATTCTTTAGGCAGTTTCTAATGGTGCTTTTAGAGGTCTTTTTCCTCCTTCATTGCAGCAGTCTTGTTCGCATCAAAAATTTGTTGATGATATTGTTATTCTTGGTGAATTTTTGGTTGTCAAATTGATTCATCTCATCTTATAATAGTATGAAGTTGCTTCTGGTCAGAAGGTGAATCTTCCTAAGATTACCTTCTTCTTTCTAAATACTCTGGAGCACCACCAATATAGGATTGATAGGATTCTATAGTGTGGTATTAGGGAGCTCCCTTTTACCTATTTGGGGCTCCCTTTGTGCTCTAATGTGGTGTAGGACTCATTTTGGAAAAGGGATTATTGATAAGTTTAATTATAAACTTACTAGTTGGAAGGGGATCTTCTTAGCCAAGCTAGGAAAATCTAGTTGATAAAGTCCACTTTGTATAATCTTTTGGTCTATGCTTTGAGTCTATTTCAGATCCCAAGGAGGTTCTAGGAAAATATTGAGAGTATTCAAAAACACTTTCTTTGGTATGGGGTGGAGTACAAGAATCAGATGCATTTTCTCTCATGGGAGGAATTTTGTACGGATAAAATTCAGGGTGGATTGGGTCTTCAGAAGTTGAAGGAGTTTAATCTTCCCCTCCTTACTAAACAGTTATGGAATCTACTTTTGAATGGTAAGGAATGGACCTCTATAAATTCTTCGAAGTACCTAAGGGGAATCGATAAGTTTAGAGAAATTTTGAGGGGTGGATTCATTCCTCCTTCGGGTTCGGCCTTATGGAACTTCATGATAAAAGCTCGTTCTATCGTGATTGGTGGTTTGCAATGGGTTAATGGGAATGGTAGGAGTATCCTCTTCTAGGATGACTGGTGGATTGGTCATGGCCCCTTGAAGTATGAATTATGGGAAACCCCTTTCAAAGACTTCTATATTGGGTCTTTTGGTTCTTTAGTTTCAATTATATTGTTGATGGTAAGTGGAAAAGACTTTCTTTGGTAAACAAGAATCTTGCACCTCCTTATTAGTTCTTATCCCTGATTCATATTCTAACTTCTTCCCCTGTTGATAGAGTGGTGTGGTGGTTTTCCTTGAATGTCCAATTTTTGGTGTCCTCTTATTTTTCTAATCAGACTCATATCTTTGGTACTCCTCCTTTATGGGGTTTCCTATGGAATATGAAGCTCCTACCTAAAGTTAACATCTTTTTTTGGCTTCTTTGTCAAGACAAAATCTTGACTCTCCACAATCTTTTGAAAAGGGGTTATGCTCTACCTAATATATGATTTTTGTGTAAGGAGGTTGTCAAGGACATGATTCATCTTCTAGTTGGTTGCAATCTTTCAAAATTTTGGGCCCATGTCCTTCATTTGTGGAATTTATCCTGGGTTTTCCCTATGTCTATCCTGAATCTTTGGTCTTAGTGGGTGGATCCTACTTTGAATCCCACTCTTTCTTTGTTATGGTATCTTATTTTTCTGCATGTGGCATGGGGGGTTTGGAAGGAGAAAAATAATCATATCTTTCATCAACTGGAGCTTCCTCCCTTAAGGCTCGCTTTCAAAAAAATTGAGGCGATAAGCGAAATTTTTCTTTTTGAAGTTTCCTCGCTTCATATCCATGGTCTGAAGGTTGTGGTCTTTGATTATGATTTGATGATTGGGAGAAGATGGAATCTTTCTTGTGATATCTCTATTCCATTGAAGAAACCTAAATATTTTAGGGAGGGGGTTCGATGGAAAGCTCCCTCTTAGAGTTGATTCAAAGTTAACTTTGATGGTGCTTCTAAGGGGAATCCAGGACTCGCTGGTTGTGGGGGAGTGTTACGTGATGAGAATGGTAGATTTTTCTCTACGGTGGTGCTCCCTTTGGGAACCTAGACAAATCGCTTTACAAAGGAATTAGTAGTCTATCATGGCCTCCTTCTTGCTAAAGAGGCTGGGGTGAAAAATTTGTGGTTGGAAGGGGACTCCCTTAATATTGTTAATTTTCTTTAGAAGGTGAAACCCTTGTCGTTTTTTTTTCTTCATATCATAGAGGATTCCCTTTATATTCTTAGTTCCTTTGTTGATTTTAAAATATCATGTCTTTCGTGAGGAAAATATTCTTGTAGATGGTTTTGCTAATGTGGGTTTCATGTCTCATAAATGTTGGAATTGCTATGACACCATCCCTGTTAATCTCCAAAGTATTATTAATCATGATCAATTATCTTGTCATGGTGGCAGCGACCTTGGGAGATAAGTGTTTATATTTTTAGCTTTGTCTCCTCTTCATTTGGTTTAGGAGCATAGATTTCAGAGCCCATCTAAGTAATAATTACATATCATATGAAAACGAGCTCATGGAATTGGTTATTATAGGTGGGTGTACCCACACTATCAGGTTAACATGGGTTATGGGTACATTTTGGCCTTGTTTTTGGATTTTTCTCTTAGTTTTTTCTACTCATCAAAACAAGGTGAAGGTTTTGGTGACGTTATCTCTAGTTGCAATGGGTGGTGATCATTGTAGATTGGATCCACTCTCCAGTGAAGAGTTTAGTGGGAATGTAGTTATGTGGGAGCATCTCGAGAAAGGATGAATTTGACCTTATTTTCTTAAACTGCATGGGTTTTATTCAAAGGTTACTGAGGTGTTTGTGAAAGGGTGGAATAATTGTATGTTGTGCTACCAGGGGTGGAGATGAATATCATTAAGGGCTTAATTTCTGAAATCATGGAGTCAATCATGAAGGGTAAGAAGTTCTACAAAGACCGAGGACCTTCTAAGTGTTCTCTGGCCAATTTCTTCAAGGGAAAGGAACAGGATAATCTTAGGTGTGTGGGAAGTAGTGGGTATGACTAGTCTTCTACTAAGTTGTTGTGGAGAGATGTGGCACTAGAAATCATGAAGTATTTAATGCTTGATGTTAGGTATTTTGTTATTTATGGATGCCATTTTATGTTGTTAAATCATTTTAGACACAATAGTTTATTGTTGTTTCCCTATTATTTTCTCCTCTCTATGGAAAATAACATAGAAGATTATAGAAAAAATTCTAGTAAAGCTATCCTCCATGAGGGTCTCATGAATCTTATCAATGTCTATATCAAATTGAAGTTTATTCTCGAAATTCCCAAGATTTTCATTAGTCGAAAAGGTAAGGCACGTGCACTTGGTTAAGACATGGGAGATTCAGCTAAGGAATGGGATGGAGATTATGAGGAGTATGGATTAGATGAATTGGAGTCATTGGATAAAGATGGTAAGTCTATGAAGGACCATGATTTGGAGGTTTCAAATTCTTGGTCAAAATTTTATGAGGCTGACATTAAAATGAATAATGCTGTGTCATCTGATGAAAAGAAGGGGTCTAAGGGGAAGAAAGGTGGTCAAAGGGAGGAGAAGTGGGATTTAAACCTGGTTGAGGAAGGGGTGAAAGGTTTGGGAGTGCCCCATGTTTTTACTGATAAGGGGCATTGTGTGGTTGAAAAATATCTCGAGGGAGATGATTTCAAGAATTTTGGGGAGGCTTCCCTTCTGCAAACTGGGTTGGTGACCCCTAAAAGTAAGGGTTTCAAGCAGGTTGAGGATAAGAAAGTGCTTTTGGAGCTACTGGCGAACTCAGTGGTGAACTCTAGTAAACAATGGGTGGAGGTTGAAGTTGTCAATGTGGAGGATTCTCCTATCGAGGATGCTTTGGAGGGTGAAGGTGTGAACCCAAAGTTTCAACATGAGAATGTTGCTAACCCTTCTAGTGAGCCTTTGAACTAGGATGAAATTTACCTGGATCGTTTTTGTAGAATGGCAGAGGATGGGACCAAAAATCTCCTTTCATTATTTAAATGGATTTTTTTGGAGGTCAAGGACCTCAATGTTAAGTTGAATGAATGGCAGAGTGTCTTTGTGGTGCTAGTTAACTATAACAAGAAGGAATGGTTAGTGAAAAGAAAATTCAAAACTATGAATTCCATTCTCGATAATGTGGCAGTAGACACTAAGAAAATGGGTAGGGACCATGAGGAGAGGTTGGTGTCCTTGGAGGATAATGCATGTAGGGTTCATGAGGAGCGGCTTGTTTCTTTGGAGGATGAAGTGAATAAGATTTGCAATGATTTGTAGTCGGTGGTGAAAATTTGTAACCAGTCTCTTAATTCAAGTGAACAGGGTTTGACTCTACTGAATGGAAAATCCCTTAGGTGGACTGGTAAACAACTAGATTTTGGTGAGAATGAGGAAGCGATTGTTGATGTTAATCACATGAATCAGATGGAGAAGAATTTGGATGAGGGCTCGTGTTTGCGTACCAGGAGAAAGACCAAAAAGAGGGTTGTTATTTCATTCCAAGAGCTTGAATATGTGATGGAGATGCATGATAATGTCATCTCTAGTAATTTGGATTTCACTAAGGTTTTAGACAATATGCTTTAGCTTGTGTTTGGTCCGATTCTGTGCTAATATTTTTTTTGTTGGTTTGTCTAGGTTTATCTTTTAACAAATTTTTTGTTTTTATGGGGTTGTTGGTGTTCGTTGCTTAATCTTGGGTAGCCTTCTCTTGTTGTAAAGGGTTTCAGGATCCCTTCAAAACCTTCTTTTCCTAATAAAAAAACATTTTTCTTAAATTATTATTTTGTAGATGTAATAAACTTTAGATTTTTACCAATTTGAAATATAATGTAGTCATGATCAAGGAATTTTTTCAAATTTCTCAATCATGTAGCCAAATACCTTAGTAAATACATAAAGTTGATTCAATACCAAGAAAAATAGTGATTTTTTTGTCTAAAAAAAATCAATTACAAGAGTACATTTATATTATTATCCTTCAAAATCAACTTGTTGCAATTCACTCCCTCCCCCCAATAAAATATCCCCAAGTGAGTGCATCTTCCCCTATTTATCCATCGATAACCGTAGAAGATGAATTGGATTTGAACTAGATAGTTACAACCTCCAATTCATTACAACTAAAGTGTAGATGCAAGTGAAATTTTTGCAAGTTTAGATTACCTCAATATTCCCACAAGTACAGAGGAAAGAAAAAAATCTACAAATAATTCCATAAATACAAATATAAGTTAAAACATAGCAAGTGCAAATGAAAGTTGAAACTCTACAAGTGTAGATGCAACTAAACAATTTGTAATCAGAAACTTCAATCATGAATTTCTAATTTTGTTTATTTGAATGGTAATATTTTGCAATTCGTATAAGATGACATCACCAAGCATCATGTTGATGTCATAGGTCAAAATATTCATCAAAATAGGTTCATTACATCACTAGGTTTAGTTCACTAGGAGTTAACCTTAAGCATCTCGATGCACATAAAACTTCCACAAAATCCAGATGGTGCCAAAGTTCTTGCAAACATTTAGATGCACATAAACTTCCACAAAGGTAGGATGATGTCACTTTTCCTGCAATATGGGAAAATCTATCAAAACTGGCCAAGAATCAAACTGAAAAAAGTTCCACTTCACTTAAGAACTTGCACAAAGGTTCAATTACAGTTAAAAATTCCACAACCCACAATAATCTCAAATCTATGAATGATCTAGTTCATATGTAATTTTGCAAAAGTGTTTGATAGCAGGTTAAAAACCCTCAAGACCATAACTTCCTTATTTTTCATCCAAATTTTACCAATTTTGATATGTGACTACCCATTTGGCTCTTCTATATGATGACACCATAAAATTATCCAAGTTTATTTTTAAATTCCCCCTTGAGCAATTAACTAGACCTACACTACTAAAAACTAGACAACTAAACTAAAAAGGAAATATTTTTTAGGTGATGTAGGATTGCTTGTGGACTTGGATGCTCCTGCATTAAACACGTCAAGTAAACTAAAATGTTTCATGTGTTTGGAAAAACTCAAGAAAATTTGAAATTTCATGGGATGGTAATCCCATGTCTTTCCTTTATCCACCATTGCTCTTTGTCCCTTCGGACTTTGCTATTTTCTCCCTTCTACTCTTCCTCTCCATTCTCTACACACATATCACCTCTTCTTATTTTTCTCTATAAGGAAAAATCATGGCCTTCATGAAAATTTTTGTAACTTCCCAATTGTAAATTGGTATGTGTCCTCTCTAAGCCTTCTATCCCTTGGTGATCATTTGCATCCTTTCATATATTATCTTTTCCTTTATGTTGTTGTTGCATAAAACCAATGTTTTTCTACTATTTCCATTCATATTATGCTCCTTAGGCACCTCCATGGATCTATTCTCAACTCCTCCAACTTCCTCCCTAACATTTTTTTCTACACTACTACAAACTATAGAACTAATTTCCTTTAATTTTTTCTTCTTCTCCTATAGTCAAAACACACCTATGTTCATCCTTCATGATAGTGTACAAATTTATTCTACCATCATAGATGGTGTGATCCCTTAAATTTTCTAACCTATTCTAAGATGCAAAACTAAGTAATAATTCATTAAAAGGAACAGCACAAGAAATACACCTCAAGATTAGCCTAAGGAATGTCTATGCAAAACAGATAAACAAAACAAGATGATAAGTAGTTATACCTTAGTGTTGCAAATTCCTTGGTTGGCGCTTGATCTTTGAGAGTTTGTGTGCTCCTTGGATGTCAAGTGAGATCAAATATGTAAGGTGATATGCAAGATGAATGAGGACATGGTAATGGTGAACTTAAATGCTATGGTGAAGGCAATAAATGCTCAAATAGAAAATTTGCAAGAGTTTGCTAGCAAAAGTCTGATTCCCCAAATGAGAGGAAGGAGGGGGTATTTATAGAGGGATTTGAATTCTCTAGAGAATTCAATGGTTGAGATTAAACCAACAAGGTCAAGATGGAGGGCTACGGTGAGTTGAAGACTCACAAGCCCTCACATATTGACATGTGGAATATGAGATGGCTTAGGGTGAGATGATGTGGGAGTGAGGTGGAAGAAAATTACATGATGTGGAGGAAGGACAAGTACCTTGGAAAATGGATGATCTGACCTCTCAATGATCACATGGGGAAGAGGAGAATATTGGGTGAATAAAAGTGAATTAAAAATTCACATGCTTGAGAGAGTCTAATGGATAAGATAGGGTTTCCAAAGAGATGGGGATTTTCCACATGTGAGTGATGTGACAAGTCTAAAGTTCTAAAATTCTTTGGCACATGTGATGTGACAAGTCAAAGGTTCTAAAAATTGCATGGGGAAGAGAAGATCCCTTGGAAGGATAAAAGTGAATTAAAAATTCATATGGGGAAGAGAGGAGCCTAGGATGAATAAATGTGAATTAAAAATTCACATGGGAAAGGGTTTTAAGGCCAAGAAAGGCAAGTGGAAAGGTTGAATAAAAACGGTATGCTAAATGTGGCTAATGACCCTGATTAAGGTTGTGCAAACACAATATTAGGATAATTAATGAGAGATTAGAAGCAAGTGGGAGATTATGGAGGATGTGACACTAATATTGATTAAGTGGTGCACATCCTAATCATAGATTAATTTATTTAATCCAGATTAGATGAGGATTATGGAGGATGTGACAAGGAGAGAGAAGGCGAGGAATTAAAAATTGATTTTTAATCAAAATTTTAAGTGACTAAATTAAATAAATTGTCTTATTTATTTAATTTAGAGAAGAAAAGGTGTAAGGTAAATTATTTAATTATTCAATTACATACTTTAGGAACCTTAAGTAGAAAATGAAATAATAATTAAATAAATTATTTAATAATTATTAATGAAATAGATGAATAGAGTAGACGATTTTGACAATGTGGAAGTGGTCAAATTTAGATGTCTACATTTTGCCCCTTTTCAAAGCACTGTTACAATAACAATGTTTCGAAGAAAAGAAAATGCAGATGACTCTATAGAGGAAGTAGCCGAAAAATGATGCCCCAATGTGGGGAGGAGGAATTAAGCTGCCCAATCCTGCAAAGGAATGACTATGAAAGGGAAAATAGATAAAAAGGAAGGTTATGCCCCCTTGAGAGGGCGATGGTTAAAAAGAGAGGGGTCCTAGGAGACCCCTTGATAGGAAGAAACAAAGGGTATGGTTGGAAAGAGCACAAAAAAATAGGCAATTTTTCTTTTTGAACGAAGTCAAATGGACAAACGGTTTGCAAATGGCGGCCCTGGGAAGGGAAGGGAAGAAATGTGTTGGAGGCCTGTAGAGGGGTGGATTTTCCCCAGTGTAGGAGGGCAGATCCGCCTTGGCATAGGGCATATCCACCCCACAGTTGGGCAGGTCCGCCTCGACATAGGACGGGTCCACCCCACCATGGGGCAGGGCCATCGCGCGACCAGGGGTGGATCCGCCCCACCACGGGGCGACGCCACCACGTGGCCAAGGGAAGATCCACCCTATGACTGAGGGCAAATCCACCCCACCACGGGCGGGTCACCTAATTCGAGGGTCAAGGGTGGATCGACCCACGACTAAGGGCTTAGTGAGCCTTTGGAAAGTAATCTCTAGACATTCTTTTAATTGTTAAATAATTGTTAAAAATAAGAAATTTCTTTCTAGAAATAAGAAAGAGAAATTTAATATGGACTTTTGTTATTAGTTCAATAAAAATTAGTGGAAGTTTTAGTGATACATCAAGTTCAATTAATTTATAATCATATGGTGTTCTAAAATTATATGTTCAATTAAAAAAAGTTTAAATTGTGTACAAAGTTATTATGAATCTTTCTAAATTAATTCAATTGTTGAAAAATAAATATTTTAATTTAAGATATGTAATTATGAATTGAGATCGGGTATCCTGATTTGTTTTTCAAATTGGAATTGAATTGGGAATTTGGGAGTGTGTTTTTGCCTTTGCATCATCAGATTCATGATAAAATGGAGTTTTCATGTTCCCTTATAACCATGAGTATTCTAGCTCCTAGATTTATCAAAGTGTTATAGAGGAAGTTGGATAAATCATCATTTAGAGAGCTTACAAAATCTCTATAGGATAATGTTGATGAATTTGAGAGTTGGGGAGAAGTAGAGAAATTTGAGCTTGCATTGCTTAAGGATAAGTAATTTTGGGAACGCCAAACTTGTCATGTATCATTTTTAATTAATTTAATTTCATAGATAAATTGCTCATTCCAACATTTTCTATGGTTAAGGAAGGAGATTGGAAAATAATTTATTTAATATTTAATGTTGAATTCATGATGAATTATATATCCAAGATTGATGGGGGCCAATTAAATATTAAATATATTATTATTATTATGTTGATAACCCTAAATGGGGTATTGCATTCCTCGCGAGGCAATTAATAACTTTGAAGATCATGCAACACATTATTATAGTTGAGTTTATGATAGATTTTAGCATAGCTTGTAGAAGGGAGTTACTACCTACTTTTAGTTAGGAATTTCAAATCATGGTTATGAAAACTCTTTATAGGGGTCTATTTTGGGAGGGAAATTGATCAAAATAATATTATTTTATTTATTTTTCCAAGAGACGTTTTTTTGGATTTGTTCCTCTATTTATTTACAAGAAATTTCACATTCCAAGTGTCTCATTTTATCATATAAAAACTCTACCAAAATTTGTCTAGATACTTGTGTTCATACAAAAATATTCTATGGACAAAAATCCATTGGAGATTACAATCATAGGATGAAACCTCTTTGGTTGAAAGAGGAAGTTTATTCAAGGATTGCATTGGAGTTTCAAAGATTTGTAAGATAGTTCATCTATTCAACATGTGCTTGTAATTGTTGCATGTTACAAGTGAAGAAGTGTGCAGTTTGGATTACATTTTGGTATTGAGTGTAAGTTGTTGTAGCAAATAATTTTGGTTATTAATATTTTTTGTTATACTTTTTTAAATCAAATTTATCTATGTTGTTGTTATTAATTCTCAATTTGAAGTCTTTTAGTGTTAGTGTGTGAATGCTATAACTACAGTGTTCTTGTGAGGGATTTTGGAGAGAGTTTTATTTTGTTGTTGTTGTTTTTGCTATACATTTTGCTATTGTAGATGCATATTTTATGTGTTTAAATAAGGTTTTTGCTATTGTAGATGCATATTTTATGTGTTTAAATAAGGTTTCATCAATAGAAGTATTTTTAGAAATTTTTGTACAAACACTCTCAAATTGGGTGCCCAAACAATGAAGAAATTGTTGGATTTTTTAAAGTATTTTAGTTTATTTTGGAAAATAGCTTCATGAGGGTTTGAGCATCTTATTTTGATTCAATTTTTTTTAGTTCATTTTATTATAATTAACATTAAAGTATTGGACTAGATCATAGGAACGATCTTGTCTCTTATTTCAAAACTCCAAAATGCTTACATTTAAAGTTCAACAATCCAAGATTCTACCATTACTCTTTGAAATGTGGACCAAAATATGTCATTTAAGTGTTTAGGGTATCTATTTAAAGACATCACTCTAGCTAAATTTAACATCATCTAAGAGAAACAATCACATTCTCATATATGTCACTACGTATAGATTCCAACAATTTCTTACTTTATGTACATCACTGTTCAACACCATTATTACACTATATTTACGCCGAAGGTGTGTCCCTATTTGAGCTTTCAGAGCTCAATTTGTCCTTCAACAGCTTAAAAGCAGTGACAAAGCCTGGTTGACAGTGTGGTCATTGGCAACCATCGATTGTTTAAAGCACCAAGATTGAAAGATTGTTTAGTTTTCCCGCCTATCTTTTGTACTTCATCGTATCGAAATGTAACTTGTTGCGGCTATGACAACAAGTTCAATGACGGGTTAACTTCAACCATCAATGGAAGGGATGCAAGACGATGGATACAATATTGACTATTTGTTTTGCTTACCGTTAGATTTCACTGTTTGTTTTTCTCCTAGCCGTAGAATTTTTCCATTTTATTTTTTTGTTTCCAGGGATTTTTCTCCAGCTTGCAGTCATATGCAATGATGGTAAAATATTACGTATTAATTACCATTTTTCAAACATTTATCAGAAATCGCGATATTAAGGGATTGTGTCTCAGAATTTAAGGGTGTTTTTGCACAATAACTATAAGGCATTCACAATACATTGACACAACTATCTTTCAAAAATAAAATGAAACCTCTGAACCTCTCAACAAGTTGTGTCGATACTTCCCAACTCCTGATGTCTCACAGTATTTCATAGGATTCACCCAATAATAAATGGCGTAGGGCTTTGAACAAATTTTCCACCATTTCTGGGTGAATTCAAATGCATCATCCGTTTCCCAACAAACATTTTTGTAAGCACCCAAAACAATTTTCATGGAATACGATGCTTGAGAAAAAATTGTAAAGTGTACATTCTCACAAGGTGATTATATGTAGTGACTGCATACAAATAAATTCAGATTTTATTAACCCATTTTAAGAGATCCTGCCTTAAAAACAAGGGGGTTTTTGCTTCAGTTTTCTAACCATCGGTTAAGATCTAAAGTTGTTCTACTTATAAAAGCTCGGCAATGGCCTTTTAACCAGTGACAACACTGTACTACATTAATAATTATCATCTATTCAGGTCGAAATCAATTACATTGTAAACTAATAAATGACATTTTGCAATGAATCCATTGAAATACTGTAAGCAGATAATTGATAGAGCTTAATGTAAATATGTTTTTATATATTATTGAAAGCTGAAAGCCACTATTACATGAGAGTTTTGTATAGCTTGGCATAAACCATATGACTTTGCAAAACTATCAAAACCTATCAGCAACTCTACCATTCCACTTATCTAAAGGTATGGAGCTAATACATCACTCATTCTCCAGATCTATGCGAAACTACATAAAACTAACATTAGAATGGGTTTAGGATCAAATAAAAATTGGCTTATCTATGTAGAAAGTAGCCATCTAAGGAGCCTCTAAAGCCTGTAGATGCAAACCATAGCTGGCATCTTCAAACACCGATATCCTGCATCTTTTCTTTGACAAAAGCTAGTGAGTAAGAGCACCATCTGTTTGAGCTCTCCAGTCTGGAAAATATACGCCATGAATGGTTTTTTTGAGTAACATTTACCTCTAATGGCTATCAAGTTCTTCACATAACTATGGTCTTGTCATTTTAATGATCACACAAAGGAAGGAATAGTTATGATGGGGAGACTATATTCCCAGGTTCGGCTCACTCTTTTAAGATGTCATGTCACTTTGTAAGGTGGCGGTGTGCCTCTTTAACACGCCAGACTTGAACCCATTAAACACCCACATAGATTACCCATGTGTCTCCTCTCCTTTACCTTTCTTCAAAGATGCAACGAGACAAAGACAACTGCACAAGGCATACAACTTTCCGAAAAGGACAGAGACAGTTGGCAGAAGGAGATAATTGATGAAAACTGATTACAATCCGTATCATTATAAAACATGGTGAAGATTTGAGTGAAATTGAGCTGCATTAAGGGACCACAAAAGAGTTCCATGTGACGAAACAAGCTCTATTACGAGGTTGTATATAGTTAATATATTAATAAATTAATAATAATATAAAAATAAATTATATAAATTAATAATAATATTAAAATCAATAAATTAATAATATAAATTTTAATTTTAATATTAATTATAAAAATGTAAATTATTAAATTAATAAATATAATAAAAAAATAAAATTAATAATAATATTAAAATTATTTTCTAAATCATTTATCAATTGATCTTATTTGCTACACAAATGTGTGAAAAAAAAAATCTTTTTTTTTCTAATTGACCTTTCAGACCTTTTCGGCGTACCCATTGCACAAGGTGCGATAGCTAGTGTAAATCACTATTAAATTGGTCTTGAGGACTTCATGTAAACAAGTTGATCATTCTACCTATTATTATAGCATATCATCGTGGTACGTAGCAGGTCACTCAATTTGTCAAAAAGACATATATATCAAGTGAACCTCTTCTACAGGTACCAAAAAAGTATATTTCTATTTAGGATGGAATTGTGCCAACAAGACAAAATCACACCACCGAATTGGATTGTGTTAGTATGATTGAATTTCAATGTCTTAAAATTTCATATTTTTTTATTAGAGTAAGAAGAATCAATTACAAATACAAATGTCATTGCACACCAACAATAAAATAGCCAATATCTTAAATTTCCATCTTTTGAATGTTGTAGATATCTAATATCCTTTTCTACCTTCCAATTCACTATTCCAACATCAAATAAATTGAAGTGTATGTTAAGTCAATTTTCAAAATAAACACCTAATTTCAATCTAATTCTAACTTTAACTAATTTATTTCAATCAATTTATCATACTCTAACTCTTTTTATAAATTAATTTTAAATTGCATTACTATACCCCTAGATATATTTATTAAGGTTATTACACTGAAGGCGTTTCCTCATTTGAAGCTCACGAGCTTCTTTTGTCCATCAAAGATGAATATTTTTGCATAGACTATGCAAGAAGGTTAAACGAATCTCAACTGTTTATCTTTTTCATCTTTTTTCCGCTTATTTTTTGCCATTTTTTATTGGTTTTCCACTGCTATTTATTTTCGCTCCTCCAAACTCTTCCTCGCTGGTATTGAGCTTTCACTTCTCCAATTTGATGAGTGACAACCTTAAAATAAGGTTTGGATGAGGGGTTTAGAGTATGCTTATTAAAATGAAAATTACAGCCAAGATTCTTCTTATGAGCACATTTAGGTTTTAACATTAAATGACATCCTTTACCCTAGGTAGTTAAATATAAATTACTATAATTAATGCATATTTTATATAATAATAATAAAAATAATAATATAATTATACTATTAATTATTATTATTATATATATTCTTTTATAAAACTATTAAATACATATACAAAATTAATATAATTATAATTAATAATAATAATAATAATAATTTTTTGATCGGTGATAGTTATATATTTTATTAAAATTATAAAGCAGTAAGTACATATATCATTTTAATTTTCTTCCACCAACTGTCAAAGGTTGATAAACCAGCAAAGTAGCAGAGTATCCAAGAGTCCAAAAAATACCAACCTACAATCTACAACTCCTACCATTGCTCGTATTTCCAAAGTTTTAACAATTACTGAGCAAAAAACTATAGATCCCCCAAAACCATTACACAAACACAAAAAAAATTCAAAACACTTGAAAATATAAAACCTTCATATTTCAGGTGCCTGCGACAAATTTCCTTCCTCCAACAGTACTATCGCCATGAATGGCTTCGACCTCTTCCTCGGACACAACCCTATCATTTCTCGCTTCTCCTCTTTGGCAATCTCATTTAAATTTTCTATGGTCTCCTCCACTTCCATTAATTCTGTGCAAACCTTGACTGCTTGCCATCTGCGTTCCGCATCTTTTCGCCACCAGTTCTTAGTCCGTCCTTCTAGCCAATTGATAAAGAGATGGTTCAATTCCACCATCTTCGGGCCTCCTCCATCCAAGCCTTCAATCTTAACCAGCCCCCCTACACCAAAATGCCTTCCATATCCACTAGAAAATCTTTGTGGACAAGAGATTGCATGAATTTCCTCACCACCTCAATTGGCTCACCTAAATCCAACCCCCATGCCATGACCAAATAATAGATATCCATATTGGTTCAATATCTATGAGTTAAGCATTCAAAACCATCCCCGAGAATTAATTGCACAACTTGCGTGACCTGAACTTCTTTAAAGAGGAAAAGACCCTGCAGCCTCTTCACAGGCACTTTCCCTACAAATGGGTCTAGCTTCCTTCTTGAAGTTAACGAGAAACTTGCCTCCATTTTTCTCTGAAACATTGGCTTCCCAAAACACACCCACCGTCGTCAACTTGCCTACCAAATAACACAAATCATAAAACAACTAAGGTGAAAGGATGTGAGTCATTGAAACACCACATCTTGCCTGCCACCACCATAAATGTTGAACCTACATCTAGTGTTGGCATTCACCTTCACCAAAGCACCTCTTCAGTTGGGAAAGACGTCGCCAACTTTGCTTTCATATTATTCATTCCCTCTCATAATAAATGTAGCAAAGTACTATCCTCCAAGTCTATTCCTCGAAAATCTTTGGTAATGGCTACATCCACCTCTGCCAAGGTTACCACCTAGTTTGATAATACATCTTCCTCAACATTCCCCAATCTCCTAATATGACTTACCTTGAAGTCATCAAAGTGGCCTAATTCTTCTTTGATTTTCCTAACTACTCCTTGCAGATGCCAAGCATTGATTTCACCTTTTGAGATTGCTTGAATTATTAATAATGAATCTCCCTCCAATGTATCTTAGCTCCCTCAAGCTTTCTAGCCAACATAATTGACATCAATGCAGTAGTTGCTTCCACAACATTATTTGTTTCCTCCTTCAATCTCATTGCTCCTATTGCCAAAACATTCCCATTCCAATCTCGAACAATACTACCAGCACCTGATGGACCCGAATTTCCTTTTGACGCTCTGTAAAAATTAACCTTCCACCACCCTTCTTCTGATTTTTCCCACTTAACCATAATAATTAATAATTATTATTTTGTATATAATACAACATATAATTAATATACTATATATATTTTATATAATACAAATTAAATTATATAATATCATTATATTTATTATTATATATAATAGTATATAGGAAATATTATTATTATATATTATATTCTATAATAAAAATTATTGTAACTAATAATTAATATATTTTTATATTGATCAAATTAAATTAATATATTTTTATATAGATCGAATTAAATTAATATATAAAAAAATTTGATAGTATAATTGATCTTTGGAGAGATTAGGAAAAAAAAAGAGTGATAGAGGGGGATGTGAAGCTGAACCATTTCACGTTTTTGGTATTCTTATGGCATGCTCGAGCTTTGAGGCCCTTGAACATGGCAATCAAATTCATGGATGACTAGTTAAGAGTGGGTTACTTGTAAAGAAAGAGTGATAGAGAGGTATATATACTAACACGTGCACCTAAAGAAGGTTCAAGGATTATGCCAATAGAAAACTATATGTATGTTAATATGTTAGAGAGTATATGTTTGTGCATGGATGCACTACACGTGGCTAGATTAAACAATTAATAATAAGTGCTAAATAATGGAATGAAATAAATTTAGACAAATCTACATTTTTTCTTTAGTAAATTATATGATTATGAAATATTTGCATACATATTTAAAACATAAACCAATGTAGATGAAAAAAGAAAATTGCCATCAAATTGACAAAAAATATTACAAAAGGAAATAAAATGCTCCCATCTAGTTTCCAAATCAATATTTATTTGGATTGTAAGTGATAAGTGAGATTTTGGAGGCTTTTACCTAATATTTTAGAGAATTTTACCATTAAACTGCAGCTAGTTTACCATTAAATGGTAGTTGAAACTTATTTTCTGACTCAATAGTGGTTTGCAAGCGTGGGACTTGTTTCATACTGAAATCTCACACTATGTGTAGCCTATTGCCTAATAAAGAGAGAGACTCAAAAGATAGAGAATGAGAGAAAGAGGCAAATTTAGATAGAAAGAGAGAGGAATAGACAAAGACAGATAGAGCATGAGAGAGAAATAAAAGAGATACAAAGGAAAAGAAAGAGAAAAAAGAAACTAGCTTTTAATTGGTTGTTTCATGTCAACAATCCAAAGATGGCATGTGTCTTTGGGGAGTTATGCTCAAGGTAGCATATCATTTGATTAAGGATATGATAATTCACCTTTAAGACCCCTTCAATGTACCCATTGCACACTCAAGGAGACAAATATATAGAAAGAGAAAAAGAGAAAGAGAAAGAGAAAGAGAAAGAGAGAGGAAGAGAAAAGGGAGAGGGATATGCTTATATAATATTATATATTGTACAAGTAAGGCTCACATCTTATATAATATGATCTATTATATAATATTATTAATTCTATATATTTTTTACATATTAAAGTTATATATCGTTAATAAATATATTATATATTAGTAACTATAATATTAATATTATATTATAAAATAACATCTCTATAATAATAACAGTTATTTTATTATATATATTAATTATATATAAACTCTTAAATATAATAATACTTGTACAAGGTGATCATTTTTTTTCGACAGAATAATAACTCATTGACCCATGTTTCATGAGTAGTGGTTCACAAGAGCCCATCTCTCGTGATAGCAAATGGTCTACTCAACACTCATTGCATCTAGGCGAGTCACAGAAGTGAAGGACTGGACCTTCCGAGAGGTCACCCAATTGTACAAGATGATTGTTATAAATTATATAATAGTAGTAGTAATAATAATATGTAAACAAAATCATTTTTTAAATGACCTATCAATTGATTTCATGTACTACACAAATATATGTTAAAAAAAAAACCATTTTCCCCCTAATTGACCTTCCACACCTCTTCGCATACCCGTCCCACACCAAGATGCAATTGCTAGTTTATTATGCTCTATAAATATAAACAATCAATGTTTGACTAGCGCGTTGCTTCGCGTTTGTTTCCGCGTGAATTAAGGAAAGTTTGGAAGGGTCAAAGGTTGCGGGGAAAATGAGTGGGATTTTCGCTGGCAAGAGGCGAGACTATGCCACAAGTACAACCAAACAATTCCTTGACTATGGCTAATGTCCTTTGACTTTCTAGAGGGTTCCTAAAATATAGGGAAAACATGTTTTTATATTATTCGCCATTCCATTCATTAATAGCCACTGCTTGGAATATTCTTTTTAAAATGGTTAAGAGGATTTTGATACACTATTACCTATTAATAAACTAAAATATAAACTAGCCATTATTTGCTGTATTTCTAAATTACCTATAAATAGGTTTTAATATTTCTTAGTTCAAGGATTTATTGGGTTCCTTTCTTACTTTCTAACAATTTGAATATTTAATTTAGTAGTTTAGTTAAATTTTGTTTTAATTTTATTGGGTTTTATGTTATTTTTTTATTCTTATGTGTGAACATATTAAGAATAGAAATAAATTGTTTTGTGATAGTTTATGGTTTTGAGAAATAGTTGGTATTTATATTTCAATCTATTGATTGTTGTTTTTAATTATTATGTTGATTTAGATTAGACTTCTCAACCTTCCTTTTTCATTTTAGAGTTGTTCTTCGCATCATGATTAGTAAATTCATTGGCAAATTCAATTTCAATACCAAAAAAATAAGTGCATCATTAACTTACCTTTTCCAAGATCTTGGAGAAGATGGATTTGACTTAAAATTTGATGAAAGAGATAAGGCTTTGTGTAGATGACAAGTTTTGGAAGCCTCAGTTAGATTACAAACAATTACTTTTTAGATTGTATAACATTCATTGATACTGAGCATTTAGTAAATGATCTTCCTATCCAAAAGTCCTCCTCAAGTACAAAAAAGTACTGGTCTCCTAAACATGCCACTTGATGACAACACACAAATTTGAAGCATAGACTAGTGATTCTAGTTTCTCATTCTCTAACATCCATAGCTTTGAGCACTCCCTTGATGGGGGACCCTTTACTTCATACATATTTATTCGACTATTTTTATATCCTAGTATTTAAATACATTCATTTGTGCAACTAAACATCACCTAACAATACATTGATGAATAACATAAACATTAAATTATAAAAAGAGCATTCATTCTAGGAACACTTCAATTTGGAGCTTAAAATGAAGGTGTCTACATTAGAATCAACATATAAGTTATTGTGGATGTGCTTTTTGTCCTTGATCATTCACCCAAGGCCATAAAGTTATTCAATGAGGAGATTGACTTAAGAGAATTTGCCCTCGCAATCAAACACCTTCCTTGAGATATTTCTAAATATTTTCATCCCCTCCCGACTATTACATATTGAAGATTGTAGTGAACTATGCCAAGAGTTTGTTGTCTTCCAAATCAAATACACACCTTAGAGAACAATTCCATGCTCATCAAAATCAACCTTGAGCCAATTAAGACTGATCCGAAGAAGATTTAATGTTTGCATTGAGTTCAAGGAAACAACACATCAAGGTCATCATTTTTCTATACTACGACAAATTGATTATGTAAATATTTAGTAGCTATATTCCATCATCAATTTGAGAGCTAAGTATACCTATCTTTTGCATCAATTTTCTATACTATGACAAAATAATTCTACAATTTTTTAATATCCATATTGCATCATCAATTTGAGGATAAGTACACCTATCTTTTACATCAATGTTCTACACTATGATGAATTCGTTATGCAAATCTTTAGCATGTATATTTTATCATTAATTTGAAAGCTAAGTACACCTATCTTTTACATCATTTTTCTATATGTGACACATTAATCTTGCAGATCTTTAACATCCATTTTCCATCATCAATTTGATAGCTAAGTACACCTATTGTTTACACAAATTTTCTATACTATGACATATAGACTGTAAATCTTTAACATCCATATTACACCATCAATTTGAAAGCTAATCACACCTACTTTTTACATTTAATTTTAAAAATAACATTTTAAATTATTAATTCCCAATTCATTTAATTTACTTATTCTCTTTAAAAAAAAACATATCTATTTTTTTATAAAATATTGTTAATATTTATATAAGAAATTTATTTAGATTCCAATCTCACCCTAAAAAATAAATTAAATTAAAATTGTAATCACCAATTTCATAAAAATTGAACGTTTACTATTCTGACCTCATATATCCACCCCAACTAAAAAACCTTAAAAAATAGAACGAACCACCACGGCAAGCAACAAGACTTAACCACCGTCGATAAGAATAACAGATGTATATATATTCCTCCCCTAAAT
This sequence comes from Sequoiadendron giganteum, assembly GCA_007115665.2. NCBI lineage: Eukaryota > Viridiplantae > Streptophyta > Pinopsida > Cupressales > Cupressaceae > Sequoiadendron > Sequoiadendron giganteum. Next base: position 693,664,821 of record CM021103.1, on the reverse strand, counting down.
TACGGGTTATGAATGTCAAGGGAATTATATAGAAAAGATAAGGAAAGCATAATAATCTATGGCGGAAGCTTCATTGCAGTCAACTCCAAGAAATACCTAATCCACGCAACTTGAACAAACTGAGAGGGCGGTAACATTGAAGAAGCTTCCTCCACATTCTTCTTGCCAAATCCGTGTGGGTTCCACTCAAAACCCAAATAAATTCAGGTCACAGATCTCTATATTCTCTGCCAACCAGAGAATTCAGGGCAAGAAATCGAAGCAGAATGGGAAATTTTCTTTTCTGCGGTTCTTCCTACATACTGCAATCTGATACAGTTAAAGTTGTGGTTTCCAATGGTGAGCTCCATGAATTTCAGAAGCAAATAAAGGCTGCAGAACTCATGTTGGAAAATCCTCAGCATTTCGTATGTCATGCAGATTCTTTGCAGGTGGGCCGTCGAATAAATCCCCTGTCTGCAGATGAGGATTTGGAATTGGGTCATCTCTACTTCCTTCTGCCCATGTCAAAGCTTCAGGGTGTGGTTTCGGGCTCAGACATGGCCTCCATTGCAGTCAGGGCCAAATCTGCCATGAAAAAGAGTTCCAAGAACTCTGAGAAAGTCATTCCAGTGTTTGGAGATATGGTCCTCCAAGAGAATGCTCATGATCATGATCTGGGTGGAGATTCAGAGGGCGGTTTAAAGATTGTTGTGGTGCCCAAGATGGATGTTGAAGGCCTTTCAGAGCTAGAGATTGATTTGGGAAAATATAGATTGAGCAGGTGCAGGTCTTGGAAGCCAAATTTGGAGACCATTAGGGAAGCTGAGAGGCGAAGGACATGATCAAAACAGTTCTACAAAAATTCACTGTCAATAATTCACCATCAATAAATTCACCTCCAACAATTCATCGTCAACAATTCATTTCTATGATAAATTCATCTCAGTGAATTTTCCACTAGATGAATTTGTCACGACGATGAATTCTTGGAAGTGAATTTGTTGACGGTGATTTGTTGACAGTGAATTTACCTGAAGCCAATCAAAACCTCTGCAATATCTTTTGACCCAAATCCTGTAATTAAGCTTCTCTAATTGTATACATTTCTGGAATCTGGTTTATCAAACAGGACCCAAAGAACAAGTTCTCATTTTCCTCTTTAATGGCATTTCAATATATCAGTAAATTTGTCAAATGGGCAGATTCATCATCTTACCAGTAAAAAAATTGTAGCCTTCACGTAGAGTTTGAAATAACAGTGTGTGGGCTTATTTAGTTTCAGCTATTTAAACAGAACATGATATTGGGAATTGATGGAAACCATGTTCTGCTTATTGCTTTCTTTTCCTGTATTTAGACAGCGCATGTAATATTGAGAATTAATGGAAGCCATTGTAATTTACAGCTTTGACTTTGAGTGATGAATATTTCAAAAAGTATTCAAGTACTTTTTTATGAGCTGCCTAATTTTGTCTGGTTTTCATTATGAGCTGCCTAATTGTCTGGTTTTCCTGCTGGCCAATGGTTTAGAATTCAGCCTTGCATCCATTGTTTTCAAGGAGGAAAGCTTATAATGAGTAAGCTGGTATAATGTAAAATTAAGATTATTTGTTAATTATTCAATTTTTTTTCAAATTGTTATAATTCATTATATAAAGATAGAGAAGTTGATATTTATGTAATTTTGATTGTTTCTAAAAAAAAATTATTATATAAAAATAAAGATGCCGATATTTATATAATTTTGTTTGTTCCCATAAAAAAATGTTTTGAACATTAAAAAAATAAATAATTTTTTTTATGTATCTTCTTATTATAAAGATAATTGTTTTAAGAAAAAATTAATTAATAAGATAAGAATCTCTTTATTATGAAAATAATTGTTTAAAAATGGCAATTTAGATCAATCCGTTTATTTACTTCCTTTTTCATAAGGAAATCAATATTTTTAGTAAACTTAATATTGGTAGAGAACCAGTACTCTCATCCGACCTCCCAATTTTTTTTTTTCTCAATAGTAATTTTGTAAAAAAAATAGTTTAGGTTTGAAAACAATAAATCTATATATAATTGGCGAATCTTTTTGTTGCCAAAGAATCTAGGGATTATGAAGGATCTCTACTAAAGATTGTAAATGATTTTAGATAAAGATTAAAAGAGGAATTATTTTAATATTACCTCAAAGATGTCATTTGATAATTCAGTATTAGTGAAGAGTCAAAGGATGTGAAAGATTGGGAAGGCTTCGATAGTAAATTTAATTATATTTATTATATAATAATTTTTTTCTTAAATAGTATGATAATATTATTTGTAATTTAAAGAATTGAGATTTGTTAAATTATTAAAATAATTATTTAAAATTATATATAATTAGTATTTAATGTTAATTTTGATGAAGATTTTTTTGTTTTGTATTTTGAGAATTTGTAGTTTATTTCAATTTAAGTGAAGTTATAAATGGAGGGTCTTATCTCAACATGAATGTATTGTATTAATATGAATAGTCTAAAAGACCCATGAGTTCAATGGGTCAATTGGACCACAAAACCTGCAAGTTTAATGGTTCAATGGAGGCTTAAATTTTTTTTGGCTACAACTACAATCCCACATTTTAACCAATACACTATCATAAATGACAAGTTTGAAAAAGATTTTATCATAATAGGTGTTGTCAAATACTTTGTTAATATGTCAAGAAATAAGAATTCGTTACATAATTACTTGATATTTTGGTTCACTTTGTGTAATGTAGGATTACAAATTAAGTTCAGAAAGCTTCTCTGTTCTCTAAGTTAAATGTTTTTCCTACACTATTCTAGGATGAATTTAGTGTTTGATTTGAATGTTTCATTTAGAGTATTTTGTTGTTGTCTTAATCAAAAATAAAAAAATAAGTAGACTATTCTAGAAATGCTTTAAACTAGACAAAATATATTCACTAAATTAAAATAGTGTGAAAGAATAAAAAATTCTAATTAATTGCTAGGTGGAATAGAGATCTAATAAATTAATAATAAAAAAATAACAAATAATATGGGACTTGCAGCTCTTTGTTGAGGACACCTATATGATGTGTTGTCATCCATATGACTAAATTACAAATTAAAACATTGGTAAAATTTCCTTCAACCTCAAATCTCTCACCCAACTATAGACCGCAAAAATTAAGGAACACTTGACAACAATTCCAATATGATAGAAAAATGAAAGAAACTAGTTTAAATAATGATGATGATGATGATGATGATGATGATGATAATGATGATGATTATAAGAGAAGGAAAAGAGATTGCAAATTATTATGCATGATGAAGAGCTCAAAATAAAACCTTATCTAAGGAAAATAAATCTTGGAGTTTCTTAGGAGCTTGTCACGAATTGCCAATCCCTTTTTTTAATTTTCTAACCTCCATTGGTAGCTCAGAAGATAGAAAAATGTGTATACATTTATCCTCTATGTGTCTAAGAAGATAAAATAAGTGACAAAATCTATGAATGCCAAACTGGTCTATGCAACTGAATATAAGTGGTAAGGAAGTGAAAATATTAAACTTTGTCAAGTAAAATATAGGATTCAACAATAATGGGGGAAAGAAAATGAGAAGGTAAGAGTGTAAAATAACAAGAGCAAGGTCACTTCAAATTTCTTGGAGATGTTAAGAGAGACAATGTTGGTTGTAGAGTACTACAATAACCTTCAAGAGAGTGTTGTATAGTTTTGGTGTGTTTACATGAGAATCACAATGCCAGAATAATATTGTAGGTTGTTGGAAAATTATTGGTAAGAGCTTGAGAGTTTGATAGCTTGATAAAATGAATGAATGAGAGAGATTTTATGAGATTACTTGAGATAAATGAAAATTGAGAGGATAGGAGGTGGAAATGGGTGAGATTCAAGTCTAGAGATTAATCTAGATTCATTATAGAGTGCTTACCATTGACTTAGGTAGGCAGTAGGTGGTGAAACACTTAGAAGTTATTGTTGAACAATAAATTGTCATAGCATGCCAGTGTGCTCAATGGAAATCAATGTATCATGTAGATGTTGATGTGTTGTGCTTGTTTACAAATAGTTATGACTCCTAGTTTTAGAATATTATCATTGATGTCAACGTGAATGAAGGAGATTGTTGGATCATGTTGTTGAAAAATATTAAAGGCATATAGATAAGATTGTTGGCAAGCATATTATCATTAATGTCAAAGAAAAATGAGGTAGATCGTTAAAGCCAAAGGCCACTAATCATTATCCATTTTTTATGGTAGAATATTTATATTAAATAATGATAATATCTATGCAAAGGCTAGTTGACTATATGAGAGAGTATTTATTTTATTTTTGAATTGCCAAACTTGGCGGACCATGTTTGAAGCCACATATAAATATATATTAATTGCCTATGTTAAATGGGATGTAGGCATTAAAAAAAGTAATTGATTATGTATTGTGTCAAGGCATGAATATATTAGAGGAGTGACTTCATTATTAAATAAAGTGAATTAATTAATATGGAATGATTAATGAATAAGGAACAACACTTGGTATTAAAACACCAATGATTAATTGTGAAGGGGCATATAAAGGATAAATAAAATGTTTAAAGGTAGTGCTTATAAAGTAAGTAATACAGATTATAAAGGTTAATACATGATTAATTATTAGTTTTAAAAGACAATAGTTGATGATAATGATAAGGAAAAATTATTAACAAAGGTTATGTCTTTTCAAAAGGACATCCATTTTCAAAGAGACGTCTCTCTTCATGTAGAGGCTTAAGGATATAAAAGGAAATAGGAAATGGGTGGAGATATGAGTGAATTGTGAAGATAAATAAGAGGAAGGTGTGTGTGGAAATAAAAGACATTATACAAGCACAACTAGATTTGAAGGAAATAAATATAGAAGATTACTTAAGGAAAATTTTGTAAAGGAATTATGAAAGATCTATAGAGAAGAGTACAATTTGGTTTGAAGAGAAGAAATTTTTTATTTGAATGTGATTTTTCATCATCCATTGAAGAGGATATTCCCAAGAAAATAGTGATCCTATTGCATAAAAGGTTGGTGCCTAAAAATTAAAGAGATTGGTGTCTCTTATTGAGTTGGTGCTCGGATGTGAGGGTTGGTGTCTCTAGTGGGTTGGTGCTTACAAATTATAGGGATTAGTGTCTCCATTAGGTTGGTGCCTAAAAATTTTGAGGATTGGTGTCTCCAATGCTTTGGTGCCTACAAATCATATAAGAGAGGATTGGCCTCTCTTGTAGGTTGGTGCCTACAAAGATTGTAATTTTTTTTATATGAGCAATATTTTTGTGGTTTTCTCCCATAAGGATTTCCACATAAATCATTTGTTAGATTGTTTTGTGTAATTGTTAGATCTTATATGAATGATATTGTGTAATTGATAGTATTGTGGTTGTTAGTTTTAAAAATAAAGACTGTATTATATTGACTCACCCCCCTCTCAATATAATTGTGTGCTCATCAATTGGTATCAGAGTTAGTTCCTTCGAAAATAGCCTAACCGCTTGAAGGCACATCTTAAAGAGCACACAATAGTCATTCAAGAAGGATTTGGATTCTCCTCAAACATGGCACTATTGTTTGATAGAACAAACTATGCTCTTTGGAGCATAATGATATGAGAACCTATTTACTGGCTCTAGGGTTTGATATATCGAAATTTGTAGTAAGTGGTTATAAAGATCCTACATCTCCTCCAATGGACTTGGTGAAAAATAAGGAAAGAAAAAATAATGCAAAAGCTAAGATGTTATTTTTGTGGCTTATCCGAATCAAATTTTGTGAAAGTAATGCATTTCATTTCAGCCAAGGAGATTTGAGATAAGCTGAAGAATATTTATGAAGGATATGATAAAGTAAAGAAGGAAAAGGTTCAAACCTATAGGGGTCAATTTGAAAATATTAAGATGAGATAAGATGAGAACATAGCTTCCTATTCACTTTGTGTTGATGAGATTGTGAGCACAATAAGAGGTCTTGGTGAAACTATTGAAGAAGTTGTAATTCTCCAAAATATATTAAAATCTCTACCTTTAAGATTTGATGTCAAGGTTTTGGAAATTGAATAAATGAGGGGATTAAATAAAATAGCAATGAATGAGTTGCATGGATCCTTAATGCCCATGAAATGAGGATTGAAGAGAAATCATCTAAAAAGGAGGAAACCTTCAAAAAATCAAAGAAAATGAAAAATAGAGAGCCCAAGCCAAGTGATAGTTCCAATGATGAATCAAATGAAGGAGAAAATTTTGTGAGGAAGTTGAAGAATTTATATTTAAAGTAAAAAGGAAAATTTCCTCTCAAATGCTTGAATTGTGGAAGGGTAGATCATTGTGCATCCCAATGTCCATATCATGATGAGGAAGAGGAACATAATTCAAAGAAAGGTGGAAATAATTTTAATCTAGGAGTCACAAACAAGACAAGTTTGATAAAAAGAAGAGTTATTATAAGAAAAGGAAAAGATTCTATTTTAAGGAAGAAATTTTCATATTTGAAGAAATTTAATTTGACAACGATCAAGACAAGTTTATATTCATGGTTATAGAAATGAAAGATGAGGAGAAATAAGAAAATAAATCAAAATAATATGATATGAACTTAGAAGAAGAAGAATATGATGAAGATGAAGGTGTAGTTGATTTGGAAGTGAAACTTATTTCTACCCTAGGTGAAATCAAGATTCTTAGGAAAAATAATAGGAAACAAAAGGAGAAAATTTATGAGGATAGTAAATTTAAAGCAAAATTGTCACATGATCTTAGAGAATCCAAAAATATGATCATTGATCTAAAAATTTTAATTGAAGAAAGAAAAAGGATTGAAGAAGAGGTAAGAATCAAATTGAAAGCAAAGGAAGATGATTGTGAAGGGTTAGAGTCTAAGATAGTTTATTTGAGGAAGGAACTAAAGAAGACAACTATTACGATGAACAAAATCCCAAAATTTGAGAAGAGTACCAACATCCTAAATGATATCATTAATGGGAAAAGGTCACCATTTAACAAGATAGGTCTTGGATATAAAGACAATCAGATGACAAATAAAGAAGACTCCAAAGAGGCACCAAATAAGTCAAATGAAGAACCAAAGAGGTATTTTGAAGCCCTAAAAAACTCCTCTAGAGAGAACAAGCACTCCTCATAAACACAAAAAGTATAAGAATACATTCAAAAGATTTCTCCCTCTGAGACAAACTCATATGACCAAGTTAAAAATTTCCTTTTATGGCTATTGTTTGTCATGCAATAATTTTGGTCATAAGGTAAGAGATTGTAGAGAACATGTGCGATATAATTATGGTTGAAAGAAAAATAAATGTTTTTATGGGTGGAAAAATAGGAACTATCACTCATTTTCTCCATTACTAGATTATAATGTCATATGCTACAAATGTAACAACTATGGGCATACGATTTATGGAAGCTTTAGCTTCCTATCATGGGTTGAAGGTTGCTCAATCTAAAGGATTCAGGAAGATTTGGTTCAAGGCGGATTCTCCAAATGTTATAAATAACCTGAAGAGATGCACATCCCCATCATGGACAACTAAATCTCTCATCTTAGATGCAGTGGAAATATTGAATTCATTTGATGAAAACTACATCTCACATATATTTAGAGAGGGTAATGGTTTAGTTGATGATTTTGCTAACATTGGGGTCAAAGAACATAGGATATGGGAAGGGGATGATCCCCTTTCCATCGATGCCCTTTTTTTCTTAATAATGATTTACAAAAATGTTAAGGAGGGGGCTGGTATCATCATTACCTTTTTCCACATGTGCCTATTCACGTGGCAGGTTACTTCTTGCTATGACTTTGACTTGGATTTGGCCTTGTTTTTTTTAATTTGAATATCATCCATAAGGGGTGACCTTCAAGAATCATTATTACCTTCTTCCACCTTACTGTTTCCACATGGATTATGGGTTGTTCTAAAGCCTCATTCTCGAGGTTTCTTCTCATTTTTTGCAAGTTTCTCAAGCTTTTGGGGTTTTTGGTTTCTATGATCATGGGTGGAGAATGGAATGGAGTTGATCCTTTCTCTTGTGATACTTTGAAGTCCAATGTCAAAGTTTGGGAATAGCTGAAACTAAGAGGGATTACGCCTTATATTGAGAGACTTCATGGGCATGATCCGAAGGTGATGGAGATTTTTTTTAAGGGCTAGAAAAATAGGGTTTTAAAGTTGGGTGGGACTGAATTTGACATAATTGAAGACCTTATTGCTGGTATCACGAGCCTTAGAACTGCTAAGGGTAGGAAATTTTATAGAGACAAGAAGGAGTCAAATGTTGTGCTGGAGATATTCTTTAAGGAAGATGAAAGGAAGAAATTGGAGAGGGATAATTGTGGGGGCTACTATCATAGCTCAATTAAGGCTATTTGTGGAGAAGTCATCAAAGAATTTATAAGGTACATAACACTTGATGGACGTTTTTCTATCCTCTATGGTTATCATTTTTTTCTTCTCAACCATTTTAGGCACAAGAAGAAGGTCTCTTTTCCTTTCTATTTTCTAGCATCTTTGGAATATGGTATTAAGGATCATAGGCACAATCCTAAAAAACTTGTTCTTCATGTTGGCCTTATCATCCTTATTTTGAATTATGCTAAGTCCTATTCCTAATCACCCTAGGAAGGTTCTTAAGGGTAGGTAGAAGAAGCTGGATTTGGAGTATGAGACCAGATTTGATGCTGATGAAGATTATGAACTTGACTTAGAAGCCTCAATGGAAGTGTACTTAGAGCCTCGTGCTCCTTTAAAGAGTGGTAAGAAAGGAAAAATGACCCCTATCTCTATGGAGTATGATATTGGAAGTGAAGAAGTGGCTCGTGATAAGTCCATTGGATGCAAAATTGTGAAGGATGAGTCCTCTTCCCTGAAGAAAGAAGGAAAAATGTTGTTGGGGAGAAGATTGGGAAGCCTCTTGTGTCTGGGTCTAAGAGAAAGTTATGCTGGAAGAGTGGGAGTATCCAGAAGATGGATAAGAAAAATTGACAATCCGGTCCATGAGGATTCTATTGGTGTTGTCGCCTCCAAATATTGTTGGTGGGTAGGATAATATTGGTATGCAAGAATAGGGTTTGAAGGCGAAGAATAAAGAGAGGAGTGTTGTTGAAGAAATTGAAAGCTCTCTTCACAAAATAAAGATGTCGATTACCGGTCAAAAAGGGAAAGAGGTTATTGAAAGTGAAAATCTAAGCAGAGACTCCCAAGAGGATGGGGTGGATGCTACAAATGTTTTCAACTTCAACCAAGAGGATTTACCAAATGTGTTGGGCTTGGCAAAAGAGGGTTTCATCTCTTTGTTAAAGCTGTTTTAATGGGCTTTCCATGAATGTGAAGGTCCATGGGGTAGTTAGTAAAGTTGGGGAGTCTTCTAATCCTTTAGATCCCTCTTTGCAGGCTCAAATTAATCAACTTTTTGATGCTTTAAAAATTGTGACTGATGAGATGTTAAAGTTGAAGTAAATTTTTTAAATGAGAATTGTGGTTCTTGAAGAGAAAATGGAATGGGATAATATGAAATTGGACAAGGTTGTGGATATTAGCAAGTTTTTTATGAGGAATGAAGCTAAGGGTTTGACCATCCTCAATGAGAAGGTGAGGTAGTGGATGGAGGAAGCTTTGGGTGGTAAGGACGCTACTGGGAATGTTGATGGTCTACCAAGTGTTTTGACTAAGGAGGTAAGTGAAAAGGGTCCTTGTACTAGGACCTGCAATAAAACTAAGCTGGAAGATTGGATACCTATCAAAGAGATCACTAAGGTGATGGAAGTGCATCAAAATATTATTGACAGTGATATGGAGGTTGCTAATATTTTAAAGAATTTGAAGTTGTTGTTTCTACTTCTCTATGTTTGGAAGTTGTTTTGCTTATGTTTTGCTGCTTGTTGGCTATTTGGTGATCTTTGTGCTTATCTTTCGAGGAATCTCTCTTTTTTGTAAAGGATTTTGGGGCCCCTTCAAAACTTTTTTTAGCTCTAAATAAAATAAAAAATGGTCATAAAGCAATATTTTGTAGAAGTTATCTTATAGAAACTAAACCAAGAAAGAAAAAGGAAACCATGGGTAAGAAAAAGAAAGAACCTACTAAAGTTTGGAAGAGAAAGCAAGAGAAAGAGAAGGAAAAAATTATACTTGTACAAAAATCACTTTATGAAAAAGAGATATTACTAAGTTCATAAAAGAGAAGTACAAATTCAAAGGGAGCTAATTATTGCATTATCTTTCAGCTCCATATTTTTGATGTTATTCAATTAGAAGGAAACTTAGAGAAATATCTACTAGTGAATTTCAAAAAGAGGGAGAGTTATAAAAAAAGAGAGAACGATTTTATTGATGTCAAAAGGATGAAATTCTTTATTTAGTAGCCATTGATAGAGAAGGAAGAGTTGAAAATGTGTAGGGAATAATGAGATGGATAAACAAATTCACTATTTGTTAAATTTAAGAAGATTATCCAAATTAGTTTTGGATAGATATAGATAAAATGTGTCACCAAAGAAATATAGAAACAAAGGATATAGTATTAGAGAAATGGGGAGCATAAGAGAATCTCTGATAGAGAGAAGTATATTTTTATTGAAATAGATGTGAGTAATATCCACCAAGAATATGAATGGATATTTTCCATGATTTATTTGTGGATACAAGTACAATGAACATCCATTTTCCATTTATTTCAAATGGGGAGAGTTAGAGAAAGCGGAGAATTATTTTTTCTATTAATGATAGAGGAGGAGATTGTTAGAATATTGTCATTGATGTCAAAGCGAATGCGAGAGATTGTTGGATCATCTTCGTAGAGAAAATTAAAGGTTTGTGGATAAGTGTAAAGAGCAAAACTCTTTAAAACAAACATTGATAAAACTTTAAATAATTTCATTTATATTCAAAATAATGTCAACAATTCATTCATTTAGACATCATAAAAGACAATCAATTCCAAAACATGACTTAAAGTTGATAAGATAGATTCAATATTTAATTCCAGTTTAAATAGATACATGTGTCATAATACACTTCATTGATAATCATACATAAGAAGTTGGAATATAAGTTACACTTCGAGACTTAGGCATTCAGTCGCCTTAAGCTCTTCAATACATAATTATAGAATATAATATAACATAAAAGAATATGACATCCTTTGATCTTCAATCCAATAGCATATCTTCATAATGAAGATGCGAACAAGGATTAGGCGCTTTTTCCACCCAACCTCGAAGCTTATGCTTCCCCAGAATTCTTAAATCATTCAAAGAATACTTGACCCTACACGAATCGCTTAGCAAAAAGCAGTCTACAAGCAAGATGGAATCTAGAGCGTGCCTAGTATAACTAGTAAAACCACAAGAATTTTCATTTTTCTAATTAATTTAAGAAACAAGCAAGTTCGAAACTAGGATATGGTAGAGAGTTCAATAATTCCATCTATTTCAATGGTCCCTAAGTTATTTGGCCAAGTAAAATGTCATGCACGACAAATAAAGCAGTTTTGGAAAAGAAAAACTACACTCTCTAATAACCCATATTCGCACCCGTCCCGAAAGGTAACTTTCCCAAAAAATGACATGCACATTCATTTATTAAGCATGCATGGTTCCAAACAGTCAAAAAAAATCTTTCAAAAACAATAAAACATAAATCTTGTTTAAAGCGAAAACAGTTTAAAAGTTGTTGTTTTCATTGTTTTAATCCATAAATGACATTAAATTAATATTTAAATTGAGTAAATTAAATAATCAAAAATAAATAAAGAAGGTGTATCTCTAGTATGTAGATTAAATACATATAGTAAAATAGCCATAAAAGAGCACGCGTTCTTCCTCTCTTTTTACTCATCTAATTTGTTTCCTCTGTGAACTAATCTTAATTTGTTTTGTTTCAAGTAAATCATATCTTTAAATTTAATTGCTTTACTTTTTGTTTTCCATACTTGCAGAAAATAAATAAATTAATTAATACTACTTCATGAACAGTTTAAAATAACCCATTTTAGTTTTTGTTTCCAAATGTTTTGAGTTTCAATTGCAAAATTTACTGTTTCTTACCTCTACTTTGAAATTACATTTAAAAATTTATAAGATATTTAGACAAAATCTTTCTGTTTTTTATTCTTTCAATCTGTAAATAATGCTTTTTGTTTAAAAATAAAATCCTTTTCAATCTGTAAATAATGTTTTCTATTTATGATCTTTTTAAATCTAAATTTAAATGATGTTTTATGTGTTGTATCTCTTCCTAAATTTAATCAGCTATTTTTTTATTTCATGTTTTCAATCAAATTCTTCCTAAAATTTTTTATTTCCAAATTCAATGTTTTCTGGAAAAATCACAGTCTAATATTTAAGAATTCAAATAGAATTTTGAAGTAACATAAATACTTTTAAATAGTTTTCAAAATCCACACAATAAAATAACATTTCATTCAATTTTAATCTATTCATGATTTATTTAATTATTTCAAGATCCTACTTGTTAAATTTTGGAAATGGATTGTGAATTTCCTCTGTTCTTTCTTTGAATCTTGTCCTCTGTTCTTTATTTTCTGTTTTGTTTGGTATGAAAATTCTTCTCCCACTGTTGTTTCTTCCCTCTTCCTTTCTCCCTGGCGCCTCCTCCCTATCTCCTATCTTCCTCTGTTTCCTACGCCCTTCCTCTTTGCAGAGGCTACGCCTTACCTAACCTTCTCCTTGGCTGGCTGGCTGGCTACGTGTGGAGAGTGGTTGCTTGGGAGTCTCCTTAGCATGCCTCTCCCTTTTCCTCCTTCACACCTTGTCCACACTAGTTTCCTGCTCACCCCTTACTAGTCCTTGCATCGGTGAGTGCACCCGTGGCTGCGTGGATTCCTGCGTGTCCCCTCAAGACTCCCTTAGCTAGCTGCATAGGTGAGTGGAGGTCCCTGTGCATTCCTTCCTTGGCCGCCTCCTTGCCTTCTCCCTATGCGTGGGTCTTAGTCCCTCCCATTTGTTCACTGCTTGCTATGTGGACAAAGAATACTTGGTGGCTGCGTGGGAAATGGGTCTCCTCTGCCTGGTGGTGCCTTCCCTATTTTCCAAACACATAAAATAGAAACTTCTGCCTTCCTAAATTCACTGGTTCCTTTGACAAAAATCAATAAGACTCAATGAAATTTTTCTGTTCAATGCTCAGAAACTAATTTTTCACCATTTTGCAAATTCAAAATTGTTTCAGACTCCCTTTCTCTTTCTCATGCATATATGTTAACAAGAAATGAGATCCCTAATTTGAGGTTGATCTCCAGTTCCATTTTCTAACTCCATGTTACAAAATTTTGATTGCTTCTCATATTGATTGAAGATATTTTTCTTCAATTTGTGTAATTGTAGTTTTAAATGCCATTTCAATTTGCATGTGAATTGTTTTCAAAATTATTTTCAATAACTCTATTTTATCTATTTGTTTAATTTATACATTTAAATCTTTTCCTCTTTCATAATTTTCAAATAAAAACATATAATTTTAAAACACAACTTTTATTATATTTTATTAAATTTTGAAATAAAAAGTCTATTTCATTAAATTTTGAAATACAAGCATCTTATTTTCAACAATGATAAAATATTGACTTAAATAATTTGGTTATTTAGATAAGATCTATTTTCTCACAGTCAATAAAATTGTCATTTAAAGCAACATATCTATTTTTCCACATTTTGGAGAAATCAATAAAACTAGATTTAAAATTTGCAAAGAGAGAAATCACAAAAATGCATTAAAATATCAACTAAGTGAGTGTGTGTGATTCCATCATACTCATAAATGTCTAATGGCTAAAACGACTCTACCTGATTGTTGTTCTCGCCTTCAATCATGTTCACCTGTTCTTGCATTCACTTGCACTCGATTTTTCATCAATAATGACAAACCTCAAATTAAATAAAAATACATTTCGAATCATTGTAATTGCATTTCAATTTCAATTTCACTTCAATTTGAATTTGAATTTAACTTTGATTTAAATAATCAATTAACTTCAATTTAAATAACAATATCATTCGGCTGTCAGTGTGCTGTCCCTGGGCTGTCTCTGTGGTTTTTTCCGTTAATTTTTCCTGTTGTTGTTTCGTTCCTTTTTGGCCCTAGTGGCTAGTTGTGAGGGGTACAGCGCCCCGTAAATGCTGTTTAACTTTTCAAAAACAATATCATAATTACTAATTGCATTTAATTAATCAATATAATCTATATGTGACATCCTTCCCCTCTTGGAATAGACATCGTGTCGATGTCTTATTAGTCATTCAATAAGCATAAAATCACCATAAATAAAACATACTATCTCAATCAGTAAAAGAATAGTATCTCAATAGGTAAAACATAGTGTCTCAATCATAATGAGATAGTAACTAACAACATAGTTCTCAAACATAAGCATAAGCAAATCATAGTAGCATCTGTAGGAGTTGAAAAAATACAACACCACAAACCCCGAAGATCACCTGCATGCAAATAACCTGTCACAAAAGAAGAGATGGAGACAAACAAGCAAGGGTTCTCTGAAAACTGAAAATGTATATATCAGAGAGAATGAGAGAATGAATTGATATGAAATACAATGGGATCAATCCTTATAAAAAGGAGATCATGCAAACCCTAATAAAACCCTAATAGGAAAAACCCTAATAGAAGCCCTAATAGGATAACATTTAATAATTAATATAATTATTAAATGTCACTATATGCAAACTAACGTGAAATCTTAAGAAGGGAATAAAGGTAACTTAATCAACATAATTAAGTTAAGACCTTTACTCTAACACCCCCCCTTAAGATGAGCAATAGTGCAGCTACAAACAAATGCAAGAAAGCAAAGGTAACTACAATGCAAGAAGGCAACATGGGTCCCGGCAACTAGGCCAGATCAGGTACCCAAATACAACCAAATCTCTGTAAAATGGAGAAATAGAGAAAACCTCATGGGAAAAAGCTCTACTCCAAAAAGAGAAGAAGAAAGCCAAGAAAAGACATCACTGAAGCAGAAGAAGCTGCAAACAACTGTCGAAAGATGACTGCTATGGTGCTGAAGAACCTCCGCTGAAGATAGGATGATCAGGAACAAGAAGACAATAATCTGCATGAGTGCCCATACGACACTACTCGAATCAGATGGAAAACAAAGGCAAACACCTGGAACGAAGATACAGATGGCACAAGAACCAATAGTCTGAAACACTGATCAAATGAGAATGGAAGATTCCTTCCAAGGCGAAACCAAGGAAGCATTAGCACAAACAGTATAATACCCCCCCATAATGGTGAATTGGGAGCCTGACAGATCAACTGAAATGGTGTGCAACACCCTATAGTGCATGAAGAAGATAGAACATCTGAAAGTGCACAAGAAAGCACCTGCAATTGAAAAAGTGGTGTGCAAAATAAAGCACATAGGCATGAGGCTGGAATCATATGGGTCCATGGTCGTCGTGGAGGGACACTCACTGGACAAAGGTGTGATGGCAAACAAAGAAAAACTACACAACCCCCCATGGTATGGATTCACTGTCATCGTGGAGGGATACTCACCAGACAAAGATGTGATGGCAAAACAAAGGCAAACTACATAACCCCTCATGGCACTTTATAATATCAGTGCGAGTACAAAATATGGCACAACCTTATGTGCAAAATCTCCAAAAGATGCATGTACAATAGTGTGGCACTTTATCTCAATGCGTTTACATAAAAGATAGCTTACAAATGATGCTCAAAATGTCCTCAAAGGACAAAATGCTGGAAATACATGAAGAACAACCAAGAACAAAGCATCCGATGTGAACAAAAAGTTTCCAAGAGCAAATATGTCCAAGTAATCCACTAGAGTGTGAAAACATAAATAACTCAATAAAAGATACTTGGAGTGAAATCTGGAAAAATAGCATGGATGAAACTGAAGAGCTCTGAAATATGGTTCCAACGCCGCTGAGATTGCGAAAAATGGAGAAACTGATCAAAAGTTATGAGCTTGAGACTGAAAGAAGCCCCTTTGTCTTCAACTAGTTGTAGAATGCACCAACGGAAAAAAGAAGTGATGAGACCCACACCACTAGAAAGATGAGAAAACCAGCTTTCCGACAATATCTTGTTTGCCAAAAAACAATATCGTATGCCCAAGTTACGGCCTCCGGAATAAATCAGCTCCAAAGAGGGAAAAAACCAGTGCTGGGTTAAATTTGACGGTCATACGGCCGTCGCAGCAAAAACACTGGGTTAAATTTGATGGCCAAACGGCCGTCACGTAAAAGTGTGATTGGGACTTATTTTGGGAAAAAATTGTTTTTTAAAAAATAAAAAACAACAAAAAAATTGTTTTTTGTAAAAAAATTTTTTAGCATGGGCGGGGGCCGCCGCCTGCGGCCTGCCGCCACTGTACTGCCGTCGGCGGTATTGTCTACCGCCGGTCGGCGCTAAGGCCTCTGGCAGTCGGCAGTACGCCGACCGGCAGGCAAGAGGGCCCGCAAGCTTGCAAGCGCAGGTACCTGCTGGTACTGGGTCCGCAAGCCAAAAGGCTTTAAAACAAATTTTTCCTTTCCCCTTTTTTAATTTTTGAAAAATCAAAAATATTTTTACAAAATAGTTTTGCATAAATAAATTTATGACGAAAATTGCCGAAAAATAGAAGGCGGAATTTTTTTTTTCGAAAATAAATTTACCAGATAGGGACGGCCGTACGACCGTATTTGCAATTTTTTTTTTGCTTCAGATTTCAAATTTGTCCAAAAAGGATGAATGGACAGTTGATTTAAGGGTTTTGGACCGCTGCGGACTCAATGGCAATGTCCGTTTGAGCTGAAAATGCTTCAAAATTGCAGGTATGCCCTAGATCAAGAAAACAAATCCCAAACCCTTGAAGCTCCAAAAATCTTCAAAACAAGAACGGGAAGCTGCAGGTGTGGAGCTCTGATACCATGTAGGAGTTGAGAAAATACAACACCACAAACCCCGAAGATCACTTGCATGCAAATAACTTGTCACAAAAGAAGAGATGGAGACAAACAAGCAAGGGTTCTCTGAAAACTGAAAATGTATATATCAAAGAGAATGAGAGAATGAATTGATATGAAATACAATGGGATCAATCCTTATAAAAAGGAGATCATGCAAACCCTAATAAAACCCTAATAGGAAAAACCCTAATAGAAGCCCTAATAGGATAACATTTAATAATTAATATAATTATTAAATGTCACTATATGCAAACTAACGTGAAATCTTAAGAAGGGAATAAAGGTAACTTAATCAACATAATTAAGTTAAGACCTTTACTCTAACAGCATTCACACTATCAAAGTTCACAACATGCGAATCAAAAACTAGAGTATCAAGTATCTCCGCATAAAACAAATACTAATCTATGAAAGAAAATGAGGAAAATGATGGTCTATCATCTCAGAATTCTCCCATGTAGCACTATTCTTAGTATACTAGTCCCACTGGACCTTGTATTGAGTACTATCTTTGTAACACAGCTTAATGCTACACCTGTCTAGGATTTAGATGGGCTCCACTAGCACCACCCCTGGATCCTGTACCTGTAATGAATGCCAATCAAGAATATGAGATGCATCACGATGATATGGTTTCAACAAAGAAACATGGAAAACATTATGGATTCAAGCTAGAGCAGGTGGTAATGCTAGTCTATATGAAAATGGATTAATAACTTCCAGTACATCAAATGGTCCCACAAATCTCGGTGCCAACTTTGATGATTTCCCAAATGAGATAGAGCTCTTATGAGGCTTAACCCTCAAGAAGACTTTATCTCCTACAACAAACTACCTGAAAGTCTTTTTCCTATCAACATAGCTCTTTTATCTATCGACTGCTTCCTTCAACCTACCCTTGATCAACTTCATTTGCTCATCCTTTTCTTTGAGCATATTTGGACCAATAATGATCTTGTCTTCCATCTTGTCCCAATTGATGGGTGTGTGACATTTTGGCCATAAAGTGCCTCTAAAGGTGTCATACCCAAAGATGAATGAAATGAGTTTTTGTAGGCAAACTCAACCAATGACAAATATTCCTCCCTCTTGTACTACTGATCCATGCAGTACATCCTCAGAAAATCCTCAACAACCTGATTGAAACTTTCAGTTCGGCCATCAGTTTGTGGGTGATATGTAGAAATAGAATTCAATTTAGTTCCCAAAGCTGCATTCAGTGTAGTCCAGAACCTAGATGTCATTCTGGTATCCCTATCATAAATAATGGTCTCTGGTACACCACGCAATATAAATATCTCTTGCACAAATTTCCTCACAAGAGTCAATGATCTATCCTTCAGATTCCCTGGTATGAAATGTGAAACCTTCGTCAGATTATCAACAACTACTAAGATGGTATCATGCCTATTCCTGCTCAAAGGTAATCCTTGGATGAAATCCATACTGATTACTTGCCACTTATACTCAAGTATATCGTGGGATGCAAAAGTCATGTTGGATGCACATGCTCAGCCTTGATTCGTTGGCATTCCAAACATCTAGCCACATACTCCATGCCATCTTTCTTGAGCTTAGGCCAAAAATAAAAAGCCTTCAACTCTGCTACCACATTCGTAACTCTTGGATGCCCTGAATAAGGTGCATCATGAAATTCCTCAAGAATCAACTTCCTCAAATCTCCACCCTTAGCGATTTACATCCTTCCCCAATATTTGACAATACCATCATACTCCATCACATATCCATCAAATCTATAATCAAAAGGATCCGCCTCTAAGTCTTGCTTGACCCTATCATAATGCTCATCTCCTGGAAGATACTGCAACACTTGTTGTCTCAAATTTGACCTTGTGGTCAACATAGCAGAGAGATGTCTTCTCCTACTAGGAGCATCAACAACTCTATTTTCCTTACCCTTGATATACTCAATACAAAAATAATACTCGCTTAGGAACTCAAGCCACCTCCTCTGTCTCGCCTTGAGGTTCGATTATGTGAAGATGTACTTAAGTCCTAAATGATCTGTTTTAAGCTCAAATGGTTTCCCTAGGAGATAATGTCTCCACATCTGCAATGCATGAACAATAGCTATAAGCTCAAGATCATGTGGTGCATAATTTAGTTCATACTATTTCAATTTCCTGGACTCATATGCAACCACCTTCCCTTCTTGCATTAGCATACCTCCTACACCTTCACCTGAAACATCCGTAATTACTATGAAGTGCCCATTAGGATCTGGTATAGTCAACACCGGTACCGATGTCAAATTTTGTTTAAGGATTTGAAATGCTTCCTCGCACTTCTCAGTCCACTCATATTTCTTTCCCTTCTTCTAAAGAGAAGTAATAGGTGCTGCAATCTTGGAAAACCCTTCCACATGCTTCTGGTAGTATCCTGCAAGTCCCATGAAACTGCGAACTTCAGTAACACTTCGTGGTGTTGGACAATCTACAATTGCCTCTATCTTCATAGGATCAACCGAGATTCCCTCAATAGATATGACATGCCCCAAATAGTGAACCTTCTTTTGAAAGAAAGTACACTTCAAAAACTTACCAAAAATATTTTGATCTCTTAGTCATTGCAAGACTATTCTCAAGTGCTTCTCATGTTCCTCTTCTATTTTAGAGTAAATTAGAATGTCATCAATGAATATAAGTACAAAATCATCTAAATAGTCTCTAAAGATACTGTTCATAAGGTTCATGAATGTCACTGGAGCATTCGTTAGGAAAAAAGGTACCACTGTGAACTCGTAATGTCCATACCGAGTTCTGAAAGCTGTCTTTAGAATGTCTTCATCCTTAATCCTCAATAGGTGGTAACCTAATTTAAGATCAATCTTAAAAAATACTGTGCCCCCCTTCATTTGATCAAACAACTCATCTATCCTAGGTAAAGGATACCTGTTCTTAATGGCAACCTTGTTCAACATCCTGTAATCAATACACAGTCTCAAGGTTCCATCCTTCTTCTTAACGAATATTACCAGTGCACCCCGTGGAGATGCACTCGGTCTAATAAATCCCTCTTTTAGAAACTCCTACAATTGAACCTTCAGTTCATACAACTTTGTAGTAGTCATTCTGTATGGAGCTTTGGATTGAGGCTCCATTCCAGGTAATAGTTCAATTGAGAAATCAAATTCTCTCTTTGGTGGTAACTTAGTAAGTTCTTCAAGAAAGATATCCAAGAAATCTCTGAGAATTGGATAGCCCTCTAGACTATGCTGGGCATTATCCATTTCACTCACCAATATAGCATAAATGGAACATCCTTTCTGATGTTCCTTGTTTAGCTACATAGCTGAGATATGTCTCAACTCTAGAGGTTCTTGAGATCCTAAAATCTCAAGTAGATGTCCAAAATCATCCAAACAACTCACAACCTTATCCTCACAGTTCACTATGGATTTATGCTCAGTTAACCAATTGATCACTAAGATCACATCATAAGAACCCAATGGTGCTACATAAAGGTTAACTTGGGTTTGGAAATTAGGTAGCTCTAAATCACTACATGATAAACATGAATCTACCCTCTTCTCTGCTCGATTTCCATACTGAACCATCCATGAATGTGACATAAAACCAGGTCTAATAGGTAATGTAGTAACTATTTTAGGATCAATAAAGCATTCATTAGCTCTCGTATCTATCAAAATAGAAACAGATTGACCAAAAAGCTTACCTGACATCTGAATAGGTGAAGCCTAAAAGTTTGCTTGACGGTTGTCAACCGCTGCATGAATCTGGTGTTGCAGTGCTCACCGATCATTACCACCTCGCTGACCTCTTGTACACCAAGTGAAATTGGAGGCATAGTGATCTCCTCCACAATTATAGCATCCACCTCGTGGCCCTAGGTGACCACCTGTCCTATTCCTGATATTGGAGAAGTTGGTGTTATTATTGTTCACTTTCTTGTTTCCACCAAAGCTTCCTTCTCCTTTATCTTGAGTGTTTTTTCCTCTCTTCAAATTCTTGATTTGTCGATTGTTATTATTACCTTTCTGGTTATTGTTGTTATTGTTTTAGAACTTCCTATTTCCAAAACCTGATTTAGTATTCACACTCTTCCTGAAGTTAGCCACCTGTTGCAGCTTTTGTTCCTGTTTTGTGGCCTTCTCAAAGACCTCATCCATCGTCAATGGATTATGAATATCCACATCAGCTCCAATCTGTGGCCTCAATCCTAGGATAAATTCCTGAATACGAAACCATTCATCCATCTGATATTGTGGTACGTACTTTAGGAGATTAGTGAACCTCTCCCAATATTGAGTAACTGTTAGACCACCTTGAGTCAGATTTTGGAACTCTGTCATCTTCCTGTCAAAGAACAACTTTGGAAGCCACCTCTTCCTGAAAATTTGCAAGAACACTTCCCAAGTAGTCCCACCTGGTAGTAACTTCTTCTCAGTATTCTCATTATCCCACCAAGTAGCAACTTCTCCAGTAAGCTGGTATGCATCCCAAACTGCCTTGGTCTCATTGGACATATTCCCGAGCTCAAAGTATTTTTCCATCTCAATAACCCAAGCTTCAACTCCATCACCTATAGTCTTACCATCAAACTTGGGCGGTGCTACCCTTTTCAAATCTTTAGCCAATTACCCTTCAATCCTAGCTTGAGGATTTGGTACTTCAACCCGTGGATTATCATTATTGGGTTGCTCCTGATTTTGGGGAATTTCAACTTGAGGGTTTTGTCCTTCTCTGACACCTCGAACTTCATGTTCCAAATTATCCATTATGGAACCCTACTAATTCAAGAGACCGAGAATATGATCCAACCTGTAATTCTCATTACTTGCAGCAGCTCCTTTACCTCTTGTACCCATTATGTATCAACAATTCCTACATCAAGGAATGTTTCTTTAACGTAATGGACAAAGGACCCTAGTGTTCAAACCTAGGGCTCTGATACCAAATGTAAAGAGTGGAACTCTTTAAAATAAACATCGTCAAAACTTTAAATAATTTCATTTATATTCAAAATAAAGTTGACAATTCATTCATTTAGACATCATAAAAGACAATCTATTCCAAAACATGACTTAAAGTCGATAAGATAGATTCAATATATAATTCTAGTTTAAATAGATAATGTGTCATAATACACTTTATTGATAATCATACATAAGAAGTTGGAATATAAGTTACAATTCGAGACTTAGGGATTCAGTCGCCTTAAGCTCTTCAATACATAATTACAGAATACAATATAACATAAAAGAAGATGACATCCTTTGATCTTCAATCCAATAGCATATCTTCATAATGAAGATGAGAACAAGGATCAGACACTTTTTTCGCCCAACCTCGAAGCTTACGCTTCCTCAAAATTCTTAAATCATTCAAAGAATACCCGACCCTGCATGAATCGCTTAGCAAAAAGCAGTCTATGAGCAAGATGGAATCTAGTGCGTGCCTAGTATAACTAGTAAAACCACAAGAATTTTCATTTTTCTAATTCATTTAAGAAACAAGCAAGTTTGATACTAGGATATGGTAGAGAGTTCAATAATTCCATCTATTTCAATGGTCCCTAAGTTACTTGGCCAAGTAAAATGTCATGCATGACAAATAAAGCAGTTTTGGAAAAGAAAAACTACGCTCTCTAATAACCCATATTCGGCACCCATCCTGAAAGGTAACTTTTTCCAAAACATGACATGCACATTCATTTATCAAGCATGCATGGTTCCAAACAGTCAAAAACAATCTTTCAAAAACAATAAAACATAAATCTTGTTTGAAGCGAAAACAGTTTAAAAGTTGTTGTTTTCATCGTTTTAATCCATAAATGACATTAAATTAATATTTAAACTGAGTAAATTAAATAATAAAAAATAAATAAAGAAGGTGTATCTCCAGTATGTAGATTAAATACATATAGTAAATTAGTCATAAAAGAGCACACATTCTTCCGCTCTTTTTACTCATCTAATTTGTTTCCTCTATGAACTAATCTTAATTTGTTTTGTTTCAAGTAAATCATATCTTTAAATTTAATTGCTTTACTTTTTGTTTTCCATACTTGTAGAAAATAAATAAATAAATTAATACTACTTCATGAACAATTTAAAATAACCCATTTTAGTTTCTTTTTCATAATGTTTTGAGTTTCAATTGCAAAATTTACTGTTTCTTACCTCTACTTTGAAATTACGTTAAATTTTTTATAAGATACTTAGACAAAATCTTTATGTTTTTAATTCTTTCAATCTGTAAATAACGCTTTCTATTTAAAAATAAAATCCTTTTCAATCTGTAAATAACTTTTTTCTGTTTATGATCTATTTAAATCTAAATTTAAATGATTTTTTCTGTTTTGCATCTCTTCCTAAATTTAATCAACTGTTTTTTTATTTCATGTTTTCAATCAAATTCTTCCTAAAATTTTCTGTTTTTAAATTCAATGTTTTCTGGAAAAATCACAATCTGATATTTAAGAATTCAAACAAAATTTTGAAGTAACATAAATACTTTTAAATAGTTTTCAAAATACACACAATAAAATAACATTTCATTCAATTTTAATCTATTCATGATTTGTTTAATTATTTCAAGATCCTACCTGTTAAATTCTGGAAATGGATTGTGAATTTCCTCTGTTCTTTCTTTGAATCTTGTCCTCTGTTCTTTATTTGTTGTTTTGTTTGGTATGAAAATTCTTCTCCCACTGTTGTTTCTTCTCTCTTCCTTTCTCCCTGGTACCTCTTCCCTATCTCCTATCTTCCTCTGTTTCCTATGCCCTTCCTCTTTGCAGAGGCTAAGCCTTACCTAACCTTCTCCCTAGCTGGCTGGCTGGCTGCGTGTGGAGAGTGGTTGCTTGGGAGTCTCCTTAGCACGCCTCTCCCTTTTCTTCCTTCGCACCCTGTCCACACTAGTTTCTTGCGAACCCCTTTCTAGTCCTTGCATAAGTGAGTGGACCCGTGGCTGCGTGGATCCCTGTGCGTCCCCTCAAGACTCCCTTAGCTGGCTGCGTAGGTGAGTGGAGGTCCCTACGCATGCCTTCCTTGGCTACCTCCTTGCCTTCTCCCTATGCGTGGGTCTTAGTCCCTCCCATTTGTTCACTGCTGGCTATGTGGAAAAAGAATACTTGGTGGCTACGTGGGAAATGGGTCTCCTCTACCTGACCATGCCTTCCCTATTTTCCAAACACATAAACTAGAAACTTCTGCCTTCCTAAATTCTCTGGTTCCTCTAAAAATATTCAATAATACTCAGTGAAATTTTTCTGTTGAATGCTCAAAAATGAAATTTTCACCACTGTGCAAATTCGAAATTGTTTCAGACTCCCTTTCTCTTTCTCATGCATAAATGTTAACAAGAAATGAGATCCCCAATTTGAGGTTGATCTCTAATTCCATTTTCTAACTCCATGTTACATAATTTTGATTGCTTCTCATATTGATTGAAGATATTTTTCTTCAATTTGTGTAACTGTAGTTTTAAATGCCATTTCAATTTGCACGTGATTTTTTTTCAAAATTGTTTTCAATAATCCATTTTAGCTATTTGCTTAATTTCTACATTTAAATCTTTTCCTCTTTCATAATTTTCAAATAAAAGCATATAATTTTAAAACACAACTTTTATTATATTTTATTAAATTCTGAAATAAAAGGTCTATTTCATTAAATTTCGAAATACAAGCATCTTATTTTCAACAATGATAAAATATTGACTTAAATAACTTGGTTATTTAGATAAGATCTATTTTCTCACAGTTAATAAAATCGTCATTTAAAGCAACATATCTATTTTTCCACATTTTGGAGAAATCAATAAAACTAGATTTAAAATTTGCAAACAAAGAAATCACAAAAATGAATTAAAATATCAACTAAGTGAGTGTGTGTGATTCCATCATACTCATAAACGTCTAATGGCTAAAATGACTCTACCTGATCATTGTTCTCGTCTTCAATCACGTTCACCTGTTCCTGCGTTCACTTGCACTCGATTTTTCATCAGTAATGACAAACCCCAAATTAAATAAAAATACATTTTTAATCATTGTAATTGCATTTCAATTTCAGTTTCACTTCAATTTGAGTTTGAATTTAACTTTGATTTAAATAATCAATTAACTTCAATTTAAATAACAATATCATAATTACTAATTGCATTTAATTAATCAATATAATCTATACACCACAGTAAGTTTTTGGCAAGCATATTGTCATTGATGTTAAAGAAAAAATGAGGTAAATCGTTAAAGCCAAAGACCACTAATCAATATCCATTTTTGATGGTAGAAGATTTATATTAAATTATTAATAGTTCCTATATAAAGGTTGGCCCAATATATGAGGGAGTATCTATTTTATTTTTGAATTTCTAAACTTGGTCAACCACGTTTGAAGCCACATATAAATATATTAATTACTTATGTTAAATGGGATGTAGACATTAAAAGAAAGAAGTTATTATTTATTGTGTGGAGACTGTTATTATTTATTGTGTGGAGACTGGAAATATATTATAGGAGTGACTTCTTTAATAAATAAAGTGAATTAGTTACTATGGGATGACTAATGAATAAGGAGTAGCACTTGGTATTAAAACAACAATTAATTGTGAAAGGGTAACAATCCAAGTAAAGGGGCATATGTAGAATAAATACAATTTTTAAAGGTAGTGCTTATAAAGTAAGCAAAGGAAATTATAAAGGTTAAAAAAGGATTAATAATTAGCTTTAAAAGGTATTGGTTGATGATTATGATAAGAGAAAATTATTAACAAAGGTTACATCTTTCAAAAAGGGCATCTCTTTTTCTCACTATTAGAACACTTATCTATTTTCTATTTTCTATTATGGATAAAGTATTCATACAAAATATACAAAAATCATGGAATTTCCAAAATAAGTTTGGAAAAAAGATCCACCTCAAAATTCTTAATCATTACGGGGCTGTAAAAAATAAACAATATTGAATCTGATTATTTTTTTCTCACTACTAGAACACTTATGAATCCTTGGCCATTTGTTATCACAATTCTAATATGAGTCTTTTTCTCTTTTCTCAATCTCTTATTGAGGAGAGAGATTAATAATTTATCTTATGTTAAATAATTTTTCCATGTTTTTTGTAGTAGCATTAATCATATTTTTATCAATTACTCTCATGATTTCACCTTTGGTGGTGTTTTGTTTATCAATATGCATTTTTTGTTCTATAGCTTTCCTAACTATAGAAGATTCCAACAAACAAACATCATGTTGAATTTGGTCCTTAAGTCCATTGATGTACAATTGAATCCTTTGGTTAGGTGTCACCTCAGGAGTTCTAAGTGCCAATCTCAAATGCTCAACATTATATTCAAATAAATACCTTAATTGTTTTAAATATTTTAGTTAGGTAAAATATTTTTCAATAAATGGTCACTCATAGAAGGTTTCTAATTCTTTACTAAATTATTTCCAACTAAAAAAATGCCCTTGTCTATCACTCATGTTTCATTAGTACCATTGGTGAGGCCCTAATTCTAAATATGGTAAAGCTATGTCAACCATGACATTCTTTAGTATATTGTGAAGTTTAAATTGTTTTTCTATGTGGCTTATCCATGAAATTATATTTCTACCATAAAATATATGAATGTTTATTCTTGGTAGGTATAATTATTGACCTTGAAAAGGTTCTCCTATCCTTTTATTTGGTTTATTAGGGTTGAACCCACCTTGATGGTTTTTCTGGGACTTCAATTCTTAGCTTTAAAAGGTATTGGCTGATGATTATGATAAGAGAATTATTAAAAAAGGTTATGTCTTTCAAAAAGGGCATCCCTTTTTCTCACTACTAGAACACTTATCTATTTTCTATTAATATTATGGATAAAGTATTCATACAAAATATACACAAATTTCATGGAATTTCTAAAATAAGTTTGGAAAAAAGATCCACCTCAAAATTCTTAATCATTATGGGGCTGCAAAAAATAAACAATATTGAACCTGATTATTTTTTTCTCACTACTAGAACACTTATGAATCCTTGGCCATTTGTTATCACAATTCTAATATGGGTCTTTTTCTCTTTTCTCAATCTCTTATTGAGGAGAGAGATTACTAATTTATCTTAGGTTAAAGAATTTTTCCATATTTTTTGTAGTAGCATTAATCATATTTTTATCAATTACTCTCATTATTTCACCTTTGGTGGTGTTCTGTTTATCAATATGCATTTTTTGTTGTATAGCTTTCCTAACTATAGAAGATTCCAACAAACAAACATCATGTTGAATTTGGTCCTTAAGTCCATTGATGTACAATTGAATCCTTTGGTAAGGTGTCACCGTAGGAGTTCTAAGTGCCAATCTCAAATGCTCAACATTATATTCAAATAAATACCTTAATTGTTTTAAATATTTTAGTTAGGTAAAATATTTTTCAATAAATGGTCACTCATAGAAGGTTTCTAATTATTTACTAAATTGTTTCCAACTAAACAAATTTCCTTGTCTATCACTCATGTTCCATTAGTACCATTGGTGAGGCCCTAATTCTAAATATAGTAAAGCTATGTCAACCATGACATTCTTTAGTATCTTGTGAAGTTTAAATTGTTGTTCTATGTGGCTTATCCATGAAATTATATTTCTACCATAAAATATATGAATGTTTATTCTTGTTAGGTATAATTATTGACCTTGAAAAGGTTCTCCTATCCTTTTATTTGGTCTATTAGGGTTGTACCCACCTTGATGGTTTAGATAGGTTTGTGAAGGAATTTTTATTAGAATCAAAGTCCCAAAAAAACAATCAATTTTAGGTGGTGGAAAATAAAACGGGTCCTTATATTTCATATATATAGAAAGGTCATCTAATCATAAGTATTTGGTGTGAAAGAGAATATGATGTTTCAGATTGGACTAAACTTAGATCACTAGATTAAGGAATATGTTTTATATCTAAAAATAAATTTCAAAGAACTAACCCTACCTATTTTTTTTATTAGAGGGGTAAACACTTTTGACTCAAAGCTATGAACCAGTGAGGTCACAATCGAGGGACCTCATCCCCAACATAAATAATAAAAAATCACACCCCAATGGGGTTTGAACCTTGATGGAAAGAACAACATCACAACAACTTAACCATCACACCATGCCACTAATGACTTACAAAAATTCCAAAAATTATAACCTACGAAGAAAATTAATTAAAAAAATTGACTAAATTTTGACCACGAAATTGAAGGATTTATTTTATATCCAATAGTAAATTACAAAAAATATATATATTTATTAAGTGCTTAATATATATATATATATATATATATAAATTCTTAAAATTTTGGTCTATAGAGAAAATTAATGAAAAAAGTAAAATCTTAATCAAATTTAGAAAACTTACCTTAAAAGTCTAAATTTTTTCTAAGAGCTTACCTAATAAACACCTCAAACCCCCCATCCCCCCCCAAAAAATCTCAAATCACACTTGTTTGAAATTTTTTCTGGTGGAAACAAAAAAATGGTCCAAATATTTATATTTTTTAAAAATATTTCCAAGAAATATCTTAAAATATGGAAAGAATATGAATAACATTTAGGAAGCATTTGGATATGTTCCTAAATTCACTAAAGAGAGATAGAAAATGCCCCTAAGGAGAGGCCTAAAAGAGGATATTACAAGCATGAAATGCCTAAAATTATGCTCATAGAATGACATCACAATGAATAAGAATGTAACATTGAAACAATCAACATTGCATTAAGGAATATAAAAGGATCTAAAAGCTTAGTGTCAATATGCATGTTAAAGGGTAATAATCATGAGGTACTGAACAAATTATCATTAGCTCTAAAGCCTATAGAACTACAAAAATAAAGAAGGAAGACAACACAATAATTCAATAAAAATATTTTTTGGCTCAACATGGAAGAGAGGTAAATGTCTCATTACTTTGCATTGTCCCTAAAATATTAGAAAATAAAAGTAGAAAAAAAATAGATAGAAATAAGATAAACATACAAGAATTTAAAAATATGGAATTATTCCTATGTCAATGTATCTACAAGGGTAGTAAGGGTCCTCAAAGGGTAAATAAGAGAAAATTAATAATAAGTGTACAAAAATATAATAATAAATAATTATATAAGCATATAGAAATTATATGGAAGAAGATCATCCCCTACACACCACAAAAATATCTAGTTGTAGGGAGAATGAAATAGACCTTGATGGAAGTAGCTAGAAGTATGTTGAGTGGTATAGAGTTAGATTGATGCAATCCTACTTGTTAATTAGTAAAGCGATCTCCTTGTTTAGCTCTTATTGATAAAACACTTTATGAATCATGGATAGGTAATTTTTTTTTAATTTAAGGGTATTTTGTTCTATGGATTGTGTCCACACGCCTAAAAAAAAGTGATCTTAACTAGATCCAAAATTATAAAAATACATCTTTGTTGGATTTTGTGGAAAATAAAAAGGTTATAAGCTTTCAAATCCACTATTTCAAAAGATGATTTATTCTAGACATGTGATTTTCAAGGAGTTTAGGTATTTTTTAGGTCCTTTATGGCAAAAGGAAAAAGAAGGAAGGAAATTTTTCTTTTAAGACCAAGATTGAGAAGTAGCAAGATGTACATATTGAAGGATAAAATGATGGATTAGAGGAGTGGGAGGAATGAGAGGGTTCAAATGAGAGTTCTAGCCTAGTAGGATGAGTAGGTTGAGAATGTAGAAGAATATGTACAACCCCTTACTCTATTCTTGAGATGATCTGAAAGGAAATGGAACCTAGTTGATAGGTATAGCCCACCAAATTTATATCATATATTTCCTTTACTCTCTTTCCTACCTTCTTTGTTTGCCCTTGATTCCTTATGTTATATTTATTTTGAATTCTTGGAAATTTTTGCACTTCATAACCTTATGTTATTTCATTAATTTCCTCACTCTACCTTTATCTCTATCAAATAAATTCTCTCCCAAAATATTTTCACATAATAAAACAATTATCTATTGAACATGTCATTTTGGGAACTCCTTTCTTTACTTGGAAAATGGGGAGAATCTTGGTTTGGGAGGGTCACTTAACAACAAGTTAGGGAAAAGTGTAGAGTAGGAATTTACCTTCAAAACCTTATTTTAAGCATTCAAAATTCTTCAATTGCAGACAAGGGATCCCTCACCCTTGTCCCTCAAATTCAGGCTTAGTTTTCATGTGTGAGTTCCTCTCTATCTTGATTTCTTAGATTCCTCTAGATACTCTACTCTAAAATTTATAATTTTTACTTTATAAATAAGGATTATTAAACCCTTAAACCATCCATTAATGTGACCTTAAGGCTTGAAAATTTTGGTTGAAAATATAAATCTTGATTTAAAATTCCAAATGGCTAATCATTCCTATTTCTAGGTACTAGATGAGAAATATTACTTCTAATCCCTCTCTTGACTTATGATATTGATTCATCACATTATTTTATTTATTATTCTAACCTTGTTAAAATTTATTTTACTTTTCTAATGAGGGTGATTGACCACTCAAACATGTTTTTTTTTTAAGTAAAAGGCATTAGAGCCTATATATATTATATATCAGAAGAAGAAGATTACATTTGTTTTTAAACCATTACAAATGGCATTATCAATCCTACCTATGAATCTACAATTCATTGACTATGGCTACATTTGACTTTGCAGACATGAAAACTATATTTACAAAACAGTGGGATTTCGGGCATCTTAATGAACATCGACAAGCACACAAGATCATCAAATATTGTTATTGATTAGTGCTCTATTTATTTATTTATTCTTTTTACTATAAATTTTCTAAAAATTTGGGAGTAACCCTCTTGGCATATTCTATTAAGGCTTTGCTAGTATTTCATATCATTTTTTGTTACCTCTTGTATCTTTCCTAAATTTTCTTAATTCCAGGTCATGTAAGAATGTTGGGTTTCTAGAACATTCAAGGGAAAACATACAACTTGAGTAATTTATGTTAACTAATAATTGAAATGTTACATAAATAAGAAGACTGTATATATGAGTTATGTTAGGATTTGGTGTTGTACACCATTGCATAAATTGATTTATCATAATGTTATAATTTTATAATTATTTAGTGTGGTGCACCTAGGAGGTGTGTTTAGCCACATTAGGTAATTTTTGGGGTCACTTGTAAAGTTGTATTGTAACAATGGGTTAATTATTTTATGACATGTGGAAGACATATGTCAATGATTTAATATTTGGGGAAAGTATTTAATAATGTGAAAAATTAGTACTTAATATTATATGAGGTGTCAATGGTTTGTGGCTTATCTATTTGATCTTTGTATATTGTTATTATGTAAGATTATATGCATGCTTTTCTCTCATGGGGTTATGTAGGAAATGGATTAAATGAATTGGGTATGATGCATTATTTCCTAACAAGTGGTATTAAAGCTTTCATGGTTGTGGGAGGTGTGAGATCTTTGAATTTGTTATAAGCCTTGTTTGAGTAGATTTGGTGCAAAGTTGAATCCATGGAAATGTAGGGGAAATTTCACATATGAATTCTTGAGACAAATTATACTTCACCATTGGATCCAAGATGGCTAAGAAACAAAATTAAATATACAATTTTCCCTATTTTATCCGTTGTTAAAAAATGCAATTTCTTTTTGCCCCCTAGTCCACTGTATGACCATATGGGTCTACAAAGACACAATAAAAAATAAAATAAAATAAATCTTGCAAATAATCATCAAGTACCTATTGGAAGCCCCACCGAAAATGACCTTGGGTCAATGGGCGTCGGTCCCCAGTTTTGTGGGTGTTTGAATTGTAGCTCACATGGATTTAAAATGTAACCATCAAATATTTAAATAAAAATATATAATAAATAAATTATTTTTAATATGGGGTTAGGTCCACCCATTTGTAACTCGCCACTACTCTTGAGTGGCATTCCCTAGCTAGGCCATTGGTGCACCACCACCATTGGCAGTGCCACTCGACTAGGCCTCTAGTGATATAAAAAAATAAAACAAAATAAATCTTGCAAATAATTAACAATGTACGTATTGGAAGCCCCATCAACAATAAGCCTAGGTCAATGGGATTTGGTCCCTAGTATTGTGGTTGATCAAACTATAGCCCACATGGCTTTTAAATCTAATCATCAAATATTTAAATAAAAAAATATAAGGAATACATTATGTTTAATATGGGGTCAGGTCCACCCATTTGTAACTCGCCACTGCTCTTAAGTGGTGTTTCTCGGCTAGACCACTGGTGCACCACCTCCATTGGTAGCAACACTCAACTAGGCCTTTGGTGTGTCATCATCATTGATGGCGCCATTGGTTGCACCACTAACTACTGCCACATGCTAGCCACCCTTATAAATAAAATTGGGCAGTTCTTTTGAAAATGGCATAAATTTTACCCAAGATGTCAAAGTTTTGACTTCCAATAGTCGATGGAAAGTACATAGTGTTATAGGTTTGGTTTCATGATTTTTTGATACCTAGAAGCTAGATGTTCTTGGTTACATAGTTTTTGTCATAAACTTTCTATACAAAATCCAATTTTAAATTTCAAATAAGAGTTGGAGAGAATGTGTAGTATAATACATAATGGATAAGGTAATTTTGTGTTTTAGAGAGAGGTTTGTACTTTTTTTTATCACTTTTAGGTGCTTGATATTTGAGAAGTGATTATGTGAGTATTTTGACGAGTCAAGAGACAAAACCTTAAGGGAGTAAATATTTTTATGTGGTATTTATGATGGTACAACCAATTATTAGTTTGGTGCTTCTTGATATAGGTTTACAAGTAATGTTTAGAGTTAGAATTTGATGGTGAGAGGTACTAAATTTGTCTTTTGGTTTGAGGAAATGGTTTGACACATGTGGAGACTTGGAGTCTTATGATGGTGAGAGTTGAGTGCATGCACAATATTGGTTATAATTATGGTGTCATGGTTATGAATGTACACATGCATTGACACAACATGATCATTTTTGTGGTTGTTTGATGGTTTTTTGGTTCATTGTTAGGAGGTTTCTATTATATCCTAGATGTTTAATTATTTCCTTTAGTGTGGTTACTCATTTTTGGACATGTTTGAAAAATAATATTTGTGTCTGATTTGGTGTTTCAGTCATGTTGTCTCCAAGATTATCTTCTTTGATATCTCAATTTGTAGGTTAATAATGTGATGATGAGTTTGCATGCTTCCTTATTTGGGATCTTTGAGCTATGTAGTTGTGTGGGTTGGACACCCATTTGGTTGCAATGGGATGAATTGGATGTGGACTATCTATATCCATGATATTATTTCAATTTTGATGCAAAATTTGTTAGTTGGCCTTTTCTATGGTAATTTATGCATTGGTATGTTGTTTAGAAATGAGAGGATGGATAATTATAGTGCCATGATTGTCAGTTTTCAGGACTTATAGCATGTAGTTTTATCACAATGTCATGATATCTTGGTTACACATTTCAGTGGGAGCTTTTGATAGTGATGATTTGGTGATGTAAGATTGATTCCTGATGTTTTGATGGTGGTTATGGGTAAATGCATGGAGTTGTGACACAAAAAGGTGCCACATTAAAGAGAACCTGAAAATTTATTTTTGTGTGTCAAATTTGGTGAGCGCCAAATTTAGTGCTTACCAAAAGTGAAAGCATATTAAATAAACCAACACCCAAAAGTCATTTTTTCCCTCCCCATGACTTCATTTGCTGATTTTCACATCTGCAACCTGCGCTCACTAAAAGGAGATCATTTTTTGCACTCCCAACTCATTATTCTTCGCAAGGATGGCGCTAAGACATCGCAAAGGTGGAAGACGTATTCATTTCTATTTTTTTAGTTTTAAATTTGAATTAAATTGTAGATCAAAATAGGTTTTTTGATTAAACTTTGTTTTAATTTCTAGGAAATCAATCTCCACCTCCAAATATTGATAATTCACAATCACCTCCTCACAAAAATCCTCTCAAAAAAGAAGAACATGAAACCCCTCCTTCAATTCATATAAATCCTATAGAAACTCAAGAAATTTTTTTAAATCAAATAGAAAACAACAAAAGAGAGCTTGAACAATTGATTGCAAGATTAAATGAACATGTTGCAACCCACCCTTATAGGAGAGGCATTATCAAATCCCTAAAGTCAATTGTATCTCATGTAGGAGAAATTAATGAACAAATTAATTTTTGGTCAAATAAGAGGGGGGAATTAAAATGATTTTATGCAAAAGGACTTTCCTATGCACAAGTGAAGAAAGAAAAATTTAGCAAAGCTAACTTGTTTTCCCTTTTCACAGACCCAAAAACCAATGTACCTTTATCACTTGCATCTAGGAGGTTCCCCATCCATTGGTTCTACCATTAAGAGTAAGCTTTGGGTGTGGTGGTGTATGGTTTTTGACCAACCTCCATGCAATAACTATGAGGTCCCATAGTATTTTTTGAGGAAACTCTATTGTGAGTTTGTTCTCAAGAAGATGCCAAATTATTTTTACTATTTAGAATTTCAGGGTAGAGGTGGGGGATCTATTGAATAGGACAACTGAGAGGGGGGTGAATCCGTTGTCACATAATTAAACCTTTAATTCAATTACCGTAACAAATCCTTAACACTACTTAAATGATTAAACATTAAGTGCAAATACAAAAATTGAAAACCATCACACAAACACAACAACACCAAATTTATGTGGAAAACCCAATGAGGGAAAAATCATAGTGAGGATTAACTAACACTATAGAGAATATTAAAATCAATTACAAGAGGCTTACTTCCTGAGAAATAAGGCTCACTACTAAAACAAGGACTTACTGTCCAGAACAAAACTCACTATCCAACAGGGCTAACAACCTCGAGGGTTCACTGCCACAGAGATACAAAGAAGATACAAGAGATATGTTATAGAGAGAAGACAATCTCAATTCAACAAAGAAATCCACCACAACCACTCATAGATATGCATGAAAGATAGAGTACAAATTCTACTCACTGCATCCGAAAAATCAACATTTAGGCTTTGCACTGATTTTCCACACTTGCATCACACACACTTACATAATAGCATAAACTCTCTTCTACCTACAATTTTATTTTCACGTATCTCTCTTCTTCTCTATTGTGTTTATTCACCACTAACTCATCTTGTATTTACACCATCTTCAACTTTGAAACATATCCAAATTCAACCATCCAATATTGAATTCAAATTAGGTCAACACCAAAACATCCTAGGGTAGAATTAGAATGAGGGTGACCCAAAAACATGATTCATAAGGACCAAAATAGATCTAACACACTTCACCAACTTCAAAAATAGTATTCAACACAAGGTTATCCAAACCAGTGTAAAACACATAGAAAAATTAAGCACAAAGTTTCCATATACCAAAATTATCTTCAATACAATAAAAAAAACTCATCTCTAGAAACACAAGACATAAGGTTTCATCAAAGAGAAATTCAGACCAGCAACATTTCTCCCAAACCTCAACCAAAAACATATAAAATCACAGTTCACAACTAGTGAACACAACTCACATTGAAAAATGAATCAATAACCAAAAATCTGGATATAGCATCTTCCAACAAAAAATAATCAACATATTTGAACCATACAAATATAGGAGCAAAACCTGAACACTTTCAATCTTCCTTCAATAAAATTTTCTCAATATCCTCGACATATACAGTCAACAACAACTAGTTGAGAACCAACTAACTAGTTGACGTCAATGACAACACTTTCATTCCTTCCATCATTCCTTCCATTCTTGCAACAATCTCCCCCTTTGTCATTGGTGGCAACACATGATGTGAAAAACCATCAAAGACAATCTGAATACACTTCTCAATATTTTTCTTTTTGTTTCTCCCCCTTAGTAGATAACCAGATAATCTCTTTTCACATTCTTCCTTTTCTCTCTTTTTTTTTTTTCTTTTTTTTCCACATTCTTCCTTTTCTCTCCCCCTTTAACATCAATGGAAAAGGAAAAATATGTTTACATTGATTTTTCCTTCGATACATAAAACTCACAATTAAAACACATGATACTACCTACTGCCCCTGAGAGGTAGCCACTAGACATCAATCCAAAAGAAAGATAGATCCATAGATCCATTAGAATAATGCATCTCCATATGCATCTAGTTCAAGAAAGGAGGGGAAATGACCCCTAACTTCTCCTGGAGATAAAAAAAAGTATCTTTAGGAAGAGCCTTCATAAATGTATCAACAATCTGATCCTTTGTCAAAACATACTCAAGCTCTACTTCATTATCTACAACCTTCTCTCTCAAGAAATGATACTTGATAGATATATGCTTTGTTGTTGAGTGCATCACAAGATTCTTTGAAATGTTAATTGCACTTGTATTATCACAAAAGATAGAAATGGGATCATCATACACCACTATGATATATTTCAATATATGTTTCATCCATATAACTTGTGTACACAAAGATGCAACAACAATATACTCAGCTTCAATAGTAGAAAAATAAATTGAATCTTTATTTTTACTCAACCATGCCACCAATCTACATCTAAGAAAGAATGCACCACCACTTGTACTCTTTTTGTCATTTACACATCCAACCCAATCTACATATGTATAAGCACTTAGTGTAAAAAAAGTATCTCTAGGCTACCATACCCCATAATCCGTAGTCTAAAAATTATTTTAACAACAACAACATGTGTTTCCTTAGGATCTGCTTGAAATCTAGCCACACGACAGAAAACATGCATGATATCAGGTCTAGTAGCAGTCAAATATAGTATTCCACCAATCATAGATTTGTAATTTCTCTAATCAACCTTAAGTGAATCATAATCTTTACATAGTTTTCAACCAGTCACCATAGGAGTACATATTGGTTTGAAACCGTCCATCCCAAACTTCTTCAACATCTCTTTCACATACTTAGACTATGAAATAAAAATCCCTTTTTCTATTTGATTGATCTATAGCCCAAGAAAGTAATTCATTTCTCCAAACATAGATATTTCAAATTCTTTCTGCATCTCTTCCACAAACATCTTGCACATAGTTTCATTTACTCCAAAGATAATGTCATCAATATATACAATCACAATCAAGATTTTATCATTTTCAATCTTAAAATATAGATTACTATTTGTCATACCTTTGTTGAAACCTTACTGAATCAAATACCTGTCTAACTTTGCATACAAAGCTCTAGGAGCTTGCTTCAATCCATATAAAGCTTTCTTTAATTTGCACACCATATCGAGTTGATACGACAATTTAAATACTTCTGGTCGTTCCATGTAGACTTCCTCTTCTAGCTCACCATTCAAAAATGTTGACTTGACATCCATTTGATAGACCTTGAAATCTTTATGAGCATTCAATTCTAAGAACATCCTTATAGCTTCCATTCTTGCTATTGGGAAAAAGGTTTCCTTAAAATCTACGCCTTCTACTTATGAGTAGTATTTACACACAATCCTCTCTTTGTTTCTAAGCACTTATCCATTCTCATTCAACTTATTTTTAAACACCCACTTTGATCCAATAATGTTTATGTATATTGGTCTTGGGACCAACTCCCAAGTTTGATTCTTCTCAATCTTCATAAGTTATTCTTTATAGCTTCCATCCAATTTTCATCACTACATGCCTCACTTACAGTTTTTGGTTCAATATAAAAAAGTAAACACGGGTTTACTTCAACAACAACTCTACTTCTAGTCAATACACCTTTTGTCTTGTCACCAATAATATTATTTTCTGAATGATTCTTTTCTACATACCTAGGTGTCTTAGGGGACACCACTAGAGCTTCCTCTTCTCTTTCATTTTATTCATATTTCTTTTCTTGCTCATCCTTTTCCTTTCCTTCCACAATCTCTTTTATTCTTACACAATCAGGTTCATCAGATACATATCCATCAATATCAATACAATTCTCCATTGTTTGATCAACCTTGACATTAGAACTTTCTACAATATTTCTGAGTCTTTTATTAAAATTTTTGTATGCTTTGATTTTAGTAGAGTATCCAAGAAAAATGCCTTCATCACTTCTTGCATAAAACTTTCCCAAAGTTTCTTTATCTCTTCTAATATAACATTTGCTTCCAAATACCTTAAAATACTTAATAGTATGAATTCTTCCATGCCATAGCTCATAGGGAGTCTTTGTACTATTTTCTCTTTCTTGAACTTGATTGAATACATAAACAACATTATGAATAGCTTCTTTCCAATAAAATTCTAGTAAACTAGCCTTAGTCATCATCGATCTAGCTACCTCTTGAACTGTTCTATTTTTTCTTTCAACAATTCCATT
This sequence comes from Sequoiadendron giganteum, assembly GCA_007115665.2. NCBI lineage: Eukaryota > Viridiplantae > Streptophyta > Pinopsida > Cupressales > Cupressaceae > Sequoiadendron > Sequoiadendron giganteum. The sequence continues at coordinate 693,626,511 of CM021103.1, read as the reverse complement.
CTACTAAGGAGCTCTCAGAGAAAATAATTATCATTATTCCATGCACTTCACAAAACATACTAAAATCATGGGAGGTGAATTCTCCACCTCTATCAGACCTTAAGAATTTTATCATTAAGTTCACTTCATTTTCAACCATAGCTTGGAATATCTTGAATCTATCTAATGCATATGATTTCTCTCTAAGAAATGTAACCCATGTATATCTAGAATAATCATCAATCAAAATCATAAAGTACCTTTCACCTAGTAGACTTCTCACTCTTGTAGGACCATAGAGATCAATATGAATTAAATCTAGTAGTCCAATAGTAGACTATTCCTTTGATCTGTAATGACTTCTTGCTTGCTTTCCAAACTAACAATTTCTACAAATAGCATTAATAGGCTTTGTAATCCTTGGTAAATATCTCACATCCTAAACAACACTAATCCTCACCAAGTTATCAAAATTCATGTGGCAAATTCTCTGATGCCATAACCATCTATCATTGATCTGAGTCATAAAGCATCATCCATCAACACCCTTTAGTTGGTAGATATTTCCTTCAGATTTCTTTCCAACAACAATCAATTGTTTGGATCCTTTTCGAATCTCACATCTCTCATCCTTAAACACTAGATCATATCCCTTATTGCACATCTATCCAACGATCAAAATATTATTCCTCAAACCCTTAACATAGTAGACATTATTAGTATTATGCTTGCCGTCAAAACTTACTGAACCTATCCCACAAATTTTAGAACCAATATCATCTCCAAACATAACTAAGCCTCCATCATATTTTTTAAGCGTAATAAACTTACATTTATCACCAGTCAACTGATGTGAACAACCACTATCAACAATCTAATAGTTATTTTCTTGTTTAGCACATAGGTAAAGTATAACAGTACCTTCATTTTTATTCTTCTCTAGAGGGCTTTCCTTTACCTATTTTTTCAAAATTAGCAAAATCAGGTTCATCCTTTATCACCAAGAACAAGCATTCATTGTCATCAGGATCTTCATATTCTAAATCCTCATTAGATATAATATAATTCTCATTCACATAATATTCTTTGTTAATCTTCTTTCCTTTGTTTTCTTTCTTATATCTTTGTTTATTCCTTTTAGTTCTTTTTGGATATTTTGCAACATAATGACCTATTTCTCCACAACTAAAGCATTTAAAGGGTAACTTACCTTCATAATTTCTAAAGCCTTTCCTAATCTTTCTTACAAAGTTTTCTTCTATCTCATCAAGACTTTCTTCATCCGAATCTTCAGCTTTTATCGTCATAAAATCAATTTATGATTTGCATCCATTCTTTAGATTCGACTTCCTCATCTCATAAGATGCCAAAAATCCCAACAACAGATCTTTAGTGCAGGTCTTATAATATATACTCTATTCAATAGCACAAACATTCTCACTATAAGCATCAGGGACTGTTCTAAGAATCTTCTTTACAATTATGGTTTCATCTACGATAGCACTAAGTCCTCACATTTTGGCCACTATCTCATCCAATCTCTATACATAAGATTTAACATTCTGATCTTCTGACATGTGTAGAAGCTCAAACTGTGTCTCCAAATTCTATAAATTTTCCTCTTTGACTCTTTCATCACCTTCATGTGCCCTTTCCAAAGCATCCTATACTTCCTTAGTTGTCTTCAGATTCTGAACTTTAATCAACTCAAAATGTACTTCACCTTGTTGTTCGCTTCATGTGCTTTGATCTCATCAGTCATGCTGGGACCATTAGCAAGAGGAGTGTAAGGATTCTTCTAATATTTCTCTACATCATATCCATAATATTCCAAATATTCTTCTGTCAATATTTTCCAAATAGCATAATTAGTTCCGTCGAACCTTAGATAATCATAAACCATTTTTCTTGTCATCCCAAACCTTCCTCAAGTGGTTAAGCTCTTCACCAAGGAACCAAGCTCTGATACCCATTGTTGAATATGGAAATTGAGAGGGGGGTGAACCAGTTGTCACAAAATTAAACCTTTAATTCAATTACCGAAAAAAATATTTAACACTTCTTAAATGATTAAACATTAAGTGCAAGTGCAGAAATTGAAAACCATCACACAAACACAACAACATCATATTTACTTGGAAAACCCAATGAGGTAAAAACCACGGTGAGGATTAAATCACACTATAGAGAATATCAAAACCAATTACAGGAGGCTTACTTCCTAAGAAATAAGGCTCACTACTAAAACAAGGAGTCATTATCTAGAACAAGGCTCACTGTCTAACAAATAGGACTAACAACCCAAAGTGATCACTACCACAAAGATACAAAGAAGATACAAGAGATATGTTACAGAGAGAAGACAATCTCAATGCAACAAAGAAATCTTCCACAACCACTCAAAGACATATATGAAAGATAGAGTACACCTTTTTATCACTACATCCGATAACTTAATAGTTAGGATTTGCACTAATTTGCCACACTCACATCACACAAACTTATATAATAGCATCGATCTCACTTCTATCTACATTTTTATTTTCACTTAGCTCTCATCTTCACTCTTGTGTTTCTTTACCACTAACTTATCTTGTGTTTATACCATCTTCAACTTTGAAATATATCCAAATTTGACCATCTAATATTGAAGTCAAATTAGGTCAGTGCCAAAAAATCCTAGGGTGGAATTAGAATGAGGGCGACCCAAACACACACTTCATAAGAACCAAAATAGATGCAACATGCTTCACTAACTTTGAAAGTAGTATCCCACACAAGGTTGACCAAACCAGTGTAAAACACATAGAACAATTAAGCATGAAATTTTTAGATACCAAAATTATCTTCAATACAATAAAAAAAACTCATCTCTAGAACCACAAGTCATAAGAATTCATCAAAGAGAAATCTGAACCAACAAAATTTCTCCTGGACCTTAACCAGAAACATAGAAAATGACAATTCACAATTGGTGAGCACAACTCACACTGAACAATGAATCAACAACTAAAAATCTGGATATAACATCTTCCAACAACCATAATCAACATATCTAAACCAGACAAACATAGGAGAAAAACTTGAACACTTGCAATATTCCTTCAATAAATTTTTCTCAATATCCTCGACATATACAGTCAACAATAATTAGTTGATAACCAATTGAATTGTTGACATTAATGACAACACTTTCATTCCTTCTATCATTCCTTCCATTCTTACAACATGCTCCACACATGATAGATCGAGTTCACAATGTAATCCGTTGTTGGCACTGAAACCATTGGATAAACTCGTGGTGGAGCATGTTACCATTCCATTGTGAAGGATAGTGTTGAGGTAGACACACTAGAATTGATTATCTTGATTATTTAGAGCCTTGTACAGTGTGTGAGGCCTCTAGCAGAGCCTGATGTGGACCAATCTTCTAAGCCCAGAGTTTGAACCCAATTTTGTCACTCTTGCAATATTGTTTGCATGTATGATGGTGAGAGTGCTCGAGATGCAACTACACAAGATACATCAAATGTAGAGAAATTGGTCATGAAAGATGCCTTGTTGATCCAAACATTTGACATTGATTCTTAGGTGAATTTCAGCTAGTTCATTTAATTTTTTTCTTAAATGTTATTCTGAAATGTAAGAATAACTAAATTAGTAAAATGATATGCTGAGAATTCAAGGTCAGCGTATTGATGTTATGTGTACCCTTCTCGTAAACCCCTATATGTTTACGTCATCGAGTCCATAGGTATGTAACCATTATTAAAGATTATTATTGCATGTGAATAGTTTAACCTTATATGAATGATTATCTCATTACACACTTTGGATGTCAAATAGTTTGTTGGTGGAGCTTCGACATCGACACCTCACTATTCTCATCCTCAAGAAACTTTTACTCAGGTAACCTTTACTATTTAACGGTGTTGTAAAATAATGTTAGGTAGTTTTGGTAGTTGAAAACAAAACTATTCCATAAGATTGTTCTTTTAAGCACAATTCCATATGATTTGGTACAATTTTACTTTTTTCTTTAATGTATCTATCCTTTGAGGTTCTATATGACTCCTTATGGCTTGATTTTGCTTAAACCTATCTTTCTTTGCTCAAAAATCCTTTTAGTGTCGACATGGTCATCCAAATCTTGACATGGATCTTCATTCAACCAACGATCTTTAAGACGATCCATAGAAAATTCACTCAACATAAAAGAAAAATATATTATTAATGAATTTCTAGTCTAATTAAGGTTGAATTCTTTTATTCTTGTAGTAAAAATTTAAGTTTAAAATATTAAGACCTTAAACTTTCTTGTTACAAATTTACCAAAAATAATATAGGTTGGAAGGATCATATGCAAAATGCTCCTAAAGCACAAGACATAAACACTTTCATGTTGCTCCTTTCCACACCTTCTCTAAAGAATACGAATGCCCACATAGACACTTTTTTCTTCAAAATTGCAATTACATCAAATATGTTAGCAATCTTTCCAAACTATGGTTTTTTGTTTATTGAGGATATTTCTTTGCTTATTGCTTCTTTATTTTCTAAACTAATCAAGTTTTTGGTCTCCACTCGTCTTCAAATTTTCCTTCATTTTAGGTACATTAGGTTGGTCAAGAAGATTACATAGATCCTTTCTTCATGGATGTGCTCTCCTATCCAATTTTTGTCCCAATTATCTTAATGATAGCATCCTACATGCCTCTTATCTCTGTCTTGAATAATATCATTAGCTTCTTGCTCTTACTTTCTTCTAGGAAGTTGCATTCTAATGCAGAGTAGGGGTTTCAAACATCGTATTTGAAAAATACAAAATTATTCCAATTCACCTTTCAAGTTATTAACTCAATCTTGGTTCTTTTCCTCTATGTCACCAAGGCAAGCTTGTAGGAAAACAAACCCTGTTTTAGGGACTTAACTCTCAAACGTTCCAAATCACCTTAAAAATAGATTAGCGATTCAGATACCCATTAAGGAGTTACATAACATATCTCAAAATCATTAGATGTTTTGGAATATGTGCCTCAAACTAAGCCTTCACTACTGTTCTAAATAGGCTAATTAGGGTTAATTTACAAAGGAAATACCCTTCAAACATTCAACAACCACATGGAACTACTAGGGAAGAAACTACCATGTATTCAAACTCCCAAAACCATAATTTTTCTCAAGGGAAACTTACTCCAACTTGCCAAACCACAAAAACCTCATTTTAAGCCAATTTGAAGAGGGTTTAATGAAAATATGAGTTCCAAGACTTATCTTAACATTCCACTTCCTTAAACCTTCATAAAATGACCTGAAAAAACTCAAAACACTATCACATATACAGTTCCATTCATATTTTTCCAAAACCTTACTTTAGTTCCTCAATTTTACATGGAAAACTCATGAAAACACCCTAGGGCATGACCCTAAAACTATAAAACTTGTATTTTATGCCTCCCAAACCATTTATACATATAAAATACCATGGAAAAAGTCATTCCACCGAGTTACAGGGCTGGACAGCATGTGGAATGACTAGAACATCATTTTTACACCAATCAAACCCTCAAATTAGTTATAAACAGGAAGTCCTAGAAAAATGGAGAGATCTCCCTCAAAAATCAATATTAGAACCTCTAATTGGATTCAAATGAAATCTATTTTATGCCCCTACAATATGGTGCAATTTTTAGAGAATATAGATGCGGTACAGATCCATACAATGCTTGTAAAGTGCGAAAAAATAGTAAAATTGCAGAAAAATGTTTATCTTTTTATGGGATCTTCAATACATTGTATGTCAACATTTTTTTGAGCCTTTTAGGGCCTATTTAACCTTCTAACCTTCCACACAAAATTCCCAACTGACTATAACTACCCTTTGAAATTGCATTTTTGACATTTTTATGACAATAATTACAATTTTTGACCAACTTTGTACACATTCATCTAGGTGACCTCCGAAGCACTCCGATACATTTAAAATGGTCTTATTAGACCTTATTCAAGACAAAACACCAAAAAAAAGTAGTAGACCACCTATTACCCTACTAAATGACCTTCAAGATCCAATTTTGGCAACCATAAGGTGTAGGTGCTCCTACACCACATTCTACCTCAAAGATCTTCCTTCATACCATTGCAAAGTGTATTGTGAGTTCTCCTACACTTGTGTTGTTCAAATAAATAACCCTTTCTTCTTGTTTCCTCCCTCGAGGCCCTTAAAGATCTTGAAGAGAATTCAGGGCTGTAGTGGGTAGTCCTCATATTGATTATTTGTATGATTTTTTCCTTCATTGATCTGATTTATCTCTATGTTTTTCCACCTAGTTATATTTGAAGGTCTTTATCCCTACTTTAGTTTATTAAGTGTGATTCCTAGTTCTTTTTATTGTTTTACTATCCCAAAGTGGATTCATAGTATCCTCTCTTCCTCTGAGCAATAGCTTTTTTGTGCTCATTATTGATCATTCCATTCTCTTGTCCAATCATTCCTCATGATTCTTAATATACTTAAGTATTTTCTTCTTGTAATCGTATATTTATATTTTAGACCTATCATGGATTCATATATTACAAACATATATATATATATCAATTAAGGGTTTTATAAATTGTGCAAAATGAATAGTTTTATGACATGAAAAGTGGGAGGTATCATGGGGTCATATATTGTAGTTATATATATAGTTACTACCATTGAATCATGTATTAAAGGTGAATGGATTTCCTAAATTATTTTGACCTATCTACATCGATAATTATGAAGGAACCAATACAAAATTCAAGGATTTATCTTGTATAATTCCTTGAGCTAATTAGAGGCTTTCGCCTGATGACAAGAGAGAGTGAAGAGCATTGTATTTAAACATTGTTTGAAACTTCATATTTTTTGTTATATTTTTAGATGCTTACATTAGAAAAAAATTTCGATGTTGGTGGCATGATATACCATGTAGTTGGCGCAATGATAGTAGGTTATAATCCCTTGATAGAGGTATGACATGAATAATTAGTAAATTTCACATTACATTGTTGGATAGGACAACTGAGAGGGGGGTGAATCAGTTGTCACAGAATATGACCTTAAATACAATTATCAAAAATAACACACAAACTCATCAAGTGATTAACTATCAAATGCTAATGAACAAAAGAAAATAACACCAGATTTATGTGGAAAACCCAATGAGGGAAAAACCATGATGAGGATTAACTGACACTATAGAGAATATCAAAACTGAATACAAAAAGGGCTCACTGCCTAAGATAAGGCTCAATGCCTGAAATAAGGACTCACTATCCATAGGGCTACAACCTGGATGACTCACTTCCATAGAGATTCAAAGAGACAAAGAAGACTTTTTATAGAGTGACAAAAATCCTAATGCAATAAAGGATTCCACCACGATCATTGATCAACTTGCACAAATGATAGAGTTCACCTTCTGCTCACTGCATCTGAAAAATTAGTTCTAAGCTTCACAATGATCAACCACACACATAACTCACACTCTTTTAGAATAACATCAAAGTCATGTTTTCTCTTTCACTTATCTTCCCTGTTTTCTTATGTACAATTTTCATTGCTAGCACATTTTGTATTTATACCATCTCCAACTTTGAAAAGATACAAAGTCAACCATCCAAATTCAAATTCAAATTAGGTCAATGCCAAACATCCTAGGGTGGAATTAAAATCAGGGTGACCCAAAACACACGCTTCACCAAGACCCATAATAGATCCAACAGGCTTCATGAATTTCAAAGATAGTGCTTGACACATGATCAACCAAACTAGTGTAAAACACATAGATCAATTAAGCTCGATACTTTTGAATGCTAAAACCATCTTCAATAGAACCATGACAACACAAATCTATAACCACAAAGAGAAATATAGACCAACAACAATTGTCTTGGACCTCAGCCAGAACATAGAAAAACATAGTTCACAAGTGTCAGATCAACATCCTCAACAACTGAATACCTGTAACCTTTTCTTAATACATTTTTCTCAATATCCTCAACATATACAGTCAACAACAACTAGTATATAACCAACTATCCAGTTGACATCAATGAAAACACTTTCATTCCTCTTTCCATTCTTGCAAAAATATCCCCCTTTGTCATTGATGGCAACACATGATGTGAAAGAACATCAAAGACACACACCAGCTCTGAAAATTATTTTGAAGATTTTTCCTTTTGCTTCTCCCCCTTAGAAGATCATCTTCCTCATTACCTGCTTTCTATTATTAGATTTCTTTCCTTTTCACATACTCTCTCTCTCTCTCTCTCTCTCTCTCTTTCACATGCTCTGTCTCTCCCTTTTTGACATGCTCTTTCTCTCCCCCTTTGACATTAATGGTAAAGGAAAAAGATATGTTCATTGAAACTTCCTTTTACATGAACTCATAATGACAACACTTAAAATTCTTTGCTCCCCCTGAGAGGTAGCCACCAAAAAAATCAATCCAAAAAAGATTGAACCATGAATCCATTAGACTGATGCATCTCCAAATGCATCTTACTTTATAAAAGGAGGGGAAATAGCCCCTATCTTATCTCAGAGATACTCAAAAGTATCTTTAGGAAGAGCCTTTGTAAATATATCTGCAATCTCATCCTTTGTCGAAACATACTCTAGATTGACTTCATTCTCCATGACCTTCTCTCTCAACAAATGATATGTGATAGATATATGCTTCGTTCTTGAGTGCATTACACGATTCTTCAAAATGTTAATTTCACTTGTAGTTTATCACAAAAGATAGAAATAGGATCATCATACAACTCTATGATATCCTTGAATGTATGTTTCATCCATAAAACTTGTTTACAACAAGATGCAACATCAATATACTCAGCTTCAATAGTAGACAAAGAGACTAGATCTTGCTTCTTACTCAACCATATCACCAATCTACATCTAAGAAAGAATGCACCACCACTAGTACTCTTTCTATCATCTATACTTCAGGCCCAATGAACATCTATATAAGCACTAAGTGTAAAGTCAGTTTCTTTAGGATACCGTAATCCATAATTTGGAGTGTCATTCAAATATCTGAATATTATTTTAACTGTAGTAACATGTGTTTCCTTCGGATCTTCTTGAAATCTAGCTACAAGACAAACCACATGCATAATATCTAGTCTAGTAGCAGTCAAATACAATAGTCCACCAATCATAGATCTATACTTGCTCTGATCAACCTTAGGTGAATCATCATCTTTACCTAATTTTCAACCAGTCACCATAGGAGTACTTACCGGTTTGGAACCGTCCATCCCAAATATTTTCAACATATCTTTCACATACTTAGATTGTGAAATGAAAATTCCTTTCTCTGATTTATTAATTTGTAGGCCAAGAAAGAAATTCATCTCGCCAAACATAGAAATTTCAAATTCTTTCTGCATTTCTTCCATAAACATCTTGCACATCTTTTCATTTTGTTAGGAAAAAAAAAGGTGCAGAACTAACTCTCCTAATGTCAATACTCAGAGAAGAATGTAGATATGTCTTTCAATTTCATAATTATAGTTCCTTAAGATGCACATGGAAGAAATAATAGAACAAAGAAATATACACATACACAAATGAACACTGGATTTATGTGGGAAAACCCTTACGGGAGAAAAACCCACCACACCAAAGAAAAATCTCTTGTATTATAGTAATTGAATTACATACAAGTTACAAACTCTCTTTTCTAATAATCAATCTCACATCAGCAACATTTCACTATTACAATGCATATTCAACATACAATGAAAAACACCCACTGATCATTCAATCATCCAACTATTGAACCATAATAGTTACAATATGTTTCAATGTATAGCAAAAAATATGATCGATTCATTCTTTGCACAGACAGTTCAATTTAGTTCCTTTGTTGAGAAATTGTCGAACTTCCTAGTCTTCAAATTGCCATCTCCAAGTCAACAGACATCCTCCACTATTCGGCATACACCTCAACAGTCAACCAAGTTCGTGCTCGTTCACCCACGGTCTTACTACCACACTACCACTAGACAGGCTGAAGACTCCTGTGGTATGGTGGTATACACCGCACTACCACTTGACATTCAAAAGGATCTCATGGGGTGGTGGTATACTACACTACTGCTTGGCTCTAAGAAGGCTTCCGCGGTACAACGGTAACTGCACTACCACACCTTAGTGAGAATGTACAAGCACCCATAGTATGGGGGTATCACCGCACTACCACACCTCTACATGAAGGCTCCTACGATATGATGATATACGACACTATCACACCTCTCTCACAAAAATCCAACGGTATAGCGGTACAAGCATGAAATTAAAACTTATGAGCTCTTTGCTAATTGGGGACATTTACAAGGCTATACCAGTTAGTTTGATACACAAATTCTCAACAATCTCCCACTTGATGAAGAACTCACTGAACCTTCCAGATCATTCAAAAACTATTGAGATTCATGGGCCCGAAGGCCCATTGAACTAGCACACCACTTGTACTTGTCTATGCTCACTGGTTTCATTAATGCATTTGCAACATTTTCTAGAGTATTCACCTTTTCCAACCAAACCTTTCCATCTTCCACCATATCATGTACAAAATGGTAGTGCACATCAATATGTGTCATCCTAGCATGGAAAGTTGAATTTTTTGCCAGACAAATAGCACTCTGACTGTCATAGTAAATTGTAAGTTGTCTTACATCAAACCCATTGTTAGAACACAAATGTTTTAACTAGATTGCTTCCTTACAGGCATGTGTAGCTGTCATGTATTCTAACTCTATAGTGGACAAAGTGACTACAACCTGCCACTTGCTCATCCAGCTAACTGCACCACCATTCACCCTGAAAATATATCCACTGGTGGATCTTTGACTATCAATGTCCCTTGCTCAATTAGAATCCACATACCCACGAATGATGAGAGTCCTTTGTGATTCAAAAATTTTTCCATGGTAACACAAATCATATTCTAAAGTGCCCTTTAGATATCTAAACACTCTTTTCACAACATCCCAATGTGTCCTTCCTGGATTTTCCATAAAACAACTAAGTACTCACACTGCTTGGGCAATGTCAGGGCTAGGAAAAAACATTGCATACATTAAACTTCTAACAACACTTGCATAAGGCACCTTGGTCATGTCCTCCATATCAGTAGGATATTTTGGACAATCTTTGACAGATAGATTCATTCCTTGCAAACCTGAAACAAATAGTTGCTGGCAATCAGTCATACAAAAGCTCTGTAGAACAATATTAATATACTTTCTATGGCTGAGCCAAAGTTTTCTACTCTTTTTGTCCCTAGTTATTTCCATTCCCAGAATGTACCTTGCTGCACCAAGATTCTTCATTTTGAACTTTGCAAACAACTGAGATTTTAGATCAAAAATCATAGACTTACTATTCCTTATGAACAACATATCATCAACATAGAGTGCAATAATAAGAACCCAGTCATTTTTAGTTTTGAATTACACATAATGATCTGATTTTGATCTTACAAAACCGAGTGACAAAACAAATGTGTCAAACTTCTGGTACCGCATTCTAGGAGATTGTTTTAATGCATACAGAGATTTTTTCAACTTGCAAACTAGATTTTCTTTACCCTTTTTCATGAAGTGCTCTAGCTAAGACATATAAATTTCTTCCTCAAGATCACCATGAAGAAATGTTGTCTTCACATCCATTTGATCAATCTCCTAGTCATATGTTGTTGCAAGTGACAAAATAAATATGATAGATGTTAGCTTTGCTGCTAGAGAAAAAAATTCCCCATAATTAATTCCCTCTACCTAGGAATATCCTTTCGCAACCAACCTATTGATGGTGTTTTCTGCACAGCAACAACTTAGACAGAATATGATATCCTATCTCTCTTGAAAGGTAAATCTCTATGGGAAAAGAGATAACCCCAAGGTCTCTAATGACAGATCTTGACAATGCAGTAAAACAACTCAGTGATAAATATGAAAATGCTGGTAATCACAATGGGACCTTACTACGAGCATTACTGGATCTCGAATCTTATCAAACATAGACACTAAAATGATACTTTGAAACTTGATTGGAATCCGAATAACAAAGAAACAACAAAAGATGAAGGTTTTAGAGATAATCTTAAAACTACTTCTAACCCTAAGATTGCAAATGCAAAAGGATAAAATGCTCAAAATGGATTGATCTCTCATAAACTATTTTCTGCTTGACCCAGATGAATCTGCAATTCCACAGAAATAGTGCAATCTTCTAAGGTATTGAAATATTTTCAAATCATAAACATTCATTCAGTCAATCCCACAACAATTGAGATGAATAAACCTTCACAATTGAACTAAGCACAAATATAAGCCCAGGCTAACTTTGCAAAGCAACTAACAATCAACTAACTACAAAAAGTATGGACTAGAGATCGCTGCAAACATTCCAAACATGAAACCCTAAACATTATCAAATCATTTAACCATAAACATTAAGTGATTTGAAAGATAGAATAACAAGAACTATGCCTGATGAGATTCTAGAAGATAGATACCACACACAATATCTCTCTTATATTAAATCATCCAAAGATGGCAACAATTCCAGTTTTCTGTTACAACATTTGCTTGAAAATAAACCCTAGCTTACTCTAATATCACTTAGCTACTTCCTCCCGATCTAATTATCCTTCTATATCTATTTTCTAATCTCTATAATCTCCTATCTATATTCAAATGAGGCAACAAGCCTGCTTTTATAGAGAATCCATAAGATAGGTCAACCCAAATTGTAATTTTACAATAAAACATGACCTACAAGAGGTCAATCCCAAAAGAATAATTCGAACACATGAAATGTGCCAATGGCACCAATTTCATCCAAAACCACTAGGATATCAAAAGGTCGGCCCAATACATGTGAATTAATGGGAAGCACAAATATCAATGCAACTCTATATAATCACTCCCCATCCTTGTCCTTAGCTTTATCTTCTTCACCATGTACAACCAACAGGACCCTATCCATCTCAGCAACAGGTGGCAAAGGCAAAACCCTAATCTTTCTCTCAAGAGTCTTGATATCTTCTCTTGCCTACCTAACTGTACCATCCCAATCGGCTTTATTGGTCAAATACCTATCAATGACTGCAATATAAGTCACAACATCATCCAGCTGATGTTCAGTAATTGGCCCTTCACTGATTGGAGAATACACATCCCTCCACCATTCTCTAAGTTGCTCCAAGCTGAGATGCTTTGGAGCAAACTTCTTCCTTCCAGTCATGATCTCAAAGAATGAAATGCACCTCTCATGAACACTAGTCAGAGCATCCTCAATTTGCCTCGCCTATTTGTGGATCTTTTTCAAGGCCTTCTGCCTCATTTGTAGGATTTCAAATCATTCCCAAGGTTCAAAAACCCTTGGAAAAGGAAGGATCCTGCACTGTACTAATTTGTCCTCAGCGAACCCCATGATTGTTGAAGTCTTTTGTAGTAGAAGGTTGGTATCCACATTATCCTACGCGAATGTAGCGTTCAACCAATCAATCGACCTCAGTGCATCCCCTCCAGTGGATAATATGCCCTTAATGGCCTCATCTCCCTTAACTTGGACACCCTGAAACCAAGTAATCGTAGCATGTGAAGTACCCTTCATCCTCTCTAACTCAGAAATTATCTCTTGGGGTAGGAATCCCGTAGTAGAGGAGGAGGAGCCAATAGCTTGCAAAGGTTTCATTAAATCCTATAAGTATCTCCTTAGTTTTTCATTCTCCTTCTCTAGCTCATGCCTAGTTTGTACTGCTTTCTTCAATCTCCCCACAATGGCTACACTAGAACCCTCATACTCTTCAATATCCTGCTCAACAATAGCATGTCCCAAATCCACAGTTTGCACATTATAGTCCTGAGCAGTCACATTATCCCTATCTTTATTTGGAGCAGGGGTAGCAATATGGGCCACCCGGTTACCTGATCCATCCCTCTCAATCCGAGATACAACCCTTGCCCTCTTTTTCATCTTTTCCCTTTCTACATTAGCCATGAGGGCATCTCAATTGGGAGGAGAATCCTCCACTATTATCATTTTTCTCTTCAATTCCCTCTCAAGCCAATCCAGAATGGTAGACCTAGTAGGCACTATGTCTTGTTTATCTTGTTCTTTACCTGGAGTTACATCCCCCTCAACAATTGGACTTTTAGGAACATCTACTGTTGGGTTCTCTTCCTGTTGCACCTGTTCCTCCACAACAACCTCCACTGGTGAGGGAGCTCTAACTGGTGTTTCCTCTTCCTTTTGAGGAGACTTGTCTATTTGTTCTATTGCAAGAGAGACTGCATGTGCCACCAAAGGATACTAAACCACCTTATTAATTGCTACTTCTACATTAAAGAGGTCCCCTTCTTGGAACTCTTCCTCGCCCAAATTCTTAGGGCTTTCATCTTGTTTTGGTTCTTTCTCCTATTGATCAGTATCTTAAGGAATGGAGGAACCAACCTGTTCAACAATAGGGATACTTACTGAAACACCCTCTTTGGCTATAGTATCCCTTGGGGAAGGAGTCCTTGATCTCCTCATAAAGACTTGTGTCTTTTCCCCTGAGCTCTCTACCTCTACCACTGGTGGCCCAATTTCCTTGTCAGCCCTAGGAACTTCTTCCACCTTCTGAGATGTCCTTGTGACTCTTCTCTTTTTCACTAGTGTATGAACACTTTCAACCTCTTCTTCATCCTGGTTTTTCTCAACTCCCTTCTTAGAGGCATGGTTCCTCTTCTTGGCAACAGGCTTCCTTTGTTTGGCCACCTCTGTAGCCTTTTCAGCCTGTACCTCCCTTATCTAAATTATGAAAGGAGAGTCCACTTTCTCTTTGCCCTTTGGATCTAGTTCAAGTGAAGCCTCAGAAGCAGAATGAGACTCCAAGTCTTCCATCAGTTCATAGGTGCATGGAACACCCTCGCTTTCTAGCTCCAACATTTTGTGCTTCAACCACATTTTGGTATACTTAATCACTGGGGTCATAACCTGATCTAAGTCAGTCTTCTCTTCCTCGAACCAATCAACTTCTCCCACTGGTTTATCCTTCACTGCCTCATACACATGACCCTGGATCACATTTTCATCCTCTTCTACTTGGTTTGGGATGGCTTTTACATTATATAATCTTACCAAATCTACTGGCAACCTGGAGAACCTCCTCTTTCTCACCTCAAACTCATTAGCAAGGTTAATCCAGTAATCTTCAATATGAGGCTTATGGCTATAATCTCTATTGGCCTTCTTCTGAGCCCCACTAGTAACATCAAACCTCGCTCTCTTAAAATGAAAAGAGAGCCCAAGAATACCCATTTCCTCCTCTGAAGCATGAGCAGACTGAATGGAGGCACATACCTCACCCATTCCTATCTTCAAAGGGAAATCATTCCCAAAACCTATCTTGTGCATTTATCCCTTAACAACATTGTCAAAATCATAAATTTTTCTAGTGACTTCCAACAATACAACATGATTAGTGGGATATCTAGGGAGTCTGTAGGGAGCCCTCTGAAAACCACCGACCCTGATATATGAGAAAGTTGGGAACTAGATAAACCAGGCTCCATACCTTCTTATCAATTCTTTTGCCTTATCCGAGATTCTCACATGCTCTGCACCCTAGAGCAATCTGGTAATGTACATCGTGAAGGCATCATTCGATCTTCGGTAGCTTCCACTAGTCAAATGCAACTGTGGATACACCTCATAGATAGCATCCTGCCCAAAAATACCCCTAGTGCTCAATCCCTTGTAAGGATGAAGTCGGGCTAATGAATACACTAGGTAAGAAGTCATAGTGAAAGTCTTGGTCTGCAAGACATTACACAACTGATGATGGATCACACTACTAATAACTCCTGCCCAATGATAGTCTATCCCCTCTTCCATTCTGGAAATCACATGGAACATCCATGTCTCAAAAACACCTGCACTCTTCAATCCTATCAATGTACTGAGAAGGGTGATGGCATTGTAATATTCCCTCTTGAACTTCAGCCTAAATAATTGCTTAGGCAACTTGGAGAAATGAGATTTAGGCTTCTCTAGCCAAGAGTCGATCACTTGTTGAGATTTAACAATGTTCTCTTCATAATATTTCCTGGCAACCTCCAAGTCGAAACCTACCACATGGGATCTATCAGGTATGTCAAAAGTTGCAGCAATGGCCACATGACTGAATCTAGCAAGAAGCCTACCTTGAGGGTCAATAATCCTCTATGTGCCCCTATCATAATTTCTGGCACATTCCAGCACCAACTCATAGCACTGCACTGTGGAAGGGAAACCTGCCACATGAGCCAACCCAGACTCCACCATTCTTCTTGACAACAAAGGAAGGTTTGGTGCTGACATCTCAACCTTGAATTCTTCATAATCCCACATGCCTACGCACGTAACCTTGATCCCCGACCAAATTGAGGTCAACTTACTCTCAGGAATTCTACTCTTTATATCTATCTTAACCTTTTCTGCATCCGAGATGGCAGAAGCCTCTGCACCAGGATCGGTTGCCTTTCCCTTGCCTCAACCAACAACATTCTATCCTGATCCTGCCTGTAAACACACAAAAGTAACCACAATTAGATCCATAGGAAGCAATAAGTGTAGAAGATCATTATCTCAAAATTCGAGATTTGGCTTCCCTCATGGATTCTGCACTGGGAAGGATTTTTGGGAAAATCCGAACTAGGCGGATTCTAGCAAACCAAACATACAAAACCCCATAACATCATTTAAATCATCAACTTAATCAAGGAAAGGAACTGAGAATACTTAGCATAAGTTCTTTAAATCAATCAAATAGATTACCAAGAAACCCACCATCTATAACCATCAAATTCAACACTTCCCAAAAAACATTTGGAAGAATCCGCCAAAGACAGATTCTGGCGAAATTAACACCAGTTATAACTAACTCAGGGAAAGTGAAGAGACACAGACTATTCGGGAAAATCTGGATGGAGCAGATTTTGGAAAAATCCAGATATAACAGTATCAAGGCTCAAAATCGGTAAAACGATCCAACTATGGACCTCGGGAAAATTCGGATGGAACGGATTTTGGTGAAACCAAACGAAATCTAGCAGAAAGCGATAAAGGAAGAGGAGATAGAAAATTCAGAGAAATCTGGATGAAGCAAAATTCTGCGAAGACCTCGAAAACCCGAACCTGTCTACATCTCCGCCACTTTCACCAAATCGATTCAGATCACTCCGGATTTAAGCCAGAACTCCAAAACTAACTCAACCTAGGACCCTGATGAATAAAACGTGAACTGAAGACACCCTTTACAAAAGTTGGAAGAGGATTGGCCATGCCCTAAGTTGAGAACCCTAAATGTCTGCCATGAAAGCATAGGCGACTTACTCGTATACCAAAATGGAGGGTATGAAACCATAGCAAGCCAACACCCAAATAATAAGCAACACTAGACTAAAACGCACATGCTTGGTCAATAAAAATAGACTGGTGCATGAAATGAAAACCCCAAAGCGGTCACTGATGATGCGCATCGAAAAAAAATAGGAAACCTATGAAGGACTCCTCGAGCAAACGAAGAGAAGCCATTGAAACCAATAGAGAAAAGGGAAAATCTACATACCATGGAAATGCAAAGGCTGACACTGGTGAAGTTGTGATACATTCGTTCAATGCAAACCAAATACAGCCCACGCATAGGAAATGCAAATGCACAATCTAAATAACCTCGAAAATCTAGATATCCAGCAAACAGGAAGAACCTCAGTGCACAAGCCCAAGCGATAGCAAATGCACAGACTCAAATGATCAATCACTTCTCAAGAATCAATATGTCAAAGCCCCAGGAACTCCGCACAAATGCCATTAATGCATTTGATAAGACAACCACAACCACAAAAGACTTTTGGGGATTCGACACCACCACGGATTTCGGGAAATCGATGGGGGAACAAATTTTGAGGAAATTTGGGATACACAGACTTTCCCGAAAGCAGTGGAAAAAGTAACAATTTCGGCCATTGGGGAGAAACTGGGAGAATCTAGCCAAGGCGGATTTTCCCAAAAACAAGGCAAAATCCGAGATAAAGCCAAAACTTCAGATTTTGAACATAGCTCAAAAGAACACCACTTCAATTGGAAAAATTAGATGTTAGAGCACAAACCCAAGCAAGCAAACACCCTTAGAAAAGAAGGGCCAAAACACCAAAAGCGAAAAAAGAGGGTCCCCACACTCAGTGGGGCGTGTGTGCAAAAACTACACAACAAATGTCAACTCCGCTAGGGAAATGCTCCAGAGCATTTCAAGGATAAACTAGAATCAAGAACCCAAAATCTTTGGTTTCGATTCTCCCATTAAGACTTCTAAGAACAAATTTTCAGAAATCACAAGTAAGAAGACCTTTTCCTATACCAGGGTCCAAGTGTGTGTATTATGCATTGATCCTTATCATGTAAGTGCAAGAAGAACCAGAGTAACCTTGACCTAGGTACATAGGATTCAAATTTCAAAAGCAACCTGGATAGAGCCTCACTTCCAGTCAGGCGTCCATAGCCCCAACGAGGTTATCACTGTTTTCCTCCCAAACATAGCTCTACTGTTGGTCAAGCATCTATAGCCCCGATAGAGATACTAGGATACTCCTGATAAGGTGAAGGCACTTGAATTCGCAAAATCCTCCTCTTTTCTCTTTATTTTATAGATATTTCTTGTTCACCTTTGTAAGTAATGAAACTCACACTTAGGGATGAGGAACACAGTGGCACTGAAGCAGAATATAATATTTTTCACTAGGCCAATCTACTCAAGAACCTCATGCAACTCCAAAAATTTTTTTATTAAAATGTGAGACCCAAATATATTTCAAAGTGTATCCAAAACTAGTGGTTCTAATTCTTAGTACAAAGAAGATCAGATAAAAGAATTTCACCACCTGATTCTGAAAAACTGATTAGAGTTTATAAATGAAATTTTCAGAACAATCCCAAACAAAATAGCCCTGGTGTGCAGGTGCAACAACCCAAGGGAATTAGGAACCCAAAAAGCAAAACCAAAACAAAAAGCAGAACACCCTAAAGCAAAGCAGAAACAAAGCAAACAAAAGCAAACCTACTCTAACTGGATGAACCACAAGCCATTCAAGGTTGAAAATAACACTTCAGATACTTCCCATTAACAGGCAGCGGGACATCCTCACCAGTGAGGGTTTTAAAATGAAAAGCATTATCTCCCAAAATTTCTGAAATCTGATAAGGGCCTAGCCAAAGTTTATCAAATTTGTCGTGCTCTCCCTTACGATCATGGGCTTTATCCCAATAAAGAATTAAGTCAGAAATTCAAAAGGCCTTTACCTTAGCTCTCATATCAAACCATCTTTTTACCACACCCTGATGTTTAGCAAAATTCTCTAGGGCTTCATCTCTTTTTTCTTCCAAATGTAATAGCTCAGCCAAAGGAGCTTCACGTTTATCTTCTTCGTTATAGTACTCATTAATGAACTGCAGGGTAGGGATTTTCAATTGAATAGGAAATACAGGTTCCAAACCATACACCAAGTGATAAGGAGAGGTTCCTATGGATTCCTTCTATCTAGTACGGTTAGCCCAAAGAGAAAATCGGAGCTGGGTATGCCAGTCCTTAGGATTTTGTTCTAAAATTCTACGGATAACTATCAGTAAGTTCTTATTGGAAGACTCAGCTATACCATTACCTTGGGGGTAATAATTGGATGAAAACTTAATAAAAATCCCATGATCATACGCCCAATTAGAAAAATTCAGTGATGCAAATGCGGGACCATTATCAGAAACCAAAGACAGCAGACAACCAAAACGATTAATAATTCTTGATTCAAGAAAATTGATTACCACATCCGAAGTACATTGTTTGCAAGTGAGAGCCTCTGTCCATCTAGTAAAATAATCAGTTATGGTAAGAATATTTCTATGAATCATAGAAGATGGAGGATTAATTGGACCTATGAAGTCCATGCCCCACTGAGCAAATGGTTTTACCTCTATGACTGGTTGAAGCGGAAGAGTAGCATGTTTTTCCTTACTTGCTGTAGTTTGACATACGTGACAAGTTCTCACATGTTGGTGTACATCTTTGAACAAAGTAGGCCAGTAATAGCCTACCCTCAAGATTTGATGTGCAGTGGATGATGTAGAACCATGGCCTGTGCCATATTGCTCATGAAATTCAATCATCACTTTAGCAGCTTCATCCTTCCCTAAACATCTCAAGTAAACACCTTCATGATTTCTCTTATATAGTATAGCTCCTTTCATCATAAAACTTCCACTCTTCAAGTGCAAGGCTCACCTCTGAATCGTGTTAAGATGATCAGGACACTGCTTATTCAATAGATAAAAAATAATTTCATCATACCAGTCTCCTGGGGATACCTCTTGCAGGTAATAATGTTGGGTTGTGATATCAGGACCTGTTTCAGCCATTATCTTTGTAAGTCCTTGTCCTCTTACCAATTTCATGGGATGGATTTCCATATCATATTCCTGCAACATGGTTACCCATTTGGCCCTTCATTCACCTATCTCATTTTGCATCAATAACAACTTTACTGCAGGATCAGGAACTATGGCAAAAACTTTATTCCTCAAGATATAATGCCTGAACTTTTTCACTGCTCGGACCAAAGCATAGGCTTGTTTCTCCACATTGTGGTATTTCAATTCTGCATCTTTTAAGGGAGCACTCATGAAGGCTATAGGGTTTTCATCCCCTTGATCAGATTTTTGAGTTAACATTGCAGCACAAGAATGATTAGAAGCGAATGAATATATATAAAAAGGCTTAGTGTAATCCGGACTCACCAATATAGGAGCTTCAACAATAGCCTTTTTGATTTATGTAAATGCCTCCTTGGCTTTTGTGCTCCATTCTACCTTGGCTTCTTGCTTTAACATAGCATTCAATGGTTTGACTATCTCTGCAAATCCTGTGATAAATTTCCTAACAAAGTTAATCTTACCAAAGAATGACTTCATTTCTTTCTTACTTGCAGGAGGCTGGATTTTCAGGATAGCTTGAATTCTTTCAGGGTCTATAGCAATACCAGAAGATTTTTGAGGACTAGAGTAAAATGAAATATGATGATGTTTACCATATATACAATGTTCACAGAATTAAAATTCTAGGTTACAATCATCAAGCCCCTCAACCAGGTTTTTATTTTTCAAGGCTTTCAAACCTTTTTCACCAATGTGACTGAGCCTTTGATTCTAGAGCATAGTCTTCTCTACAAGAAGTTTAAATTCCAAAGAGTTTTCCTCAATAGGAACATTTTCTTTCTCCTCTTTAAGCATAGCTTTTTGTGACTTCATAGAGACACTGTTACATTGAGTTGTCAGTGCATCCAGCTTGTACAGAGTACCAATTCGAGCACCCCTAGCCAACACCATCGAGCCTCTAGTCATTTTGTAGCCATTTCCTAATAATGAGACTTGCACTCTGACATCATTTAGCTTGCTTACATAAATTAAAATTCAAGCCAAACCTGGTATATGCATTACACCATCAATTCCCTTAATTATTCCATCAAGAAATTGAATTTTGACTCTTCCTTGGCCAACAATTTCTAGAGATGAATCGCTTGCGAGATACACCTTTCCACCATTGTATTTTTCATGCTTTGTTAACAGGTTTCTATGAGATGTCATGTGGAAAGATGCTCCTGAATCAATCAGCCAGACATCATCTGATGCCCAAGTTGCCAAGGATGCAATGAAGGCATCTGCATCGCTCTGAGAAGAATCATTGTCAAAATTCTTCTTCTTCTTCTTCTTTTACTCCTCTTTGCAATCCTTTCGGACATGACCAAGTTGCCCATAATTTCACCACTTCACCTTGGAATTTTTTCCAGGAGACTTTGATCTCCCTTCTGATTTTGATTTGGAATTTTTATCCTTCTTCTTGCCTTTTTCTTTCGATTTGCCTCGAACAACAAGAGCCTCCTTTGCCATCTCAAAAGATTTCCTTCTCATCTCTTTTGATAACAAAGAAGCAACCACATATTCCATCTTGAAAGTGGTTTTTGTGCTCCCAATCACCATCACCAAGTGATCCCAAGAATCCGGAAAAGAACATAACAAGAGCATACAACAATCTTCATCATCAATCTTCACACCCGAAAATGCTAACTGAGCAATGAGCATGTTAAGAGAATTCAAGTGATTAGGAACAAACACTCCTTCTTGCATTTTCAAAGAGTACAACTACTTCCTTAAGAACAACTTATTCACCAAGGACTTGCCTTGATAAATATCTCCCAGTCTTTTCCATAAAGAAGATGCGATCTTCTCTTCATGAACATTTAGAAGAACAGAGTCTGCCAAATAGAGCCTTATCAACCCCTTTGATTTTGTATTTTCTAGTTCCCATTCTTCTTGCTTCATGCTTGAAGGTTTCGTTCCAGATACAACAACCCAAAGATCACGATCAACCAATAGATCCTCGATTTTGAGTTTCCAAAACTCAAAATTTCTACCATTGAATTTCTCAATTTCAATCTTTCTTGATGTACTCACCATTGCCATCTCAATCTATAATTTGAAAATTACCAAACTTCTACAAAACTCCCATTGAACAAGATTGACACAAAAAACCCAACCTACCCATAAGGATAACACAACTGAGCAGGCTCTGATACCACTTGTTAGGAAAATTAAAGGTGCAGAACTAACTCTCCTAATGTCAATACTTAGAGAAGAATGTAGATATGTCTTTAAATTTCGCAATTATAGTTCACTAAGATGCACATGAAAGAAATAGCAGAACAAAGAAATATACACATACAAAAATGAACACCAAATTTACATTGGAAAACCCTTATGGGAGAAAAACCCACCACACCAAAGAAAAATATCTTGTATTATAGTAATTTTATTACAGTAATTGAATTACATACAAGTTATAGAATCTCTTTTCTGATAATCAATCTCACAAAAACAAAATTTCACTGTTATAATGCATATTCAACATACAATGAACAAAACCCATTGATCATTCAACCATCCAACCATCCAACCATAACAGTTACAATACATTGCAATGTATAGCAACAAGGATGATCGATTCATTCTCTGTACAGAAAGTTCAGTTCAGTTTCCTCTGTTGAGAAATTGTCAAACTTCCCAGTCTTCAAATGGCCATCTCCAAGTCAACAAATGTCCTCCACTATTTGGAATACACCTTAGCAATCGACCAAGTCCACACTCGTTCACCCACTGTCTTACTACTGCACTACTGCTAGACAAGTCGAAGACTCTTGTGGTATGGTGGTATACACCACACTACCGCTTGAAATTCAAAAAAGGATCCCATGGGGTGGTGGTATACCGTGCTACTGCTTGGCTCTAAGAAGGCTTCCACGGTATGGCAATAACCACACTACCACACCTTAGTGAGAAGGTACAAGTACTCATGGTATGGAGGTATCACCGCACTACCACACCTCTACATGAAGGCTCTCACGGTATGACAGTATATCGTGCTACCACACCTCTCTCACAAACATCCAGTGGTACAATTGTACAAGTATGAAATTAACACTTATGAAATCTTTGCTAATTGGAGACATTTATAGGGTTGTACCAGTGAGTTTGAGACACAAATTCTCAACACATTTCCTCCAAAGATAATTTCATCAACATATACAACTATAATCAAGATTTTGTCATTTTTGATCTTGAAATATAAATATTTTTTTTTTCATACCTTTGTTAAATCCTTGCTGACTCAAATACTTATCTAGCCTTGCATACCAGGCTCTGGGAGCTTGTTTCAATCCATATAAAGCTTTCTTCAATCTGCACATCATATCCAATTGATTTTTTAACTAAAATACTTTTGATTGTTCCATGTAGACCTCTTCTTCTAGCTCACCATTCAAAAATGCTTACTTGACATCCATCTGATAGACTTTGAAATATTTATAAAAAGTTAATGCCAAGAACATCCTTATAGATCCCATTCTTGCTACTGGAGAAAAAGACTCCTGAAAATCTATGCCTTTTACTTGTGAGTAGCCTTTACACACAAGCCTTTCTTTATTTTTGACAACTTTCCCATTCTCATTCAACTTATTTCTAAATACCCATTTTGATCCAATGATATTTTTGTCTACCGGTCTTGGGACCAATTCCCAACTTTGATTCTTATCAATTTGCAAAATTTCTTTCATTTCTTCCTTCCAATATTCATCCTCACATGGTTCACTTACTAACTTTGGCTCAATCTTAGAGAATGAGCACAAATTTACTTTAGCAATAGCTTTGCTTCTGGTTAACACATCTTTTGTCTCGTCTCCAATAATTTGACTTTCTGAATGATTCCTCTGTACATATTTTGGTGTCCTAGGGGACATCATTGGAGCATCTTCTTCACTTTCATTTTGTTTAGTCTACTTTTCTTTCTCATCTTTATTATGGGCACAGTCATGTTCATTAGACACATACCCATCAATATCAATAGAATTCTTTATTGTTTCATCAACCTTCACATTCAAGTTTTCTAAAATTTTCCTCAATATTTTGTTGAAACATCTATATGCAGGTTGCTTTTAGTGCAGTATCTAAGAAATATTCCTTCATCACTTTTTGTATCAAACTTACCCAAAGTTTCCTCATCTCTTTTGATATAGCATTTGTTTTCAAATACCTTGAAATATTTGACTATAGGAATTATTTTGTGCCATAGCTCATAGGAAGTATTTGTACTGCTTTCTCTTTCCTAAACTCAATTGAATACATATACAACAGTGTGAATAGCTTATTTCTAGTAAAATTTCGGTAATCTAAATTTAGTGATTATTGACTTGACAACTTCTTGGACTGTTCTATTTTTTCTTTCAACAACTCCACTTTGCTGAGGAGATATCAAAGTAGATAGTTGTCTCTTTCTACTATGCACTTCACAAAACATATTAAACTTGTAGGAGGTGAATTCTCCACCTCTATCAGATATCAAGCATTTTATCTTCAAATTCACTTCATTTTCAATCATAGCCTTGAATGCCATGAATCTATCTAATGCATCTTATTTCTCTCTTAGAAATGTAACACATGTATATCTAGAATAATTATCAATTAAAAGCATAAATTACCTTTCACCAAGTAGAATTTGCACTCTCATGGGACCACAAAGATCTGTATGAATCAAATCCAATAATCTAGTAGTAGATTGTTGTCTTGATTTGTAATGATTTATTGTTCACTTCCTGAATTGGGAATTCTTGCAGATAGAATTTACAGGCTTTTTGATTCTCCGTAGATCTCTCATGGCCTGAACAGAACTGATTCTTTCCAAGTTATCAAAATTCATGTGACACATTCTCATGTGCCATTACCAATTATCATTTATTTGATTCATAAAAACATCGTCCATCAACACCTTTAAGTTGATAAATATTCCCTTTAGATTTATTTCCTATAGCAATCAATGTTTCAGATCCTTTCTAGATCTCACATTTCTCATCCTTAAATAGAAGATCATATTCTTTTCTGCACATTTGACCAATGCTCAATAAATTATGCCTTAAATCCTTAACATAGTAAAAATCGCCAGCATGATGATTTCCATCAAAACTTACTAAACCTATCCCATAGATTTTAGCACCAGTATCATCTCCAAACATAACCAGACCTCCATCATATTTTCCAAGTTTCACAAAATTTCTCTTGCCACTAGTCATGTGATGTGAGCAGTCACTAACAACTACCCAAAAATTATTTTCATGTTTAGCATATAGGGTAGAGATCATTGTACCTTCATTTTTCTCCTTCTCCTTCTTCTCTTTCTCTGGAGGACTTTCCATTGATTTTCTTTCTGAATTAGTAGAAGTAGGTTCATCCTTAATCACCAAGAACAAGGATTCATTTTCATCTAGATCGTCATATTATGAATCTTCATCTGAAATACTAGCATTCTCATTAACATAGTAAGCTTTGTTAATCTTCTTTCCTTTCTTTTCTTTCTCATATATTTGTTTATTTCTTTTAGCTCTTTCTAGACACTTTGCAAAATAGTGACCAATTTCTCCACAACTAAAAATCTTAAAGGGAAATTTACCTTCATACTTACTAGAGCCTTTTATCATTATTCTTACAAAGTTAGCTTCGATTTCATCAAAGTTTTCTTCATCCAGATCTTCAGTTTTTGTAGCTTTAAAAGCAGTGTTTGTTTTACCTGCACTTCTTAGATTTGGCTTCCTCATCTCATAAGATGTCAAAAATCCTAGCAATAGATCCTTAGTACAAGTCTTATAATCTATATTCTACTCAATAACACCCACCTTTTCACTGTAAGCATCAAGAAGATTTCTGAGAATCTTTTTTACAATTCCAATTTCATCTATAGTAGTACCAAGGGATTTATTTCTAGCCACTACCTCATCCAATCTTTGTACATAGGACTTAACATTCACATATTCGAACATATGTATAAGATCAAAATATGTTTCCAAATTCTATAATTTTTCCTCTTTTACCCTCTCATCACCATTGTGTGCTCTTTCTAAAGCATCCCAAACTTTCTTAGTTGTCTTCAAATTCTAAACCTTAATCAACTCAAAATGTACCAAACTATTCTTCAAGATGAATTTTTCCTTATTATTCACTTCATGTGCTCTAATTTCTTCAGGTGTACTCAAACCATTAGTAGGAGGAGTGTAGGGTTTCTTATAAGCTTTCTCTAGATCATATCCACAATACTCCAAATATTCTTCCATTAATACTTTCCAGATACCATAATTAATTCAATCAAACCTCAAATGATCATAGACCATTTTTCTAACCATCCCAGACCTTCCTCAAATGATTAAGCTCTTCACCAAAGAATGAAGCTCTGATACCAATTATTGGATAGGACAACTGAGAGGGGGGTGAATAAGTTGTCATAAATTATAACCTAAAATTCAATTACTGGAACTAACACATAAAATGATTAAGTGATTAACCATCAAATTCCAATGGACAAAACACAATAACACCAAATTTACGTGGAAAACCCTATGAGGGAAAAACCATGGTGAGGATTAACTCACGCTATAAAGAATATCAAAACAAATTACAAAAAAGCTCACTGCTTGAAATAAGGCTCACTACCTGAGATAAGGCTCACTGCCTAAAATAAGGACTCACTGTCCATAGGACTACAACTTGGATGGCTAACTGCCACAAAGATACAAAGAAGACAAAGAAGACTTGTTACAGAGAGACAACAATCCCAACACAACAAAGGATTACACAATAATCATTGATCAACTTGCATGAATGACAGAGTTCACCTTTTTCTCACTACATCTAAAAACTCAATGGTAAGCTTCACACTAATCAACCAAACACATAACTCACACTCTTTTAGAATAGCATCAAAGTCGCATCTGCTCTTTCACGTATCTTCCTTATTTTCTTATGTAAATTTTTTATCGCTAGCACATTCTGTATTTATACCATCTCCAACTTTGAAAAGATACAAATTCAGTCATCCAACTTCAAATTCAAATTAGGTTGGCGCAAAACATCCTAAGGTGGAATTAGAATGAGGGCGACCCAAAACACACACTTCATCGAGACCCATAATAGATCCAACACGCTTCATCAATTTCAAAAATAGTGCTTGACACATGGTCGACCAAACCAGTGTAAAACCCATAGATCAATTAAGCTCGATACTTTTGAATGTCGAAACCATATTCAATAGAACAAGGGAAACACAACTCTAGAACCAAAAAGAGAAATCCGAACCAACAAAAATTCTCCCGAACCTCAGCCAAAACACAAAAAAACATAGTTCACAAGTATCGGATCAACATCCTCAACAGTTGAATACCTGTAACCTTCTTTTAATACAATTTTCTCAATATCCTCAACATATACAATTAGAAACAACTAGTGGATAACCATTTGACCAATTGACATCAATGACAACACTTTCATTCCTATTTCCTTTCTTGCAACATATATTTGGTCATCTTTTGGTCTATTATAGAAATTTTTAATGATACTCTTATGTAGTTTAATTTCTATCTTGATAATTTCTATAGGTGCTTGTCATTTTATATTGTCAACATGTTGCTATTGCAAATGAGCATGATGATTATTTATTTGCGATAAGTGATTTTTCTATTATATGTCATTTTATAATTCGATTTCTATATATTTACATATAAACTTCTTATTGTATTAGTCTAAAATCTAGAGAAGTAAAGAGAGGAGGACGAGTGAGAAAATTTGAAAGAGAACATCCCATGCATATCCATCCATCCAACAATCAAAGCAAGTGCATGATCTATTTCCTTCCCCTAGTGGGAAATAACTATGTATTAGGGTCATTTGTTGTATGCCTACATGGCATTTTTGAACATATGTTTTATACTATCGATATGTGGCATTTTATGTCCATACAATTTTTTTGTAGTGGGCTTGTATGACTTTATTGTATATATTGTATACTTCATCAACATATACCATTGTATAGCTTTATGGATTTTTGATTAATGCAAATTTTATTTTACCACTACTATCAAATTATATAGTTTTATCTTGAACGTTATCAATATGAGGATTAAGTAAATCCTATTTTTGATAGCTATTCTTAAATGATGTTATCATGTGTACTGTCTAAATCATATTCTTGAATTTTGTAGGCATGGATGTTGTTTGATCTTTCTCTTGATCATTATTGTTGAATATTCATCGATTATTCATCTGATGCT
Organism: Sequoiadendron giganteum; assembly: GCA_007115665.2. Classification (NCBI taxonomy): domain Eukaryota; kingdom Viridiplantae; phylum Streptophyta; class Pinopsida; order Cupressales; family Cupressaceae; genus Sequoiadendron; species Sequoiadendron giganteum. The sequence continues at coordinate 693,597,777 of CM021103.1, read as the reverse complement.
TAAATAATTACTGATGGTTTTTATTACATTCAATTTTTCATGCGTGTCTATGGATTTCTAACATTCATGAAAATTTTTACTAAGTAGACATTTAATTATCTAAAGACTCTTGTAGTTAACGCTAATAAACCCACTAGCTTCTTTAATAAACTATTACAAAGAAGAGTATTAATTTAATGTTGATTTTGATTAATGATAACTCATAATATTCCTATATTTTGTTGCACTTACATCAAAATTATTAAATTTGGTATGATTGGTGCATATTTTTTTCATGGGTAAGTCACTTCACTCTTACATTTTACATATATTTTATCAATTCATGAACGAAAATTGTGTTCCCTAGAGTATATTCATGGCAGTGGAGTGCATATGACTGATTTTCTCAATGTAGATAGTCTCAATGTCACTGCATTTGTCATTTAGATCCTCTATAAGTGTCTTTCACCACCTAGATACAACCTTGTTGTCCTTTAGTTTGAGCTCAATCATAAGAAATTTTGATTGTGCTAGCTCTATCAACCTTGAACAACCATTAAATCCCTTTGTTTTATCTTTTTGGCTACTCACGGTCACATTTCTTGTTGCCACCATGAATCTAATAGTGACTGTGATTTTGGGGTAGAATTCATTAGAATTCCCACACCACCAAGTCCCTAACATTATCACTGCCACTCTTTGAAACTCTTTGTATTTCTACCTATTTTCTTTTCTTGTATGACTGTACAAACTTAATCCTAGTTCAAGGTATCAGAGCATGTTCCTGCCAGCCTATGGGACATACCTACTTTAACCACCATTCAATTAGAATTAACTATTCAACCTTCTTCTTAAGTAGGCCAATAATGAATTCTATATGAGTGGGATTTTCATGTGTATACTAGTGACTTACGTGTGTTCATACTTTGTGAGTTAGATGTATTCATGTGAATACTTTGTGACTTATGTGTATTTGTATGTATACTTCATGACATACAACTTATGAATTACGTGTATTCCAATGTATACTTTGTGACTTATGTGTATTCATGCATATAATTTATATTCATGTGTATACTTCATGAATTATGTGTATTTGAGTACATGCTTCATGTATTCACGCGTATGCTTCCTACTTCATGTCTCATGTGTATTTATGTGTATGCTTTGCGTATTATGTGAATCCACATGTATGCTCCATGCTTCATCTGTATACTTCATGTATTCCTATGTATGCTTCATTATTCCTATGTATACTTCATGTATTACATTTATTCACATGTATGCTTCATGCTTCTTATGTATACTTCATTTGTTCATGTGTATGCTTCATTCGTTCTTTGTATACTTCATGTATTATGTGTATTCACATGTATGCCTCATCCTTTATGTATTACATATATCTATGTGTTTGCTTCATGAACAGATGTATCTTCAACAAGATTACTCCATGTGTATTTATGATTACCTTATGCTTAGAAATTATGAAAATATTAAAAATGTTCTCTATTGAAATGATTTCTAGGTTGAGAAGCACTAACAAATTAACTTATCCAAAATTGAATTACTATTAGTATCCAAATTCATAATGAAGAGTTGTAAAGTTATTGAAAGGTATGATTACCTCAAACTTTTGACATAAAAGGGTGAGAATTTCATTTAATAAATACATCCATAACATCATTGAAGAATTCAATTAAGAATAGAACCTTAAGAAATGTTGAAAATAAATTAATTTAGGTTTTCACGAATAGTGATGATATGAGAAAGGTTGTGACTTTTCAAAGGTGAAAAGTTGTGACCCTTTTAATAGGAAAGACTATGAATCTTTTATAACTAAGGGAGGTGACCATGACTAGTGTAGATGTTCCCACTTGGACATATTGGTGCTAATGATTTGGCCCCACGAAGAACAAAACAAAAATTAGCCTACCTTGCAACTTTACACTAGATGCATCTAATGGGACAGTAGAAAACATTTCACCATGGCCAAACGGATTGGAGATATGAAAAATTGAGAGAGGCTATTGTAGACAAACCCAATATGACCTGTACCTTTAGATAATTTTTTTCTAAGTGTCATGGTTTCTGATTAAGAACTCATCAAATTTTTTGATCTTTTTCACTTTGGTCTCTTAAGGGAAATCATCAATGCAATGTAGCCCAGAACATTTTGGCATGTTAGAGTGAAAAATAGTACCTTTCCTAATGTAAACCTGCCCATCTGAACATGTTGGAACTGTCTATTTTTTCACATGATGGATAGAAGAAAAATTACACCAACTTGCAACTTTACACTACATGCATTTTACACTTTTTCCATCAACTAAAACTTATCACCATTGGAAAATGGATTAGAGATATGAAAACTTGAGAGAGGTTATTGTAGAGGGACCCTAGATGATCCTATACTTTTAGAAATAATGTTTCTAAGTTCCATGGTTTCCGAGTAACAACTCATCAAAGTTTGCTACCCTTTTGCACTTTGGTCTCTTAAGAGATATCGCGAGTGCAATGTAGCCCAAAATTTTTTGACATGCAGGGGTGAAAAAAAAGACCTTTCCTAGTGTAAAACTACCCACTCAAGTGTGTTGGAACTATTGTTTTGTCGCACAATAAATAGAACAAAAAATACACTACCTTGCAACTTTACACTGCATGCATTTGACGCTTTTTGCATCAATTGAAAAATTGTCACCAGGGGAAAATGGATTCAAGATATGAAAAATCGAGAGAGATTATTGTAGAGGGGCCCTACTTGATCCTACAACTTTAGATGATTTTTTTTTTAAGTTCCACAATTTTTGAGTAACTTCTCATCAAAGTTTTCCACCCTTTTGCACTTTGTCTCTTAAGAGATATCACCGGTGCGATGTATCCCGAAATGTTTCAGAATTTTGGGGTAGAGAAAAGGACCTTGAATAGCATAAACCTACCCATATAGATGTGTTTGAAATATCAATTTGATTTCATGACAAATAGAACAAAAATTACACCACCTTGCAACTTTATACTACATGCATTTGGTGCTTTTTCCATCAACTGAAAACTTTCACCATGGGAAAATGGATCAAAGATATGAAAATTTGAGAGAGGTTATTATAGAGGTAACCTGCATGATACTATTCCTTTAGATGAAAAGTTTCTAAGTTCCACATTTTTTGAGTAATAGCTCATCAAATTTTGCTACCATTTTTCACTTTGGTCTCTTAAGAGATATCGTTGGTGCAATGTAGCCCAAAATGTTTCAGCATGTTGGGGTGTGAAAAAGGACCTTTCCTAGCATAAAAATACCCATCCACACATGTTGGAACTATCAGTTTTTTCACATGATGAATAGAATTTTTTTTACACCACCTTGAAACTTTACACTACATGCATTTGATGCTTTTTTCATCAACTAAGAACTTGTCACCATAGGGAAATGGATCGAAGATATGAAAAAAAAAGAGAGGTTATTATAGAGGGGACCTACATGATCCTATAAATTTAGAAAACATGTTTCTAAGTTCCACAGTCTCTAAGCAACAACTCATCAAATTTTGTTTCCTTTTTGCACGTTGGCCTCTTTAGAGATATCACTGGTGCAATGTAGCTCAAAATGTTCTGGAATGTTAGGGTATGAAATAGAACCCTTCCTAGTGTAAACCTACCCATCAAAATGTGTTAGAATTTTTGGTTTGGTTGCATGATGAATAAAATGAAAATTACACCACCTTGCAACTTTACACTGCATGCATTTGATGCTTTTTCAATCAACTGAAAACTTGTCACCATGGGCAAATGGATCGAAGATATGAAAAAAATGAGAGAGGTTATTGTATAGGGGCCCTATGTGATCTTGTACCTATAGAAAAAATGTTTCTAAGTATCACATTTTTTATTAACAACTCATGAATTTGTTTTTCCCTTTTGTAGTTTGGTCTCTTAAGAGATATCATTTGTGCAATGTAGTTTGGAATGTTTTGACATGATGGGGTTCAAAATAGGACCTTGCCTAACATAAACCTACCCATCTTGATGTTTTTGGAATTTCACTTTGGTTGCACTATGAACAAAATGAAAATTAAACCACCTTGCAACTTTACACTTTCACTAAACTTGCAGGCAAATAGAGCATGGAGTTTTGTGGACAAAATTATAGATAAGAAGCTTATGAGAAAATAGAGATTGCAAATACAATATTAATTGTTAAAATATCTAAAAGAATTCAATAACACTCTTTCACCAAGGGAAGCAATAAAAAATACAGTCGAAGATCATGAGAGGACAAACACTTTATTAAACAATACACTTGTTCTTAGCTTTAGTGAACTTGAACTCTTCCCTAGAGCACTTGCATTGTAACTAAAGATAAAAACTTAGCCCTAATCCATGGTGCAAGTGATAACTATTGGTGCACCTACATTTCCTAGTGGTAAAAGCACACCAAGAGTGGCATTGTTACATTTAGGCTTGATCTTCCCTATTTGGCATAGGTGTAATTCCTTGTGGCACAAGAACACTATCTTATGGTGCTTACGCACTCCCTTGTGGTGTAGGTTCACTACCCTATGGTGCAAGTACACTAACCCATGGTGAAAGAAATATTTGTTTCCCCACAATAGGCTAATATGGTGCAATTACATCAATGAATCAACCTAGAATGACATGTATAAGCCTATCATACTGAACTATATTTCCATTTATTTGATACACCCATAAGTGGCTAAAACCATGCAAACCTTTGAGAAATCTAACCCAATCAAAGGAAATAAATATGAATCCCATTTTTTGATCAATCCATAAATCCCTTTGAAAATGATAACGATAGACTTACAAACCAAGATTAACATCATGGTGATGAGAGTCTTTTATATCAAGATAAATATATCAATAACAACTTTCAAAATATTATCTAGAAAATTTGTCGTGGGCCTTAATTTCCCAATCATGAATAATCAAGAGAATTTAGGTCAAAAACATCCTAGAAATATTTATCCCCCAAGATCAAATTAAATATTTATCAATCAACCTATGACAAGGAAAACATTCTAATAGATCAGTTTCTATTGTAAGACAAACTTATTGCAAGAGAAAATCACGAGAGGATAGTCAAAGGATCATGAAAAAGTATATTCAAAGATCATGAGAGGATATTATTAAAGGAATTATCAAAGAGGCATAATGGGTGGCATGTTGGTTGTCATAAAAGGGAATAAAAAGGGTTGAGTATCAATGCACAGTCAAAGACATGAGGGCGACAATCCCACGACAAACACCAGATGTTAAGATAGTGGTCGTAAGAATGAGGGTAGTCTATTGTCCAAAAGGAACTTATTGTGACTATACAATACAAGTGAAGACCTCATGTGAACAATATAAGGAAATCACATAAAAAAAATTATGAGATTAAAAAGGAAAATTTCAAATGATGACTAATGAGGGCAGAAATTTCATATAGAGAAAATAGTCTTAAACACTAAGGGGCGAAAATCATTCAAGATCCTTGATCATAGACACATTATCACAAAAAAAATCATTCTTTGCAAGATTGAAATCAATAATATGTAGAAGGTGAGTTGTGTGTCAAATGGGAACATGATGAGCCAAAAAACCATGAGTTTATGAGTTTATGATCAAAATTTAGTGTAAGTTTCAGTTTCAGTTTAAGATGGAGATATATGAATGTAACCAGTTTGCACCCCAATGAAACCATGCAACTTGCGGATGTAAGTCAAGATGTATATGGTTTCCATGGAGTTTGAATTGATTTTCCCTCTATAATATAGATACAAATATGAAGTCATATAAAATCTAGGAAATAATACGGTTTAAAATATTGAAACTTTATAATATATATGCTTTTCTCATTTCCATAGCAGTTAAAAAACAAGATAGTGATACATATTTTAATAACCCAAAAAAAATGATCAACCTAACATGAATTTAAAAATTCAATTTAAATACTTACAAATCAATCCAACAAACCATCTAGGTCTTCTCTACTCTTTCTTGTGTCAAGTATTACCTCATGGCCATACTCACACACCTTCCACAAGTTCTTGTTCATGGTTTTGCCCCAATATTTGATCAAATGAACATCGGTTTCCATGATAAGTTTGGAGTATCAAAGAATATTATGATGTGTGTCAAAGTCCTCAACCAACCAAAGTGGAGATTTCTTAACTGGGTACCTTCTAAGCTATGCCATCTGTAACTAGGGCCTCCAATTTCTTTTTGGCCTTGATAACGTAACACAAGTAATAATTTGTTCCATATTTATTGTCTTCATTTGCAATCACTACATAAACATGCCTTGATTGATATGTGCATCTAGTTAGATGTATTTAATGAACATTACAATAAAATTACAAAGTAAGATAAAACTAGTAATTTTATAAACTATGAAAGAAGATATATTACCTGGTTCTATTAGATCTAATACATGATCAAAGTCAATGAATGATTGCATCTCCATGATTTTTAGAGCCATCAGGAGCTGATATGTGTCAACTGGGGTTAGACTTCTTAACGACCAATCATCAACCCACTCCTTTGAGTCACGGTCATTCCATGCTTGAGTTGTACCTAAAGAACAAAAGAATGCCATCTTTTGCATATGGATAGTCCATGAACATGTATTGGCTCTTCTAAAAGAGTGTATCTCACTTGATCCTATCAGTATACAATAGTCCTCATATTTTTCAATGTATCATCTACCAACCAAAAAAATCTACAAACTAAAGTATTACCTTAATTACTTAGACCCATAGCATGATTACACCACTAGACAACTGATTTTTCATTTTTCAACTTTGTACTATCTTTTTACTTTAACTCTTCTCATTCTAAGGATATTTTGATACATTCTCTTGCACCATCATGATCCCCCTTTCCATGCTCGACCTCTGAGAGATTCCATATATACTGAACACCACTAATCCTATGCATCCTGCTCAACCAATAAAAAATTCTTGAGTTCTTGAATTGTGATGTACAATTATCTAACCATATGATATTCTCATTGAATGATATGCCACTACTAGCCAAATCAATGTAGAATGTCTGAAAGCAACCTTGTACAAAACTCTGTAGAATGTGTGATAATCACTTATGTAAAATTGATACTCCCTAAATACCTTCATGGTATCCTTTGTACTATCACTGCATGAATGAATGCTATATGCACAAATATAGCAACCTAGGTGGAGTTGTAGTATTGTGATTGCACCTCATTCTTTGTTGTAGTGTGTAATTCTCTACAAAGTCAACAATTGAAATGATGCTATGAAGTGGAAACATGTCCTTGCATAATTTTAATTGCAATTCCAATCATCGAGATATATGTGCATGCCTTGCATACTCATAGACCACATGATCACAAAAAAAACCCAAAAACTGATACACTGGAATCTTATCGCTGCCCAATTCACACGTTTTTGCTTCTTTCCCATCTTTTAGACTATAGGCCATTGTCTTGTATTTTCCAAATTCCACAATTTCATTTCTAATTGCATGTGTACTATCCATGTGTTGGAAAATTGGAAAATGTTACAAGCCAACATGATCATCACATGTGCCATCCAAAAATGATTTCTTGTAAAAATTTGAGCTTCCACTCTTTCACATAAAATTATAGATAAGAAATCCCTTGAAGATCTAGGTGGAGGCCTTATATGTTGCATTCCTACAAAACATTTTTAGTATGCATATCTACACATATACATTCATAAACATAATAATGGTTAGAAAAATCAATATGTACTATACAACAAAAAGTAGTGTGTGTAATTTATTTTGATATAAAAGGGCTTTAGTATCTCAAAAAACCTTTGACAAATTTTAACTTGAGGACACATCTCTAAAAATTTAGCAAAAAAATGGGTTTGAGTCATATGCAAAAATGTTTTGGATGTGGCTCATGAATTATACTACCAATTCTCCTTCTTACAACATCTCTTTGATTGGGAGAAACCCTTGTATTATTCTCCCAGAATTCTTGTATTAGAGATCTCAAGGCTTGAACAATTTCTTTTTCTTTTTATGGTAATCTACTCGATAATTCTCATAACTCATTCTAATTTGGATCCTCCACTCTTGCACACCTTATTTTGGATCTCATTAGAGATGATCTACTTATTTTCAAAGTTTTACTTGTCTTTGAAAGGATCATCTTATTCCTGATTTGAATGCTTACCAATGTTGATGTCATCACATGTCGTTTGACATTACTATATTTTGTGCGTGAGGTAGAACTCACTCTCTCATATTCACTCATTATATTCTTTACAATAGATTTCTCACTCGAGTCATCCAATGTTCTTAGCCCAAAACTCTTCATGGTGGGCCTAAAATTGAGTTGCCTCAACATTTCAAAAAATAGTTGACATCTTCCAGCCTCATTTAGATTCTCAAAAAAAATCTCCATATCCTCCTCGCATATATTTGACATGTATGTTTTGGAATCTTATCAGCCATTGGTTTCAAAACATTAGCATCAATATCAATCAAATATTTAGGTTTTCTATGCAAAACTCTAAGAGGAGTTATCAAAGGTAAAGTTACATCAACATTAGGAATGTTAACAACATCAGGGATAGATGGTGTACCTTCAATTGGAGATGAAAAAAATGATGTACCTTGAAATTGATAGGTACATGATGTTGTACCTTAAACTTGAGATGTGGTATATGGATTGTCTTCAAGTAGAGATGTGTCTTCTGATGTACTTTCAACATGACATGTTTAGATGGTGTATCTTCAACTAGAAATCTGATTGCTGATGTAATTTGAACATGACTTATTGTAGATGGTGTGCCTTGAACTTCAAATATGGTTGATGATCTGCTCCCAACTTTGGGATTCATTTTTCTCCTTGCATGGATTTTTTGCATGCTTTCCCTTTGTGATGCCAATTCGACATCTCTTTTAGATTGCATGGGAAGTTTTTATTCTATGGGGTTTAATTTATTTTTTTCATGAGATTACCTCATACTTTCTCTTTTTCTTACATTTTTGGCTTCACATTCATTTGGTGTTAGAGGATTTGCAAGTTTCCTCGACATGATATTCAATGCTACATGTTCACAAACACAAAAAGAATAAAAGTAAATAATGCTCACTAATACAAAAATATAAAAATCAAATCAAAATGATTGCAATTGATCTATTTGAGAAGGTGACAAGCATAAAGCTTAAAATTTAAACAAAAAACTCTTGATAAAAAATTGAATTGTAAAACATGAAAAATATGGCCTCATATAAACAATTTCATTTTAGAAACATGAAAAAAATGATAAATATGATAGTCACTTTAATTAATGAGCATGATCATCTTCCTTCTCAAACACACCTAAATATAGAAGAAAAAAATAATACTCTTTCACCAAGGGCAACAATAATACTCTTTCACCAAGGGTATATCCTTTTAGTTCATGTGTTCTCATTGGAATCATAGATATAAGAAGCAAGAAATGGAAAATTTATCATAAAAATTAAAGGACAACATGTAACAATTTATTCACAACAAGATAAGGGACAAAAAAAGTTTGAGAGGGTAGATTACATAGCCTTATGACTCTAATACAGTCTAAGGGGCAGCCTTTCGAAGAATCAAGAATGGAGGTAATATCAAGAAGGATATTCAATCATGGATTTCTCGATGAAGATAGACTGTGGAGTAAGAAGAGCTTAGATAATGAGACACTTAAAACTAAATAGATGACCTCATTCGTGAGAGTCAATCTTGAGGATATCCATAGATGGAACATGAATGTTCATTAAATGAACCATTTGTACCCTTCTAACTTGCTTCTCCATGTATATGGAAGTCACAAATGGTCAAAACAATTCATTTGTAGCTTTCAAAGGCTTGTTTGTTTTCTTTCCTGCATTGAGGAAGCCATAAATATATTGGAAATAACTTCTGATAAAACCCCTATGGTTCAATCTCCTATCATATCTCTAGATATCTTACAAGTAGCTAGACCTCTCTTGGGTTGACTATGAAATGAAAACAATGAAAAGCAGAGTTTAAAAATATATGCCTATGTTTGATGGGTTTGATCATATACAAGGAGGTACTCATGTGAATAAATTTTTAGAGTTTATGGAAATATTTTATAAATAACTTGGAATGCAATCTTTCTTCCAAGTGAAATTAATCCAAGAAGTCTTGAGAAAGCCTATCATGTATGGGAAAATCTAATGGAAGAAATGAAGAAAGAAAACATAACAGATTTTTTGTCCTCCAATGTAAGTGTTGTAGGTAATGGGTTGGATATTATGAGTAGCAATGAGGTTGGAACAATATATGTTACTAAGGCTTGTAATGAAAAATATGAAAATGCATGGCATAATGAAGATGCTATGACATTGGATCGGACTAAAAGTGAAATTAAGGGAGCAATTTGTTTTTATTTCACACCTTCTGACAATGATGGTGATGAGAAGCTTGTAGAGTAAGAACTTAACTACCTCATTGATGTTATCCCTTTTTATGTCATTAATAATTGTGATGTCATTGATGCTTCTACCACATTGTATTTTCTTTCACAAGGATGAGTAGATTGGGTCTGCACTTAAGGATGGATTTGTTGACATGAATGACAATGTGGACATGGATTTTGAATTTGAAGAGCTTTCCTTGGAAGGGTACAATTTTGTGATCATATGGATGCATATGACTTGTTCCTTTGGTTCAAGGTGTGAATTATTCCCCATGTTTGATGTGCCACAACAAGGCTACAAGTGGATTTTTTTCAAGCAAGGAGAGAAGAAGAAGAATGTTGCAAGTTTGATAACATAAATGGAATGGCCTTGGAAAACTCATAGAAAACACAAATTGATGAAAGAGGGATCAATTTAATGTTGTATCTTCTAATTTTAGCAATAAGTAGAACAATTGTATATAGTATTTCAAAGAAATGGAAGGAAACCGAAAGGAGAACAACAACAAAGGAAAATATGCAGCTAATGGAGCACGGGAAAATTACATCCATAGCCAAGGTCTTATTGAATGGAACAAGGGGCAGATTGTAGCCAATCATTTATACACTAATATGACAATTTGCTACATAATATAGGCAGTAGGAAATTACAACTAAAAAGCAAAGACAAATAAAAAATAATTGATCTATGTGAGAAGTAAAGGAAACTATGCAACTAATGGAGGAAGGGTCAAATTACATCCATTTTCAAGGTCTTATTGAATGGAACAAGGGGAAAATTGTAGCCAATCATTTGTAAACTCATTGAATATTACAATTTGTTACATAATGTAGGTAGTAGGCAATTGCAAATGCCACAATTTATTTTTTCAACTATCCTAGTTTGTATTTTATCTCTTAAGAGGGTTTCTAGGATAAAAATATAGTGTTCTAAATTATTAATTATAGTGGAAACTTTCCCTCAAGGGTTTAATCAACTTGCACTAATATTCCATAACTAAAAGAAAATTAAGCAAATAGTAGAGAACATAATAATAAAATAACACATATGACTCTTATTGGACAAGCACACAAGACATATCTTGGGATTTATTTGTAACCAATTAAAAAAACCATACAAATAGATCTAGTTGTACAATGAAAAAGAGTGAATTCCACTAACCATGATTGAAATGGACTACTATAAGAAATTCAAATGGAATACATAATCATATTTGTGTTAAGTTTAAATTCTCTATATAAGTTTACATGAATTCATCTCAATTATGTCATTTTTTTCTTAAAACTCCTAAAAATTTAACTTTTTATGCAACATTCATCTTATTCAATGTTGAATTCTATGTAAAAATATTATGATTAATAAAATTATGAAAGGAATGGTCTATATTGTCAAAACTAAATAAAAAACCCAATATAAGCATTTCAATTGTACAAAAATAAATATATTACCAGAGATAATCAAATATGATGTAGAAAATTCAAATTATATTCTTCTATGTTGTCCAACAAGCAAATTGTTGGTCAAAAGCTGATGGACCAAGCATAATATGGTACTAAAACAATTCAACTACATAAAATGTGTTTTCCTTTCAAAGAAAGTGCAGAACCAGACAAATGCAGAGAATTATGGGCATGCATCATGGGTCAACTCCCTTTTTCACCATTTTTGACAAAGGAAATTTGGCACTCACCAAATTTGGTGAGTGCCAAATTGGATAAAAAACATCCTTACAATTTGGTGAGTGCCAAATGTCATGTTTGAAGGCCATACAATTTGGCAAGCACAAAATATGCTATATAAACAATTTCTAATTGTGAAAGTAATCTATAGAATTACCTATGGAATTTTCCGTTTCCAATGATTAGTAATCTAAAGGGATTGGCCAATGAATGAGAAAAATCTACAAAAAATTCATTCCTACAGTTCAGGCTCTGTGAAACCTGGGAGGGTGATCCCATAATGTATACTCAAGAATTCATACGACCAATATTCAAATACATTTTTGAAAACATATATTTCTCATATAACCACTCAACAACGTAATATATTGAAAATATTGGCAACTCTTTTTGCAATGTAATACACTTGGAGCATGAGAATAACAAAACTCAACATAACTACAATGGTAACTCATTTGAAACATTTGTAAATAAAGAGTGTTTTGCTGATGAATTGACCCAAAAACTATATTATGAATATTTTACTTGAACTAGTGCCTTATCCTAAACATGGAGTCAATATTAACCTTTGAAACCTGATAAATTTTTTTCAAATAGCAACATATAAGCTTCACAAAACATTGCATTACAGTATTCCCATATTACTTTCTCAACCACCACTTCTTATAGATATCCTAGCATATAATTCTTATGAATCAACAACTTCATTCAAGCATTTATGCTAGTTCCTTGAATTAAATAGCAAGAATTAAATCACACAACCACTAGAAACAATGGAGATCAACAAAAAAATCCTTGATTATATTATTAATAATTCATAAAACACATACAAGGGAGAGAAAATGGTCATAAAATTAGCACCACTCTACTTCATATTTGCTATCTTATCAAAATCACATACATAACTATAGACTTAGAACCTAAGATTAAAACAAACTTAAAATATTCTTTGTATTTCTTCTACAATTCATTGTGTCAATTGCAATGCAACGAACCCCTCTTTTTGGTCTTGAATTGCTTCTTATGGAAATGAAGGAGCAAAACAAGATTTGGACTAGAAAGCACACATGTCTCCATAATATTGGACTGCTATAACATATATTACTTTTTTAGTTACACTCGAGGTCTCAGACTGTGGGAATAAACATGAGACATAACTAATCCTCATTCATTGCTAAATATTCGGTCCCACCTTCAAAAGGAATATTTTTTTTTTACAACAGCTTCAAAATATCCTCCACGTGCTCAAAAAGTGTTTTCAACGAGCAAACCCAATCATCAAAATTTAAAAGTATGAAAAGCAAATAAAGATACAAAACTGATTTATCCACATCAGCATTTGTGCCACCATCTTTCAACTTGAGAGAAAACAATATTTTTGCAATAATTCATCAAAAGACTAATCTGTACTATTTAGGCTATGCATTGTTATTTTTCCTATCCATTATTCATCATATCCATTATCATCCCCTTATAAGCTTACTCAATATATTTTTCCAACCATGGCCATTTTTCATCTAGAAGATTTTGCACCTTCACATTGTTATGAGTGTATCTAGCATCAATTAAAGCCATGGCCTCTTTGACAAAAATATCCATTCTTGTTTCAATCTCCACCATTATATCAACATGTGGATTCAACATGGTGTAATCACTTATAGTCAATGTCGTCTTAGCCAATGTGAGCATCTATCCCAAATCATCTCTCCACTCATTAAACTTCTTTAACTCACCCTTGTGATTCAATATCTCAGGAATATCATGCTCCTCCATTTCTTTGAATGCTTTTAGCTTCTCTAGAGCTGCATCCCTAGCTTACCATTAAAATTTGTTATCTCATTTACTAGGTCAATAAATTGCAATACTTAAGGGGATGTTTGTAGGTGCTTAAGGATCTTCTTCCATTTTAGGTACCATTCCTTTTAAAGCACCTACCCTAGTGCTCCATTTGTTCCATTCATTCTTGAAGGCTTCCCGAACCTGTGAATACTTTATGTTTTCTTCATGGATGCTCTTATAACTAGCCCATACATCATCAACCTTATTGACCAATTTGGTCACTCTATGTCTTAATACATCTTCAAAAATGTCATTCACCACCTTAATAGTTTCAATTTTGGCTTTCTTGGCATTTTCCTTTTATGTCCTTAACAACTTATTTAAATCATTGATTCTCAAGACCAAGGTCTCCCTGTCTTGTGTAGACAAATTAGAAGAAGAAGAGGATGGCATAGAGATCGTCTTTACTAATTGGTTAGCTAGAAGAGTTGCTCTCATATTGTTTATTTCATCCAAGGCCTTATTATATTCCTTTGACCAAGGAATAATACTTCTTTTGATTTATTTGTGTTGTGTCTACACTGAGTATTGCATCATGAGCAATTAATTTAGTAGTCTAGATAGGTTTAATATTTGTGGCCCTTTTCACCACCAAGGAACCCATGACCTCTTCAATAGGCCGAGTCACCTCATGCTTTCCAATATTGGGTGCCATGGACCAAATTTTGATAGTATATAACTTCAGATTATATCCAGATCTAAACACCTTGTCTTCAATCTATTCCTTAGATATTGAAGCCTTAGGATCTCTTGTTATAGCATCAAGTGCAATAGCTAAGGTGATAGTGCACCCTGGTAATAACATTATTCCACTATCTATAGCAATTTTCCCAGCTTCAACCAGAGTGATAGCTACAATCTCAGCCATGATCTTCTCTTCCTCTACATTCTCAACCTCTTCCTAGTGAGAAGGTTCAACACTAGCCCTAGCTTGTTCAAGCCTCTCCTTTATCTCTCTACTCCTCTACTCAACCGTGAATTCTTGGAATTCCTTGGACTATACAAAATTACCATCTACAAGGAATTCATTAAAATCCTTAATCCTAGGATCATCATCATTCTTTTCATCATACTTCCATTGGATCATCCTATATCGGGGAACCTTAGAATAAAGAGTATCTTCAGTTTTAGGGGGAGGGAATTTATTCTCCACCTCCCCATTATTAGGCACATGTTCGACCATTTTATCTACCTAAATTACTTGGACATGCTCCTCTTGCACATCTATAGGCTACTCTGGAATATCCATAGCCTGAGGTTATTGTTCTAAGAGAGCTTGCACTCACTCAATAGCCTCCTTTACCTTTTCTTTGAAGTCACCATTTTGGTAATCCCTCAGTTCTGCAAAAGTTCTTTCAAAAGGATCTTCAATTTTATCATAAGGACTTACATATAAGGCATTCCTCTTCATAATACTCTCTTCAACATCCATTATGGATGTCCATTCCCTCTTTCTATATAATCTATAATCCATGTACAAGAACTTATGACAGATATGAGATACATTTCTCTCCATTCTCTTTCCAGAAAAAAAACCCGTTGGGTCAAAATCCCTAACCTCATCAATAGTTAGCCTGAGGTTATTCACTATGATTCCAAATTTTCGATACCCTTCTTAGGTAGTAACTATAAAGTAAGCAAAAGAGCATTGAGGATTTACCATAGTACCCTTCTTGGGCTTCTGAATATTCTAAAATACATTAAATCAATTTGCCACATCAACTCCATAAAATCCAATTGGTCAGAGACATACAGGGGAAAGTGGTGTGGCACTATCTTGGATCCATAAGCTCTTATCAGAGTATACTCTGAGTGCATAAAATAGTCTATCCAATTATGATGTTTATGCAACCCTGGCACCTCCTTTGGATGCATAATATTTCTTATTATTGGAGAAATCCTATAAATAGGTGCCACACCTAAAATTTCCAGAATACCTAACCTGATGACATTAGAAAACATTAAATAATTGGATTGGGACAATCCTGGTCCCAAATATATGTCCACATTTGGACATGTAAAACATTATTTCCATTGTCCCTCAATCTCAATTTCAGCTTCCTTTTCCAATTATAATTACCTTCAAATAGAAGCATATGCATTAACAGATAATAATGCAGAAAATGTAGATAAATAACCTCCCTCTATAAACTGATAAAATCCTGATGCATTTGTTTTGCAACAAGAGCATTATAATCAAAACTAGTGTTATGATTTTGGCCCTATATATCTGCAACCATTACCAGCAAGTCAGGAGCTATCCTTTCCACAAAAAAATGAGCTAGAACCTAATTGAGGTAGTAATAATTGTTTTTAAAATAATCCAGAAACTCTTCACATTCAAAGGGCCCAATATCTTTAGGGAGAAATCTCCCCTTGGTTTTTCTATGTTGAACCAATAGTCTATTTTTATATGCAAATCTATTACACTCATATTTAGCATATAGACCCGCACACTTGATTTCTATAGTACAATTGGGATTCAACCTAAATATCTCCACAATCTTATTCTGTGTTACTTCAAGGATTACATCTCCATTTTCTTTCTTGATTTTTCTACCCACAAGATCATAATGCTTGGCCAATTCCATCATTAAATCTACCTCTACAAACACATTAGGTATCACAAGCATCCCAAGGTTGAGCCCTGATGAAGAGTAGGGTGAAAACTTCAAAAAAACACAATTTGATCAAATTCAAACAATCTTTTTTCCCTTACAACCCTAACTTAGCAACTTTCACAATTTCATCCTATACCCCTAGTAGCATACCAAACAGAGAAAATTGTGCATATCTTTCAAAGACAACTCAAACCAACATGAATATTGGCAAGTCAAATACCCATTATGACATTCTTCATCATATCTCCCTTGTGCATATGCTTTTTTCAGACCATCACCTCTTAAAAAGGAGTGCTACATTGAAAATGGCTACAATTAGCCCTATTTTCCAAAGAAACTCATAACCAGAACCTCTTCCAACCAAAAACCTCTACTCAAGCCTTCTCCATAGGCCTCAAATAGCCTAAATCCATACCTTTCATCAATAGAAACAACCCAAAAGTCATCAAAACACAAAACCCTTACTTATGCCAATTTAGGCATGCTCAATAGGGGTTTATTGAAACTATAAACTCCAATCACTATTTATCCTTACCAACACCTCAGACACATCACATAGAGTTTGAAAATTCCCTCCAAACCATCTCCCATCCTTTCTCAATGCTATTTATCGAATCTCTTGCTGTTCGCCACCATTTTGGCTCAAAACTTGACTGTAAACAACTAGGGCATCATCCCAAATTCTACAATCTACCCTCCTTGCTCTTACAAACCACTTAAAATCAACCTCCTACATCTAACCTATTAGAACCAAAATAATTCAATTAAAATCCTAAGCCTTCTTATCCATTTAAGCCTATATTTGCCTATCTTTTCATAGAAATTATTCACTTTATTCCCCGTCTATTTTATCATGCATTTCAAATCCTTACCGCTCCCTTAATATGCACTCCATAAGCTTTTACCGCCTTACCACGACCTCCCAAAATAGGCTTGTGGTATGGCGGTGGTGGTTAGTAGGCTGGCGTTAAGTTTTTGTCGTGCTATCGCACGTGGTCTAGACATAGACCATGGTATTGCGGTGGGCGCTGAGTAAGCAGCGGCGGTAATGGCTGAAGGCAAGAAGTCAGCGGTAGCGGCTAAGGAGCAAGCAAAAAATGTTTACCGCGCCACCGCACACGGTCAAGACATAGACCATGGTGGTTGCGGTGAACTATTAATGGGAAGAAGAGATAACCATGTCAGTAGACAGCATAAATGATAGTGGTTAATGAATGGCTATAGCAGTACCACTGGCAAGTAGGCCAATGGCCATAGTAGCATGGTAAACAATGAGGTGACAGTTGATGGTTAGGAGAAAATGAACGGTTGGTGGTCAGTGAGCAGTTACCGCTATACCGTAGCTGTTAAAATAAAGACCGCGGTAAAGCGGTAATAGTGGTGAGGCGGCAGAGATAATTGTTGGTGGCTATTGCAGTACCGCTGGCAGTCAGGCCAGTGACCGTGGTAGCATGGTGAACATGGGGATAGCCATCATGGTGAACAGAGTCAAATAGGAGGAAGCAGTTAGCACAGACAATTATGGTGAAGGAGGCCCACCACGGTATCGCAGGGGTTCATCTTACAGACCATGGTAATGCGGTAAATAGCGAGATTAACCATCAACTGATGAAGTCACATGCCAGTCATTAAAAATTCATCCCATAAAGTGTCTAACAACTTAAATTGTGTCAGGGAGGAATATGTATGTATAATTAGTAACATTTTTTACTTCATTTCCCAGTAGAAAGAAGGCACTGATCTACCATATCCCAGAGTAAAAAATTCATTATAAATAGAAGATTGATTCAAAAACCTTTCATTTAATTTGAGTGGTAGGATTAGTTATAGTGTCATTTTTTCTATCCATGCCTAATTACCATTGTGGATAGACTCCAGCAGGAAATTCATTTCAAATCTGCATATTTCATATAGGTTCACCCACCTAGGTCTAGCAGAACCTAAAGAGTAGAAGGTTTAATTGCATAATTAGCCTTGTATGTTGTCCAAGAATGTCATAAGGGTCTGGAAAACTCTTATGGTTAAAACCTTCATTTTTGAGTACCAACATAACCATGTCATTCCACCAAGTTATTTCAAATTTCATTGGGTGGAATCGCCTAAAGATCCATCTTGTTACAGAAAACCCTCAAAACAGGGTTTATAGACCCGTTCCCAAAAAAATTGCAATAAAAATATCCTACCTTGATGAATTTAACACAAACAAAAACCAAAAATCTCTTAAGTCATGCCTCCAAAATATTCAACACATTTTATAACAAAAACACTCAGTACGGACCAGTACAGAGGTCTGTAACAACAAATTGCCAGTAAAATACAAGGAAAAATAGTGTTTTGTTATTGATTCCACCTCCAATACAAACTTATAACCTTGCCTCAAGCCTTCCAAGGCATTTTTAAACTTTACATACAAAACTAACTCATTCAATTGACTCCAACCAACCTTAAAACCCCATGACCATTAGGCTTCTCTATTTTGCACTCTTTTGCATTTTTACAATATGCATTTTGATAACATTTGAACATATTGACAATTTTTGCAAGATGAACCCAACATGAATCATTTACATCAAGAATGGTCTATTATGACCTTATTGAATTAAAAATTACTCAAAACACCTAAAACCTATCACATAACCATACTTGACCATATTTACAAAAATGGACTAACATGGTGCCCCTGCACCATACACTCGACCTGAAAGGATCTCAAGTCCCTTGAGAATTGTATTGGATCAAAAAAATGTTGCCTCTTATCATTCAATGATCTCCAAGCTCCATCTCCACCTAGTGACCCCTTCCAATGAGTCAAGAATTGGAAACATACATTATCTTTGCCCTTTGACCGACTCCTTCCTTGAAATTGCTCCATCTTCACAAATTGACTTGATGAATGTCCTCTTATCTTTCCCTTATCTAGAAGTGATGTTGAACTTGTCTTCATACCTGCAAACACATCTCTACCATCCTTGTTTTGAACTTCTTTCCTTTTTACCTGTGTTGCATGCCTAAACTCACCATTTTTCCTTGCTTTTCCCCTTTACTCACTTCACCTTTTGCCTTCATCTCTTCTCTCAGTTTTTTACCCCTAGTACCTTTGTACTATCATGTTTACAAACCTCTATACTGACAAGATTTGACTATCCTCTAACCTATTTTTCAACCAATGAACAAATTATTGTCTCTATCAAAATATTATCATGCCAATCTTGCATTGCCTCCATCAATTCATCCTTGACCTTCTCTTTATCAGATTTTTCCACCAAATCATCAATCTTTCCTTCCAAAATTGGGTCACTCTTTAAACTTATTGTCTTCACATATTATTTTTTAGTGGCTGCACACTCTTCATGTTTGTCTTCCTCGTGTCGTATAAACTCCTTCTTATCCAACATTATCACCTTTGTTGCCTTACCTTGTGCTTTATCATCCTCCTACAATGGTGTTAAAGTGAAAGTGTTTCCATCCTTCTCAATTTGATAAGTATTGTGTCTACCATCATAAACTACATGCCTATCAAACTGCCATGGTCTTCCAAGCAACAAATGACAACTGGTCCATAGGCAAAACATCACAAAGTATCCTATCCTTATATCCACCAATGTTAAACTCAACCCAAGCTTTCTCATTAACCAAAATATATTGATTATCATTCATCCAAGACACTTTATAAGGAGTTTCATGAGGTTTCTTTTCCAATTTTAGTTTATCAACCATCTCTATTGAAACCACATTATCATTGCTCCCCGAATCTATTACTACTTTTCAAACCTTTACATTGCACTTGTAGGTTGTCTTGAAAAGTGTTCTCCTTTGTGTTGATTCTTTCTCCTTAGATGCTTTAAGCAGTGTTCTTCTCACCATAAATTATTCCCAAAATTTTAGAGTAGCAAGTTGGTTAGGAGAATGAGCGCTTTCACAATCTTCCTCTTGCACCAATTGTACTCTTTTATCACCACCACTTGAAGTGGAAGCTTGTTTCTTTGGACACTTCCATGGTAAATGGCCAAACTGGTTGCAATGATAACATCTTCCTAAAAATGAACTTGAACCTCTACCTTGTCCAAATCCTCCTCTAAAACCTCCAAATCCACCTTTTTGATCAACAACTTGGTTATTTTTTTTGTTTGCATCTTCTTGGTCTTCATAGGTTTGCCTTGTACCTCTCCCTCTACTAGTGTTTCCTCTGCCTCTTCCTTGTCTTTCTTGCCTTCTCTTTAGTTTATCTTCTACCTTAGCATCCAATTGAAAAACATTCTTCAACTTTCCTAGGCCTAGCTAAACTCAATTCATCTTGAATTTGAAATCTGAAACCAGTCATATACCTTGCTATCTTCTCATTTTCATCTTCAACATGACTAGCTCTAATGCTTAGCATTTTAAATTATTCAATATAGGCTATGACATCCTTTTCCTTCTGCCTTAAACTTTGCAACTTCTTAAATGTCTGAATTGCATGATCACTTGGCAAATATTGGCTCTTGATCTTTGACACCATCCTATCCCATGAACTTATTTTTGCTCTCCCCTTTTTCACTCTTTCTTCTTGAACATAATCCCACCATGTAAGAGTGGGACCTTTTAGCTTAGTCTTGGCAAATTTTACCTTTTGATCATCAACAACCTCCTTGTACTCAAAGTAGTTGGCCAATGCATCAACCCAATCCAATACCTCTTCAACATCCAAATTTCCATTATACATTGGTAATTCTATTTTCTCACTAGAAGCATCTCCTCTAACAGCTTTCAACATCTTCACTATCCTTCTCTCTTTAGGGTCCAACTCATCATCTTGGACTCTAATTGGAGGGTTTTCATTCTCACCCCCTTCCTCTTCCTCTTGGTCACTTTCCTCTTCTTTGCTTTGTCTCTAATGCTACAAATTTGGCTAAGATTGCTCCTTGGGACTCCTTCAACAACTTTATCTCTCATACAAGTACTACACTACCTTTAGGAGGCATCTTGTCCTTTCAAATTCCAACCTTTCTCTTCTTCAACCTTCAATCTTTCTCCTTCAAAATATCTAACGCCTATGATCTGATATCAATTGATGCAGAGCGGGGGGGAAACTTCAAATAATCATAATTTGATCAAATTTAAACAATATTTCTATCCTTACAACCCTAACTTAGCAAATTTTCACAATTCCATCCTATACTCCTAGTAGCATACCAAACAGATAAAACTGTGCATATATTTTCAAATAAAACTCAAACCCACATGAGGATTGGCATTTCAAACACCCATTATGGAATTCTTTAACATATCTCCCTTGTGCATATTCTTGTTTCAGACCATCACCTTTTAAAAAGGATTGCTACATTGAAAAAAATTATAATTAGCCCTATTTTCCAAAGCAACTCCCAATCAGAACCTCTTCCAACCAAAAAAATCTACTCAAGCCTTCTCCATAGGCCTCAAATATCTTGAATCCATATCTTTCATCAATAGAAACAACCCAAATGTCATCAAAACACAAAACCCTTATGCCAATTTAGGCAAGCTTAACAGGGGTTTATTGAAACTATCAACTCCAATCACTATTTCTCCTTACGAACACCTCAGTCACATCAAATAGAGTCTGCACATGCCCTCCAAACCATCTCCCATCCTTTCTCAATGCTCTTTCTCCAATCTCCTACTCTTAGCCACCATTTTGGCTCAACACTTGACTGTAAACACCTAGGGCATCATCCCAAACTCTACAAACTTCCCTCCCTACTCTTAGAAACCACTTAAAAACAACCTCGTACATCTAACCATCTCATTCCACCAAGTTATTTCAAATTTCACTGGGTGGAATGGCCTAAAGACCCATCTTGTAACACCAAACCCTCAAAACAAGGTTTATGGACCCGTTCCCCAAAAAATTACAATAAAAATATTCTACCTTGATGAATTCAACACAAAAATAAAAAATCTATGAAGTAATTCCTCCACAAGATTCAATGCATTTTGTAGCAAAAACACTTAGTACAAACCCATACAAAGGTCTGCAACAACAAATTACCAGTAAAATACAAGGAAAAACAATGTTTTGTTATTGATTCCACCTCCAATACAACCTTCTAACCACACCTCGAGCCTTCCAAGGAATTTTCAAACTTGAAATACCAAAAAATAACTCATTCAACCAACTCCAAACAACCTTTGAACCCCATGACCATTGGGCTTCTCTATTTTTCACTTTTTTGCATTTTTACAATATTGCATTTTGACAACATTTGAACATATTGACAATTTTTGCAAGATGAACCCAACATGACTCATTTACACCAATAATGGTCTATTATGACCTTATTGAATGATGAATGACTCAAAATACCTAAAACCTATCACATAACCATATTTGACCATATTTACAAAAATGGACTAACATGGTGCCCCTACACCAAGCCCCCATAAGTAACATGTCGACATCCTAAAATACCTCCTATTAAAGGCATATGTGAACAACTTCCACCCACTCTGAGGTTGATCCAACTCTCGAATTTCACCAAAATTGTTAATTAGTCTACTTGTCACAACAACATGGCCCGTGGGTCTCTTACCAATTCATGACCCACCCTCTTTTACTTCTCCAGAGGCACTTTCCATGAATCTCTCTTGAGTTTTCTTTGCACCTCTTGACATTGTGGACATAGCAGGGGTACTTAGTGTAGGGTTTGTCACTACAAGCGGCTTCAACTTCACCATGATGAGACATCCTTATTTTTGAGCCTTTTAACTCTCTTCTACTTTGGTTTTCTCTTCGGCCTAATATTGGATTCAGTAGGCTCTGGTTCACTCATATTTGCAATGTGGTGGGACTAGGGTTTATAATTTTCTTAATTGAAAAGACCCACCCAATTTCCTCAAAACCTAAGGCACAAATTACTAAGAAAAATACTCTCAAACGTTATACAATATATATCACCCCAATTGAAGATGCTTAAATAAATAAAATGTAAGAAAATTATCTCTAAATTCCACACGATAATTTAGAAAAGCACAATTCAACACTTTTGACATGAAGAGATACACAATTTTCTTACCTAGGTGAATAACTAACACCAATGCTACTGTAATTTCCTTGCTCGAGTTCTTCACACTGTTTCTTTAGCTTCTGGTTTTCTTCTCCACTCCTCAGCAGTTTTGAATGTGTAGGAAACAAGCCAACCACCTTCTTTATGGTTGAGAAGTGGAATGTATCACCATAAATGTTTGATAGAAATATCATGTGAGTGAACTTACATTTAGTTGTTTATATTGAAAACTTAGCCATTGATCACTTTGTTTTAAAACCACATCAATGGTTCTCCTCCACCTCGCTACTGTATTTTCTACCTTAAATGATGTCCTCAGGATGCTGCCACATTATCGTTCATCTAGAAGCCATTGTTCATCGCTAATACATTTCATCTTTCACAAGTCCCATCAATGATGTGAGCATCCACGCGATGAGATCTCAGTTGTCGAATCTAAGATCCATCCTTGATCATGTTCCCCCTTCCATTGTGCATCATTGATTTATTCTTCATTTTTAAGATCACATGAGTGATGAGAGATAAGGCGATAGAAGAAGATTAATACATGTGCACATGCCTGAAAATCAAAGGCACAAAATATATCGCTCACAAGAGCAACTCAGATCAGAAAATTAAAGCTTTAACAAATGACTTCATCGCTCACCGATAATTTGAAACTGAAATCTTAAAATGGATCTACGGTGAGCAATAGGAGAAAAGACAAAGAGTACCAAGGGCCATTGTGTAAGACTAATCCACATTACAAATCTTATGAGAAATTAGTGATAAAAAATTCCAGTGATAACATATAGAAAAAGTCCATCACGCATCGATAATACAACAATGAACATTTAAAACCTATCCATGATGCACAAAATAAAGGAGACGTTGCTTATCACTCATCGCTCATCACTCATTTGAATTCACAATTCTAATAACTATCTGTGATGATCGATAAAGGAGACGGTAAATGGTACTTAAGTGAAGAATTTAGCAAGTGCCCGCAAGTTGTTTTGAAAAGGGTAACTGCCTAGGATGACAAATAAAAGGCCTTTAGAGGATATTCAAACATATTTTTCAAAGGATGTAAAGGCCAA
Source organism: Sequoiadendron giganteum (assembly GCA_007115665.2). Lineage (NCBI taxonomy): Eukaryota > Viridiplantae > Streptophyta > Pinopsida > Cupressales > Cupressaceae > Sequoiadendron > Sequoiadendron giganteum. Next base: position 693,573,124 of record CM021103.1, on the reverse strand, counting down.
ATAAGGTCAATTGCCTATCCTTATAAAATAAAATATTTTCAGACCTAGGCACGCAAGGCTGGTTACTCCATGAGCTATAATGACATAAGATGTTTTAACGTGACCAAGGATAGGCAATAGAGGGTCAACAATGAGTTAGAGCCATGGCAAGGATGCACACTTGAGATTTATTTAAGAAATTTTTTAGGTAACGTAAAACCCTATAACAGTGATAATAAAGAAAAACCTAAGCCCCAAGGATGGATTGATCAAAAAAATTGTAGGATGATAAAGGGAACCAAAACAAAATTTAGGGGTTCCATCTATGGCTCTGATTGGGGACGCATGCCTCTCGCAGGCATGGCGAGATCTTAGAATCTCGGGTTGAAGCATACCAACCAAAACACAATGAACCAAAAACCCAAAGAACTACCCAGACAAGGTAGCAGGACCAAACGAGACACAACCAAAACAAACAAACCTATATACAAAATGTACAAAAACCTACAATGTACATGGACCAGAACATACTTAGGAGAAGTATTGTTTCAAGAACTGTCCATGTACTAGCAGTTCAAGAAATTCACCTATCAAGTTTGGAGGAAGTATGAATCCTCCCCATGTGTACTGGCTATTAGATAAGGGCCTAACCATAATGCTTTAGATTAACCATGCTTACCCTTATCTTGAGTCCTCGCATTCCAGACTAGTACCATACTGTTCACCTCAAATTTCATAGGAGAATCTTTCTTGTAATGCAAGTTTTTAACTTGCAACTATATATTTTCATTTTTGGCATGAGCTTCTCTTTTAGTTTCATCTAATTGCACCAGATTATCAATTTTTTGTTGCATATCATCACAAACATTTTCATCATATTCTTGCAAAAATTTATACATCCTCAACAAGTTGTTATGTGGCAACCTAGGATCCAAACCATACACCAAACCAAATGGTGAATAACTAGTAGCCTTCTTCATAGTAAGCCTATCTGCCTAGAGCGCTAGTTCCAACTTTGAATCCCAATCTTTCTTGTTTTTCTCTATCACTCTTTTGATAATTTTCATTAAGCTCTTATTACTAGACTCAACTTGACCATTTCCCTGAGGATGGTAAGGTGAATAATAAGAAATATGTATGCCATTCTTATCATAAAAATAATTGAACTCCTTTGATCTAAAACATATAGCATTATCTAAAATGATATTTTCTAGGACTCCAAACCAGATCATGAATTTTATTCAATAGGAAGTCAACTAAACCTTTTCTTGTTTCTTTCCTTGTGGGTATTGCTTCTACCCATTTCATGAAGTAATCAATAGCCACAAGGATCCATGAGTTCCCTCCACTAGAGTTTTCTGGTATTTCACCAATAAATTCAATTCCCCATTATTGGAATGGAGCTTGAACATAAATAGGCCTAAGCGGAAAACTCCCTGAAAATTTCAAATTTCCTGCAAATCTCTAACAAGCATCACAAGTCTTAACAAACTTGTGGGCATCCTTAAAAATAGTAGGCCACTAGAATACTACCATCAAGATCTTATGAGCAATGGTCTTTGCCATGTAATGACCACCACACAGTCTATTGTTCGTTTCTTGCATTAGTTCTAATGTATTCTTTCCATTCACATATTTAAGCAACACACCATCCAGGCTTCTCCACCATAGCTCATTGTGAATAATTACATACTTAATGGAATACAATTTTAATGTCCTCTTGTCATTATCAGCCATATCTATAGGGGATTGCAAAGTCTATAAATATTGAACAATCCTTCTATACCATCCACATGTTTTCATATCACAGATAGGTACATCATCAATAGTCTCTATTTGGCTTATTTGATTCGCTTCCAAGTTAGCTTCTGCCATCCGTTTAGCCATGCCTTACCCTCTTACTAACTTGGTGATCTAGACATCAATGTTAAATTCTTGGATCTTGTTGATCCATCTACACCTTCTCCCTATAGTTTCTTGCTGAGTGAAGATATCTTTCACAAAAACACTTTGTACAAAAGCTATGACAATAGCTCCCACTAAGTAAGCTCTAAAAAATTTCGCAGCCTTGACTAGGGGATAAGCTTGTTTCTCAATCATATCATATTTGAGCTCTATGACCTGTAAATATTTTCTAAAGAATGCAATAGGCTATTCAAAGCCTTCATCATTTTTCTGTAGTAAGACAACAACAATGGTATGGAAAGAAGTGAAAGAAAAAATATGCATTGGCCTAGAAAAATCAGGAGATTTCAAAACTAGAGCTTCCTTACTAGATTGCTTAATGATCTTGAAGGCCTGACTAGGATCTTCACTTCAAACCACATTTTCTCCCTTCTTTAGCATCTTGGAGATGAGACTTGTAATTTTTGCAAAGCTGGTTACAAATCTCCTCAAAAAGTTGATCTGTCCAAAAAATGATTGAATGCCCTTGAAATTATTTGGTTGAGGGATCTTATCAATGGTTGCTACCCTTTTAGGTTCTATCCTCACTCCTTCTTTAGACACTATGTGCGCTAGAAATTTTCCTTCAGTAACCCCAAATGCTCATTTTTTTAGATTCAATGAGATCCCATACTCCAAATCCCTGGTAAATATCTTCTCTCAATGATCTTCCTCCTTCTTGGAGTAGGCTATCAAGTCATCCTGATAGATAGCCATGAACAAATCTATAAAATAAGAAAAGGCTACATCCATAGCCCTTTGAAAAGTGGCACCTACATTTGTTAAGCCAAATGGCATCCTTACATATACATAAGTGCCATAGGGAGTAGTGAACATAGTCTTGTACTAATCTGACTCCTTTACTTTCACTTGGTTATAATGAAAAAATCCATCCATCATAGATAATAACTCATAGCCAGTTGCCTTCTATAACATAGCTTCCATATTCGACAATGGATAATTATCCTTTAATGATGATATAATGAGATTTTGAAAATCCACACACAACCTTATATCACTATTCTTTTTTCTAACTAGCAATGAATTGGACACCATGAAGAATGCCCAATAGGTTTTATGATACCTGTTGATGGTTAAAATGACACAAACAACATTAAAATAGAATATTTCTACTCTATTTCTCCTGAAAAAGAAAGACAACATGTAGTAGCCTAACTCCCAAGGTCCTGGTAGTTGGTTCTCAACTGTCTGATGTCATTCAATTCGTTCATGCAACTGTAATATTCAAGGGGCCTGTGCTGGTAACAAAAGATTCAAGCTATGACTCTTTTTATCGAAATAGTTCTTGTAAATCAATGGGTTTAAAATAAAAGAAAAAGATGGGACAAAGGGGTAAAACAATAAGTATGAATCGAATTTATCTTGTATCTGGACATATACCTTCAACAATGAATGTTTCCTAACAGATCATAAAAACCATAAGATGATACAGTCTATAGCATAATCTATACCACTGCGTACATTTTAGGTGCTTAATTAACTTCACAATTTACTCTTCACAAATATTTCAAGGGTTTCAAAACAACACACATTCATTCATCATCAAGATTATAGATCAACATACTTTTTAATAACTTCAACTCAATGATAATCTAACAAGATAATCTTTAAATTTGGTTTCTTCTAATGACTTTCATCAAATAAGAAACTATCATGCTTCAGCACAATCACTGGCATTCAGATGGATTATAACTTATTAACCTTATCAAATAAAACAACTCAATGCAAACTCCATATTGCGTTAACCTGTAAATTCTATTAACTTTAAAAGATCAAGTACAATGTATCTCTACAAAAAACTCTACAAAATTCTATCTCCTAGCATTAGGTAAGCCAATCTAGTTCTCAATTAGCTGACCTTTACAATATGATACCCATCTGGTATTTATAGATATACAAAAATTTTGAACCTCACTTCTATTTTAGGCTTTCCACCTTTTTAGGAATTTAGACTCTCTTGGAAACTCAGATCAATTTGATCTTGAGTTCTTACATTAGACTTTCAGTCTTAACTAAAAATAGAAGATAAAAGAAAAGAAAAGAAGTCATGTGCCCCACGAAATTGTTACTGCTATATGCATGCAACATGCAAAGAAGGAGAACACCATGCATGTAAGGATTCATGCATGCGAAGTTGGATCTGCTAGGAACTCATCGTAGCTAGTGAAGACTTGTTGTAGAGTATCCATCTCTGGCCCATCAATCCAGTCATCTTCAAATTTAATCCGATCCAGCTTAGCTGCAGCAAACTCCTTCATACTTTTCACCTTTATTAACTCTCTCCCAGCAGCTTTTATCTCCTCTTTGACCTCTACTAGTCGATCTAACATCAACTCTCCACCATCATCTCCCTTTTGCATAAGTCCTTGGAATCTTTCATCCCACTTTCCCTTTATTTGATTAAAAGGCATGCCCTCTTTTGTAAATGCATTTATATCTACAATAATGGCAATAGCTAGTTCTAATTCTTCCAATTGCTCAGTTAAATTATTAACTGCTTCCTGAATCTCATCCTTATGCTTGCTCAAAAAGCTAGTCCTAAACTTGAGTATGCAAGAAGTCTTCTCTACAAAGTCTTTGTTATCATCTTCAAGTATAGATTGTTCTAGAAGAGTAGTTAGAGGCAATGCATTTACCTCTTCTAACTTTTCACTATACTCTTTATACTCTTCTTCTTGTTTTTCTGATACCTCAATGTATTGATACATCTCTTTAATCAACCCTTCAGTATCCTTGTAGGCTTCAAATCCTTTCACTAAAACCTCTCCTACCTCTTGGTTCAATTTATCTATCCACCTGTCTACCATCTCTGCCTTTCCTCTAACTTGCACCAAATTATCAACCTCCTTTTTTCTTAACAAAACATGAGTCTCAATGGCTGCAACTTGTTGTGACCTTGGAGAGGAGACACTCTTCAAGAATGAATGTAACCGATCCAATTGAGCTTTAAGCTCATCTTTCTTTTTTTTTCCTTCATCATTCTTGATTTAGTTGTCGAAGCCACTACATCAATTAGATTCATTTGTTGATTCCTAGTGGGTCTTCCCAAATTAACCGTACTCAATTGATAGTCGATTAGATACATATCCCCTACCTCCTTTTCTGTCATAGGCATGGCACATTCAACAACTATCTCCCCTTTATCTGTGATTCTAGTAGAATGTAATATTTTATCCTTCTTCTTAGGCCTTTCCTGTTCAATTCCCTTCATCATGTCCTCCCAATTAAGAGGTTGAGGAGGTGTTTTGGCTCTCTTCTGTAGGTCTAACTTCAACCATATAGGAGCACTGGGAGCAGTCATCATTATGGAAGAGGAAGTGGCAATTGTAGAGGGTGGCTAAACATTTACCTCAGGTTGAGAATCAACCTTTGCTTTCTCTTGTTGCTCCTGCAGCACATGCATCTGCACCAACTTCTCAGCCTCTTCTCTATCTCTTTGTTCTTGTATTTTTTTATCTTCTTCTTTCTTTAACTTCTCTTCCTCCATCTGATTCCTCTCTACTCTTTCCTTTTCCAACCTTTCCTTTTCTAATTCTTCCTTTTCTATTCTTTCTGCCTCCAAAGCCTTTTGTTTCTCTTCTTCTATCCTCTCTATTTCTAAGGCCTTGAGCTTCTCTGCCTTCTCCCTTTCTTCTTCAGCTTGATGTTTCTTTATTAGCTCTTCAACATCTCTTTCCTTTCTTAGAGCTTCCTCTGCAAGTTTTAGTTTAGCAACTAGGATTTCCTTTTCCCTCTAGTTTCTTGCTTTCTCCTCCTCAAGATCATGGATCTTCTGTATCAATTCTAACTTGTCATTTTCTGCTTTGACCTTGAGCTCATGCTCTCGTTGCTTCATTTGCTTCTCTACTTCATCAGTTGCTGCCCTTGTTTCAATTTGTTTTGCCTTTAATTGTTGCTGGTGAAGTAGAGGATCAGCTTGCACCTTAGCATCCAATTCCTTTTACTTCTCCGTTGCAGCCCTTGCATTAGAATCTCTTGTAGCATCTTCAAATAGTTTCCATTGCTCTTCTTGTGTCAGAATCTGCTCAATAGTATGCTCTAGAGGCATGTTTTCTTGCAAATCCTTCTCTGACAGAGTTTCATCTGAGTTTGTCTCAACTTCTACAAATTCTTCCTCCACTTCTTTTCCTTTAGCAGCTTCAGCCATGCCATAAAGTACTCCCTCCTGAACTTCTTTACTCTTTTCCCTTGTAATTGGGACTTGTGTGGATGACTCACCCAATGTGGGCATAGAAATAGCAGATCCTATTGGAACATCTCCCTCTGGTGCCTCTTCTTCTTCATCGACCACCTCAAGTTCTATTTCTTCAACATCTGGAAGAAAGAATTCTAATGGCTCCTTGGAAGGTGTCTTTCTTTTAATTCTCTTGTATCCTTTACCCTACTTAAGGATTGGTCCTTGAGGAGCTTGAGATTTCATCATCAACCATTGCACACTTCTATCCAAAACTATTCTTCCAATTTTCTTAATATCAATTGTTTCTTCCTCATTCCAGTCTATTGGATCTAAGCTTTTGGTGCCAATGTTCAAGGCTTCATATGAGGGATCCAATACAATTCCATCATCCACCAACGTGTTAGGAATATTTTCTATAACACCCAACTCTACCATAAGTGCAATCGATAATCTTTCATAGTTCTTCTTCCTTAAGTCATACTCATCTTGCCAATCGCACCAAAAGTCTAATAAATTAAAGTGTCTAGTGAACACTGAAGGTAATAAGGCATACATTTTCTTCCTTGGATCAAAATACTTACAAGCTATATACAATCCCAATTTCAATTGTATCAACTCATTACAAACTACCTTTGCTCCCTTCAAGTGTTGACATCCATATTCACCTAATTTCATGGGAAATTTATGACATCCAGTTTTATGCTTGATCCCTAACCTAGCATTAACTCCAATGGCTTGATACACAAACTCCATAAGCACCATTCTATTACTGCAGCATCTTGGAAGTAATGTGGATGGCCTTCAAAACCAAATAACCTGAAGTATGTAAATTTGGGGTATTGGATATACCAACTTCCCCATTCAGCAATGAAAGCCATAGCTTCTTGACTTAACCTATATCCTGCATCTCCACTCAACCGATTGATGACCACATATAAAAATGCATCATTGACTCTTCTGAAATGAGTCTCAGCAACTTGAAGAGATAACTGATCATAATGCTCCCATACCATCTTCTGCCCATCCAAGGCTCCCATTATACCTACTATGTTTAATCCTGGGAAAATCCCCAATCTTGCTGCAGCATAAACCACATAAGAAGTCATGAAGAATGATTTAGTTTGTCTGACCCTTGTGAGCTGATCATGTATAGCATCAGAAACAATCATTTACCAATCAAATTGGTAATCACCCTGAAAGATTACTTGAATGAAATGAAACATCCATTCCTTGAAGTGGAAGGTATCCCTCTTCCCAAACACTCTGGACAGCATTAATATTAAGTTAGATACCTCCTTCTTGAAATCTGCCCTCTTTGCCTGGTCTGCAAGCTTGCTTAAAGATTTCTTCTCTATGTTTAACCATTTTTTGTTCAGGTGAGACTTATTGGAGTCTTTATGCTTGCTATATTTCTCCAATGCTTCTGCTTCAGTTAGCTGCACCAAGTTCTTGGGATCAGGAACATTAAATATACTTTGGAACATTTGCGGAGTAAGATCTACAATCACATGTTTTTTTGAATCCATGCATAATCTTGTATCAGGATTGTAAGTACTGGCTACTGTCAATATCAACTCCGGAAACTGGACTGATAAAGGAAACATAGTGATATGTGCAAGACCGGAGTCAACAATCCTTTGTGTTCTCCCTATCAAGTTTTCTCATTCTGCAAAGGTCTCTTCATGTAATTCTTCAAAGTTATACTAGCCCAGATTAGTATCCATGATATCTGACTAGTCTGATTCCACCTTGCTCACTTTCACCACCAGATTCCTATGATCATACCTTAATGTATAAGACAGTTGTTCTAGTTTCACCTTCTTTATTTTTGGTGTTGTCTTTGATGTTCTAGCCGGTTGATTCCTTCGAGCAGCCTCTCCTGAAATTCTTGACATCTTTCAATTTTCGTGCAAGCAAACCTCTAATTAGATCTTTGGATATCATCATAAAACATACCTGTTACACATACATTAGAGTCGGAACTAGACAGAAGCTCAAAACAATCTCTTTTACAATACTACCGGACTCGGAGCAAAAACCGATATAGAAACTTCACTAACAATGAACGGGCTCGGAGTCGGAGTCATGGAGGATATCGGAACCAGGATCGGAATGAAAACGGATTTGGTTTTCTTCGAATTTTCATTTTTTTCATATTCTATTTCCATTCCGCCTCCACCTCTGATTAGGTTATCATTACTTTTTCCAAGAAGACTTTTATTACATTCGGAGCCTGAAACGGGATAGAACTGGAATCGATAACTTTTGCAAAACAAAATTCTTAAATTCATAATCTATTCTGATCCCGCCTCCGCCTATGTTATCATATACTTGAAGGAAACCTTCTAGAACTCGGAGTCGGAAACAGGATAGAAATGGAATCGATGACTTTTGTAGAACTAAATTCCTAAGTTCAAGATCGATTCTGATCCCGCCTCCGCCTATGTTAATCATGACGCCATCAAATACTTTATTCATTTTCAACACAACTTCATGATTGAAACCGAGGTCGCTTTAAAATGAAAAGGGGCTTTAAAAACACTACATTCATATGACCATGGGGAACGACTCAATCATTTTTTAATCATTTAAAGAGATTACAGAGACCAATGAAACCCTAATCTAACAAACCTGATAAAAAATAGGGCACAGATTTAAACCCTGCCATTCTACCAGATGACAAAACCCTAATTAAACAATAAATCTAATCTACCCTAATTCACTGTAAAATCTCTAATCTACCTCACTGTAGATTTCTAATTTTAACAAATGCCATTAAAACCCTTAATCTAATCTAATCTACTGCAAACCAAAAACAAACATGACGCAATCACGATTAAGATGTGAAAGTGACGGTGCCTAAAAATAGAAAGAAACGACACGAACGTACAAGAAAACAAAGATTTAAAGCAAGAGAAACAAGACCAAACAAGAACCTGCTCATTCAATCATATCAATAATCATAAATTTTCCTTAAAACAAAATGATCGAACACACAAGAAAATATAAAGCAGAACACAACAATCACGACCGTAAATCAACAAAGAACAACAAAGATAAGAAACCTACCTCAAACATGAACAAACCTGAGTTAACTTTTTGAATTGATTTCGCACACAATATCCCTTCTCTATCTCGATCAATTTGCTCAAACAAACTCTACTACTGCTCTTTCGTGCTCTTAGATTTTTAACAATAACAATAATGATCGGCTTAACCCTTAATAAAGGTAAATATGTGAATTTCTACCTACACCGGCAACCACCATTAATGCATTAAAGCGAGGTAAAGGCGGAGTCGGAATTGTAAGAGAACGAACACTCGTCTACAGTGCAACTTCAGTCAAAAAGTCAACGACAAAAAGTGGCGGGGGGGGGGAACTAAAATGGAAACGGAATCTCAAATTTATAAAATTTCCAAACCTCATTCCCATTCCAGTTCTGGGTCCAACAACTAAAAAACAAAGCAAAAGTAAATACAAAAAGTAAAGTAAAAGACCGACCTAATAAAACAAAACACAAAGACTGAGACTAAGCAAAAATAAAAATAGCGGAGGCAGGATTAGAATAAATTGTGATTTTACAAATTTTGATAACAACCATCCTAATACCCACTTCGGCTCCACTTCCGCTAAAGACCAAAACAAAGGCAAAGAAAAGACTATCAGGATATAACCAAAAACAAGCCTCAAAAGAACTTTTGGAACCCAATTTTGTTTCAAAAACAACTAAGTATAAAAATAACAAAGGGGGACCCATTTTGACCAAGGCAAAAGATGGGGTGGTTATGCAAGGCATAACAATACCAACATCTCTTAGCTTCATCAATTCTTCCTACATCTTAGGAGCTAAGGTAGGATTAATTGGTCTTTTCTTTTGTCTAAAAGGCTTAGCATCTTCCTTCAGAGGAATCTCATGCTGAAATAATTTCTCTCTATATGCCTTCAGGTCATCGTATGACCAGGAAAAGACATGTCTATATTTTCTTAGTAAGGCAACCAACATTTCCTTAACCTTCAGTTTCATTTTCTTTCCTAGATATACTTTTTTAGGGACATTCACAGTCCCTAGATTCACCTCTTCCAGATCCTCTGGATGAGCAACAGTTGTTTTAACCTTGCTCTTATCTTGACTGTCAAAGACCCTTTCCAATGCTACAAGACCCTTGGGGATTTTTTTTGTTTTCAATTGGATTATCTCTTTACTATAAACTATATCCTTACCATCTATTTTTTCTACAAACACCCCAAAATCCATCTCCTAACCTTCATATTCATCTACACATCTCAAAAATTTCATAATATCTTCATCGTCATTGAAGATATGCCAATTGTGCACATTGTCAAGAATTGAAGGCCTTGACTGTACCTCAACCTTTGAGATACCTACAAAAGCTGCATCATCTAGTCTTAATGCAATGTTAGCAAGTAAGTCTACCACTCTATTTTTTCCTCCATCTAGTCAATTCCAAAAACATCAAACTACTCTATGGAATCCCAAACAACATTTTTGTACTATTTCAATCTATTATTTTTGCAAGCATACCTAGCTCTTATTTGGGATATCACTAGCTTGGAATCACTAATTACCATCAACTTTTTTATCCATGTTTCTCAGCCAACCTCAATCCAAGTAATAGTACTTCATATTCTGCCACATTATTTGTGCAAAAAAAAGATAAAGTGAAAGAGAATTTGTATGTGTTACCACTACGCGACACTAGCAATATTATTGCACTAGATCCTTCCTTGGAACTTGCACCATCAAAATATATTTTTCATAATCCATCATTGTTGGATAACTTTGTTACTTCATTATCTATAGGTGTAGGGAGCCTATTAGTTTCTCTTGGCACTTTTTCCACCTTGAATTCACTTATATCAGTATCTATAAAAATAATTGCATCATCTTTAGGAGCATGGTCCAACATATGTGGCACCTTTGGTTCTCACACCACTTGCACATCCTTACCATCAATAGGAAAGGTGGCATAGGACATGCCACACTGCATACTACCTCCCATTAAAGCACTCCATTTTCTAGATAGTAGAATTCCATAATTAGGTGGGATATCTACAACCACCACACTCATCTTAAACTCTTTCTCTAGAAATGATTCCAATCTATAAGGGATATCATTAATTACACCAGTGACAAGGACTTCTATTGAATCTATAATATAGCACTTACCATGAGTTTCATCAACTTTTAGTCCCAATTCCTCCATGATCTTTGTCGGCATAATATTGTTGGATGCTCCAAAATCAATAACACATTTTTTTTAAAAAAAATCCCTCAACAATTAGTGTAAGGAAGAATGGGTCTATCTTCCTAGGGCAAGCTACTACTGAGTTTCCTAGAAAAATATGAGGGATTTCAGTAATTAATCCCTCTACTTCTTTATCTTTCTTTTCTTTTTCACTCACTTTGGGTGGAGTGGGGACCACTAATTCAGTACAGGCTGTAGTAGCACCATTGATAAGGGCTACTGCATTTTGTTTGTGTTCATCAATCATCATCATCTTGAGGAAAGGAATAAAGAATTTCACTTGGCTAAGTAGTTTAAACATATCAACAGGAGTGTACTTAGGTAATTCAAATGGAAGCATACCTTATTCTATGCTAATTTCCTTCTATTGATTTTTTGTTGTCTTAGCTTTAGGCTTGATGTCTTTTCTTACAACTTCATGATTTTGCCTCTGTGTCTTTGTCTTAATAGAATGGGTCTTGAAATCTCCCTCTATTTTTGGTTTATCATCCTTTTTAGCAAAAAAATTATCTCCCCCACGCTCCTTAGCTTGTACTTCTACTGCTTTACCATTATAATTTTTCTCTTTGCCCTTGATATTTTTATCTTTAATGAAAAAGACCAACAGGATTAGTTTGTTCACCATCAACTATTCTATTTCTTAGGTGATATGAGCTTTTGGCTTGAGTAGCCAAAGCCACTGTATATCTTGCAATATCTTCATCTGAAGGTCTTCTCAGGGACACATCATCTTCTATTGCTTCCAAATCATATACTTCATTATCATTGTCCATATCCTCATCTAAGAGAACCTGCTGGTGATATGTACTAGCAATTCTCCTTTGATCATCTACATCCATTTCATAAGAGTCTATAACAAATGAGCATTTGTTGTCAGCAAAATAAGAATCATCCATAATCATAAGTACACCAATATCCTCCTCACTTGGCTGGTCATAATCCTTAGGTACATCTTCATCAACCTCAACCATCAATGCAAATAGACATTGATGAGGAGAATGTGGATTTTGAAAAACCATACACTAGGGAGCTTCATCAATAGAATTACCTAAATTCTTCTGCAAATGATTCAAAGTAACCTTGTTCTAAGTATCTCTCTAGTTGTTAGGGATGGACTTCCAATTATTCCAGTTGGTATTATATGGATGATCCTACAACCAAGGAGGTATTTCATTCCTATGATAATTATTTGACTAAGCCTTATCTTGTTTTAAAATTTTGTCCTTCATGGTCTTCATGAATTTTCCAATCTTATCTTCAAGAGTGCATCCTTTAGCACCAAAAATTTTATCCTCCTTTTTAGTATTTCTGAGAATCTTTACATAATCTCTTCTTCCAACTTTACTAGTTTCTCTACTAATGTTATCAATATGGGCAACCACCTTGTAAGCCTCTCTTAATGTTTGAGGATTCTTATCAAGTAGGCAGTAGCTCATCTTTGCATCAAAGGCATTGCATTAGTTCACCAAGCACACATTATCATTCAATTGTAGATGGGGATGCAATATTTTTATAGCCTTTTGGAACCTTGGATTAAAATTAGTGACAAACTTATTTGAACCCTTAGTAATATTATTGAATTGATTCAAAAAATACTTTGAGTCAGTTTTATCACCATATTTCTCTCTAAAGACCTTTTAAATTCTTCCCAAGAGTTGATACTTTTAGTAGGAAAACTCCTATACCATTCTTGGACATCTTCAATAAGTGATCGCATAAAAAAATTGATCCTTACATTCTCTGATTCTACCTGAAAATCATCCATAACATTAGAAAAATATTTGAGATGATCTTCACCACTCGCAATATTATTTCCAGAGAATTTGACTAAAGTAGGCCTGAAATCCTTAGGAAAAGGGTTAGGATAGCCAAGTATTTCAAAAAAGCATAACTGTTGATACCTCTCTCCTTGGAGTGGTCTCCTAGTATGTCAATCTCTATGAGAATTTCTAGGCTCATCATATTTTTTGTTATCAGACTGAGTGTTATCCTTACCTTTTCCATCTCCATTATTTTTACAGCCTCCCTTCCTTTCCTCCTCTTCATCTTCAGAATAAGAATTCTTACTATTTCCATTTCCTCCAACACCACCACCTTGATCTCCACCATCACTTCCACTAGCACTGTCCTGTATACTTTTTCTTATGTGATTCACTATTAGTATGTCCAGAGGTTGAAGCCTTTGAAGTTGGTGTGGAGATCTTAAGAAAGGAAATCTTCTTAGCTATTTCTACATTGGTAGCTTATATTTCAAATTTCTTTAAATATTCTTGGATTTTATCATTCTCCAACTATAATTTCAAGATCTCAGAGTTTGGGGGTGCAGTAGATGGGGTAGGATCAATCTTAACATTTTGGTTGGCGGTATTAATAGATGAAATGTTGGTACTGGTATTGAAATTATTTAACGTAGTCTTCTTTGTCTGATCAATGGGTTTTTTCCCATGATCTATAAATGATGATTTCTTAGTAGTGATAGAAGGATCTAAGGCTTTGGTACTCACAAAAGATGTGGTATAGGTATTAGTGGTAGAGGTCCCCATTTTTACTATTACTTTAAGAATTTTAGGCATAATTCCAATGGTCAACTTAGAGACATTTTCAGCAAAGGCCTTCTGCCTAGAAACATCTGCTCTAGTTTTTTGTTTTCGAGCATCCCTCTCAAGTTGCTTAGCTCTAATCCTATATTCTTTCTCTTTCAACCCCTTATGTCTCTACTCTTCTTCTTTCCTAAGCCTAAGTTCTTCCTCTTATAAGGCTCGCATGTCTTTGTCAATGTCTTCTTCATTTTCCAATACATCTCCAATTTCACTTAGCATAGGAGTAAAGTAAGTCTAATCAATTGGGTCTTCCTCAAGGGATATATTCACTTCTAAATTAGGAGATTCGCCTCTTGTCTTGAAATTCCTTCCTTTCAAAATAGACCCAACTCGAGCAGTCAAAGGTTCTGAGAACTTCTTATCCTTGTCCCAAAATCCCCACCTATCTTCTTCTCTTGAGACATCAAGTTCATTATCAAAAACTTGATCAACAGGAAAAATTCCTTGATCTACCCTAGAAACTTCAACTTAATGTGATGCTTCAACAAGGGATTCAATAGACTTACTCAATTAAATAGTTTTCTTCACCCATGTTGGTTGTTTATCCTTTGTAAGGTTGGATTCCAATTTTTGCTCTGGATGCTTTTTTGTATAGCTCCTAGTCTTCTTCATGGTGTCAAAAAATATGTTAGAATAGTTCTTCTCTTGTTCTCTAAAATTGAGAATCTATCTTTTTACTGGTAAATGAGACTTTAGAGTCGCCACCCAGAATGTTGGGAAATAGAAATTGATTATATTTTGAATTGGTACTTGTAACCTTAGACAAGACTCTGAACATAACCTGATACAAAGTGAGAGAAAGGGTCAACACTTGACACATAGGACTAGACGTGAATTTTATACTTAAATTTTCTTAACACTTATTCTTCAAAAAGTGAATAACAAGAAAGTACTCGACTCTAACTGTACTAGATCTAAACTAGAAACTTTGGACTTAGCAGTCCCCAATGGAGTCACCAATCTGTTTGTTGTTTTTTAAGAACCAATCTAATCTTCAGAATTACCTATGGAATTTTTCATTTCCAATGATTAGTAATCTAAATGGATTGGCTAATGGATGAGTAAAAGCTACAAAAATTTCACTCTTGCACTTTGGGCTCTGTGAAACCTAGGAGGGTGATCCCATAATGTATACTTCAAAATTCATACAACCAATATTTGAATACATTGTCGATAATAGATATTTCTCATATAACCACTCAACAATGTAATATATTGAAAAGGTTGGAAACTCTTTTAGCAATGTACTACACTTGAACCATGAGAATAACAAAACTCAACATAACTACAATGGTAACTCATTTGAAATATTTGTAAATAAAGAGTGATTTGCTGATGAATTGACCTAGAAACCGTATTATGAATATTTTACTTGAACTAGTGCTTTATCCTAAACACAGATTTAATATTAACCTATGCAACCTGATAACAATTTTTCACATAGCGACATAGAAGCTTCAAGAAACACTGCATTACAATATTCCCATATTACTTTCTTGACCACCACTTCTTACAGATATCCTAGCATATAATTCCTATGAATCAACAACTTCATTCAAGTGTTTATGCTAGTTCCTTGAAATAATTAGAAAGAATGAAATCACATAGCCACTAGAAACAATGGAGATAAACAAAAAAATCCTTGATTATATTATTCATAATTCATAAAACACACACAAAGGAGAGAAAATGGTCATGAAATTAGCATCACTCTTCATCATATTTTCTATCTTATTATCAAAACCACATACACAACTACAGACTTAGAACCTAGGAAAAAACAAAACTTAAAATATTTCATGTATTCCTTCTACAATTCACTGTGTTAATTGCAATGCAACGAACCTATTTTTTGGTCTTGAATTCCTTCTTATAGAAACAAAGGAGTGAAAGAAGCGTCAAACCAAAAAGCACGCATGTCACCATACAATTGGACCGTTGTAGCATATATTCATTTTTTAGTTACACTCAAGCTCTTAGATGGTGGGAATAAACATGAGACAAAAGTAATCCTCATTCATTGCTGAAGATCTGGTCCCACCTTCAAAAGGCATCTTTTGCTTGTTACAACAACTTCAAAATATCCTCCACATGCTCAAAAAGTGTTTTCCATGAGCAAACCTAGTCATCAAAATTTAAAAGTATGAAAAGAAAATAAAGATACAAAATTGATTTATCCACATCATCATTTGTGCCACCATCTTTCAAGTTGAGGAGAAAACAATAATTTTGCAATACTTCAGCAAAAGCCTAACTTTTACTATTTTTTGGCTATGCATTTTTATTCTCCTATCCATTATTCATAATATCCATTATCATTCCCTTACAAGATTGCTCGGTATATTTTTCTAGCCATGTTATGTTCTCATCCTTAGTTGGCCATTTTTCATCTAGAAGCTTTTGCACCTTCATACTGTGTTAAGTGTAGCTAGCATCAATTAAGGCCCTGGCCTCTTTGACAAAAGTATCCATTCTTGTTTCAATCTCCACCATTATATCAACATGTGGATTCATCATGGTGTAATCACTTACAGTCAATGTCCTCTTAGCCGATGTGAGCATCTCTCCCAAATCATCTCTCCACTCATTAAACTAATTTAACTCACCCTTGTGATTCAATATCTCAAGCATATGAATCTCCTCCATTTCTTTGAATGCTTTTAGTTTTCTTTGGAGCTGCATCCCTAGCTTCCTATGAAATTTTTTTATCTCATTTACTAGGTCAATAACTTGCAGTATTTTAGGAATGTTTGTAGGTGCCTCAAGATCTTCTTCCATTTTAGGTATCATTTCTTTTAAAGCACCTACCCTAGTGCTCCATTTGTTCCAT
The DNA here is from genome assembly GCA_007115665.2 of Sequoiadendron giganteum. Taxonomy (NCBI): domain Eukaryota; kingdom Viridiplantae; phylum Streptophyta; class Pinopsida; order Cupressales; family Cupressaceae; genus Sequoiadendron; species Sequoiadendron giganteum. The sequence continues at coordinate 693,556,305 of CM021103.1, read as the reverse complement.
TCATTGTTGATGGCTTCCTGAACTTGTGAATACTTTATGTTTGCTTCATGGATTTTCTTATAACTAGCACATACATCATCAACCATATTGACCAATTTGGTCACTCTATGTCTTAATACATCTTCAAAAATTTCATTCACCACTTTAAAAGTTTTAATTTTGGCTTTCTTGACATTTTCCCTTTTTGTCTTTAATAGATTATTTAAATCATTGATTCTCAAGGCCAAGGTCTCCCTGTCTTGTGTAGACAAATCAGAAGAAGAAGAGAATGGCACAAAGGTCATTTTTACTAATTGGTTAGCCTGAAGAGTGGCTCTCATCTTGTTTATATCATCTAAGGACTTATTATATTCCTTCACCAAGGAATCATACTTCTTCTTATTTAATTATGGTGTGTCTACATTGAGCATCACAACATGAGTAGTTAATTTAGCAGCCTAGACAAGTGTTATGTTTTTGGCCCTTTTCACCACTAAGGAACCCATGACCTATTCAATAGGTTGAGTGAACTCATGATTTCCAATATTGAGTGCCATGGAACAAATTGCAAGAGTATACAACTTTGAACTATATCCAGATCCAAATACCTTGTCTTCAATTTGTTCCTCAGATATTGAAGCCTGGGGATCTCATTTTATAACATAGTGTGCAATAGCTGAGGTGATAGTGCACCATGGTAATAACATTAGTCCACTATCTATAACAATTTTCCTAGCTTCAATAGGAGTGATAGCTTCAATCTCAGCCATGATATTCTCTTCCTCTACCTTCTTAACCTCTTCCTATTGAGAAGGTTCAAGACTAGCCCTATCTTGTTCAAGCCTCTCATTTATCAATTTGCTCCTCTGCTGAACCATGAATTCCTAAATTCCATAGATTGTACAGACTTATCATCTACAAGAAATTCATTACAATCCTTAATCCTAGGATCATCATCGTTCTTTACATCATACTGTCACTGGATCATCCTATATTGGGGAACCTCAAAATCAAGATTATCTTTAGTTTTAGGGGGAGGGAATTTATTCTCCACATCCCCATCATCAAGCACATGTTTGTCCATTTTATCTACCTCAATTATTTGGACACCCTCCTCTTGCACATCTATAGGCTACTCTGGAATATCCATAGCTTGAGGTTGTTGTTCTAAGAGATTTTGCGCTCTCTCAACAACCTCCTTTACCTTTTCTTTTAAATCACCATTTTGGTAATCCAGCAACTTTGTAAAAGCTCTTTCAAAAGGATCTTCAATTTCATCATAAGGACTTACGTAGAAGGCATTCATCTTTTTAATACTCTCTTAAATATCCATTATGGATGTTCATTCCCTCTTTCTACATATAACAACCTCATTACTCATCAAATTCCTCAATACATCATCCATGTACAAGAACTTATGACAGATCTGAGATAAATTTTTATCCCTTCTCTTTATAGAAATAAAACCCTAACCTCATCAATAGGTAGTCTGAGCTTATTCAACATGATTGCAAAATTTCCATACCCTTCCTAGGTAGTAACTACAAAGTAAGAAAAAGAGCATTGAGGGTTTACCACAATACCCTTTCTAGGCCTTCTAAACATTTCAAAATCCATAAAATCAATCTACCACATTAACTCCATAAAATTAAATCGGTTAGAGACATACAGGGGTGAGTGGTGTGGTGCTACCTTGGATCCATAAGCTCTTATCAGAGTATACTCTGAGTGCATAAACCAATTTTCCCAATAATGATGCTTATGTGACCCTATCACCTCCTTTGGACTCATAATATTTTTGATTGCTGAAGAAAGCCTATGAATAGGTGCCACACCTAAAATTTTCCAAATACCAAACCTGATGACATTAGCAAACATCAAATAATTGGAATTGGGACAATCCTGGTGTTATCTCTCAAAAACGCAGGCTAGATGCCTCAAGAAGATGCCAACTTCTTGATACGCTTTAGGGTAACAGACAAGGTTAAGAAAACTCAACCTTCTACTCTTTAGGTAATGCTGAACCTAGGTGGGTATACCTAATTGACTCAGGAAAGCTGAATCTTATTCAATTAATCTACAATGGCAATTCTGAAATGAATTAACACTGGATTTAATGATTAGTACATACCAATATTTGAAAAGGATAGACTAAAAACTTAACAAGCGTGGAGAATGTGAATGAAACTTAAATTGAGAAGTAAGACCAGTGCCTTATGGGATTTACGGAGTCAAGAAAATTTCAAAGACGGGTTTATTTTACTGGCAAACATTCAAGCTGTTTAGTATTTTATTTGGTTTATAACTTGTATAAACGTGCCATTTACGATCACTGAGTTTCTTCTTAATAATCCCAATTTATATTCCCTGTTTATTATGATCAACGCAAAGAATTTTAATCTTTGCTGGAAAGAAACAATGAATTGATCATACAAATACAACAAATGTGCATTGATGAATGATGTAAAAACTTGTTTACATAAATCCAAACAACCAGGAAACACAAAATAAGGAGACAACCTCAATAATACTAATTAATAATTACCATAAACAACTGATGCCAGAAAATGTTACGCCATTATATTAAATTTTTTGTTCTTTTGATATCTCCATCATTTACATATGCTACCAGTCTTATCCCCCTTTTGTACAAAAAAGCCCCCACTCTTTTGTCTCTTGAAAGCGGCTTTTATACATGCAGAATATGAAAGGACGCGTCCCTTCAGAAATAAGATTAAACAAAATACAAAAAGCTTTGAAGACAATTAAGCCCTTGTTAACCATAAGTGAGTTGTAGCAAGGTAATCCAAGTAATCTTGACAATTAAAAGTATCCGCATCTTCAACAGCATTCCGAATTGCGGTTTCCATTCTAATCATATCTTCCACCCGCTCACTCACGTCTTCTAGAGATGTATCTTCCGCAGAGGATGTCTTCATAACCTCTTTCAGCATAGCACCACACTCGTTCCTCCACCTAGCAGCATCCTTGACTTCTCCTTTAGCATCAAAAAGTGTAACCATAACTGTATTAGCAGCTTCAGTCAATCCATTTTTGTCCCCGAGCAACTCATCATAAAACTTCTGATGATGACTGATAATATTATTTGCTCCTTCAGTTGCAGTGCTACCAACCTCGTTACGCATGGTCAATTCTTGAAATTTATCCATTACCCGTTCCTTCATCCTCTCATGCTCTTTTATTGCATTCATAGTAGAGGAAAACTTTCCCCACAACTGATTCAGCCAAGATGTCAAATTGACCTGCCGCTTCTTTACAATTGTTGTAATAGCATCCTACCTTCCTTGATTATAAGCACTCGATCCAACCCAATGTTCTTTTGTCTGGGAACTTTCTCCTTGAGTAAGCATTTTGGTTGGCATTGCAGGAACACCTACCAAATCTTTCAACCTATCATTCTCTCTGAGCAGTCTCTCATTATTTTCTTTATACATCTCTTGTTCCCTTATCAACGCCTGAATCTGTGCTTTATTCAATTTGGCAATATCAATACCAATTTCTGCAGTAACCACAGGGTCTACCTCTCCAACCTTTAAGGTCATGACATGACCAAATGCCTTTTCAGTATCAATCACCACTGATTTCCTATGAGATGGGTACAAAGCCCATATCATTAATGAACCTTCATCAGTGTTAAATTTCGATCCTGCATATACCTCCATTACCTTATCCTTATCCAATTTATGCACAGTGTTAGTATCCTTCAGAAAACTATCAAATACTAATGCAGAATTTAAATCAAGACCAGGGAAAATCATTACTCCAGCATTCTCCAACATTTTCCTCCCCTTTTCAGGAGTCATATTTTCCATTTCCTCATCTACACATCTTCGTAATTGGTCCAGAAGCTGCTCCTCATTCCCAAAAGTGATTGAACCAACTCCTTCCCTTATTTCTTTTCCTTTCTGTTTGTACAAAAATGATTTAAATTCTGGAGAGTTTATAAATTCATTATCTGAAACAAATGACCTATACTCCATATGCCTCACATCAATATCTCCTATCTCCAGACTCTGTTCCCTAACCGGGCAAACATATTTCTGAGTCCTCTGTCTAGACATCTTCTCTGTTATACCCTGTGGTACTTTACATGCTGGAATGTCTTCACTTCCAGAAGACAAATATCCTGTATCCTGCAGTCCCTGATTATAACTCTCAACCACAGCTTCAGCTTCTTCCTCATCCAGATTTTTGATCATATCATCAAAAAGATAAGGCACATGATGATACTTCCCAAAATTAATCCTCTCCTTAGCTGAGTTGATATACCCCTCAGGATCAAAATCCTTCCTAGGTGGTCCCCTTTTCATATTGTATTGCAACAATTTATCAAGAATTGAATTATATCCTTCCTTTGCTAACACAGTGAAATCACCAAAACATAATGTGCTAGGCATGAAAGCCTGTTTCCCATATGAACTAAAAAGCATCACATTACTAAAGTCCAATTGCCTAACAATCTCCAAATAAGCAATTCTATTTGGAACTGTCCTTGGTAAAATAAAAGGAGTATCCTCAAACCCATACACCCTAATCATTGTGGCTCCCTCCAAACAGTACCAATCACCCCAATTATGATCAATTGGCCCATTGAAATCCTTTGGCCGAAGAAACCTCTTAATCTCAAGGGTTAATGAGTAATTACAAGGATGTCTATACAATTTGTATAAAGTTTTCACAAAATATTCTTCAAAATGAATGAAACTAGAGTTAACAAACCTGCTATCCCAAATAGTAGTCCACAATTGAATAGGCAATGCTTCACCCTCTTTTCCAACCTGAGAAATCTTCATCTCTGATGGCCATACTCCCAAATCTTGTCCATAATACAACACTAAGTGCATCAGTAGTGAATAATGTCTTAAATGAACAATAGAAGCTCCACTCTTTATGGCTATCAACCCTGAATCAAGCTCTTTGGCAATATATGAAGCATAATCAAATGGCCTGGAGTTGTGATACTGGATGTCTGCTGTGATAACCATTGGCACAATTGACATGAGCTCTGGGGCATCCATTCCCAATACTTGACATACTGAAAAATATGTATACTTCATATAAGATTCAAACAAATCTACATGATAAGGAGGCCCCTCAGAATCTTGTAATGGTTCTGAAATGTTACCCCTTTTAATCCTATGAATAGGCAACCTCCAGCCCTTATATGTTGTATCCATTTGTGAAAATTCTTTCTCCAACTCTTCACAATTGATTTCCTCATTACAAAACCCTTCTAGCTTGAAAACTTCACCTATGGCTTCTTGGGATACATGTATCTGTGGCTTTCCGGATGGGTCACATATAGCCTTATGCTTTGGATCATAGTTATCAGCAAGAAGTTTTACCAATTCCATATTCACAAAGACATTAGGGCATACCAGTTTCCCCACATTCAATTTCCATGGGTTGCAAACTGGTTCAAAACGGTGCCTTCTATGATAATGGAAATTGAAAAGCTCGTAACCCCTAATTGCAGTCCAAACATCACCTATGAACTTACATTTGTCATCCAATTTATCTACCTCAGCCCTAAGCTGTGCAGATCTCCTTGCTTTTGGGCCCGAGCCAGGCAGTTGGTCAATAAGATCCTGATTTAATCTTCTCTCAACGCCCTCCTGTTCTGTATCAACCTTTTGCTTTTTTCCTTTTGATGAGCTGGTCACAGCCAGCTTTCTACCTTTACCCTTTCCAGAACCAGAGGACTCCATTTTTAAAATTTATATAATCGAAAACACAAGAGCCAAGAAATAATCACTTACAGTCTTATACTTTGAGCTTTTCAAATTGAGAATAGCCCTGGTTCTCTGCTTCTCACACCAACTCTTCTGCAATCATTTCGGATAAAAGAAATGATTCAATTCCTACTGTATTATTTCGTCGCGCCATTAATGAAACACGAACGAACATCAATTTGAAACTGGCACTGTCGCATCAGATGTCCCTTCGGTAAGAGATTTTCAAATCTGGGGCGAAATCATATTCAACGTCTATCACATCCTTTCGTCAAGACAAAAGTATAGTCTTATCGAAATTCAGACTCCAAATATGACAACTGCTACTCCATTTTACATGTCATCATAACATTCTGAGTCGGGGAGACATCACATAGATTCCACCATCTCACACCGATATACATCCCCTTCACACTGTGGTTACCAAGAAACTTTACCGTTCTGGCCGAAAACTTAACACTTCGGCATATCCTCTGAACTGTCTCACCGAAAAACTATAACTGAAATTATATTTTCGGCAAGACAATAAAGCTTCGGGAAGACTCATACCGATATCAAATGTCTTACCGAAAACATCTCCATAGACTTCTTTCATTCGGTGAGACTTACCTCGAACCACTTTGTCGATGTAACATTTGAACCTCGATGAAGCTTACGCCGAAGGATCCTTTTCTTAGCGATACATATCTCCATCGGTATATATTTCGAGTCAGCAAGACACCAATACCTTTTCCAGCAGTCCCAAGATTTCCTTACATCAAGTTCGGCAAAACAAATGTGACCTCGCCAAGACTCTCCCCGAAGATTTTAAGTCACATCGAAATATTTTGCATATAAGTCAATCGGCAAGACATAAGGATGTCGCTATGACTTCATGCCGATACTTATTAGTTAGGCCGAAACGACCCCTCCATATTCCAGTCGGCAAGACTTACTAAGTTCGCTGTGATGTTATGACGATGCTCCAACATATGCCGGTATGAGTCTTTTAGTTGCCGAAACATTCTGCAAAGTCCCGCCGACTATCTGCAACCAATACATGTTAATGATAACACATCTCGGGAAGACTTCTACCATGTCTTGCCGATAGGGATCTTTTAATGAAACAAAAGGGAGCAAGTGAATTCAAGAAGGGTCAAACAACATAGAATAGGCCAATTAATGACATGAGGAGACTTTATGCTTAATGTAAGGGCTTTAATGATGGAACCTCACAAATGCAATAGGCTGTAAAATTTAAAATTTCTACAGTTCCAACAGTGGCTCCGTCTAGGGATGAATGATAGCAAGATCATTGCAAGGATTCAGATCTTCTGGGTGAGCAGACCAATATCAAGATGATGAACATAATGGAGTAAAAGGCAAGGCAACAAAACAAAGGACCCTATACTACTGTGCATGGAAAAGAAAATAAAAAGGGATCATCAAGAGCTGTCCATGCACTGGCAACTCCCAATCCCCTGAATTGTTTTAAAAGAAAAATTGTTTCAGGAACTGCCCATGTACAAGCAATTCCTGATCTTCACCTGCCATATTTTGCAAATAATATGAATCTTCTCCTTTCTTTCCAACCACCACAAAAGGCCCAAGCCATAAAGCTTCAAACTTCCCATGTTTTCCCTTTTCCTGGCACCTCGCATTCCACATCAGTACCAAATCACTCTCCCCAAATTTCCTATCTTTTTCCCTTTTGTCAAATAAATATTTCATCTGTGCCTACAATTTCACATTCTGATTTTGAGCCACCCTCCTTATTTCATCCAGTTCAGCCAACTGTTCCATTCTCTCCTCCATAGGTTCAGGAATATCCAAATCTTCTTGTAGAATGAACTTGTAAACTGGTAACAAATTTTGTAAAGGCATCCTGGCCTGTGTTCCATATACTAGTTCAAATGGAGATTTGCCAATTGCCTTCTTCACCGTAATTCTATCAGCCCATACGGCTAGTCTTAATTTTGAATCCCAAGCCCTTTTATTCTGATCAAGCATCCTTCTTATAATCTTCAGGAGGCTCTTATTGCTAGATTCTACTTGTCCATTGGCCTGTGGATGATAAGGGGCTGCATAAGATATGTTAATACCATATGTGCTACAAAAACTCCTGAATTCATCTGATCTGAAACACATTCCATTATCAGTGATTAATCTTGCTGGTGCACCGAATCTAGTAATGATATTATCCATCAAGAACCGTGTCACCACCTTACTTGTATCCTGTTTGGTTGGAATAGCCTCTACCCACTTGGTGAAATAATCGGTGGCAACTAATATCCAGCTATGCCCACCACTCGATTTTTCTGGTATTTCCCCAATGAAATCAATTCCCCATTGATGAAAAGGGGCATCAGCCTGCATGGGCCGAAGTGGCAAGGCACCCTGATATTTCAACTTTCCAGAGAATTTATGGCAAGCCTCACATTTCCTTACATGCAAAAAAGAGTCATTAAAGATTTTCGGCCAATAATATCCTGCCCTAAGAATCTTCTGAGTAGTTGTTTTTGCTGAGTAATGCCCTCCAAAAACTCCTTCATGCATTTCACCTAAGACATGCTGAGACTGAGATTCATCGAGACACAACAACAATATACCATCCCTGTTTTTCCAAAATAAATCTCCATTCATAAAAACATATTTAGAAGCCTGTAACTTCAATGTTCTTTTCTGGTTATCATTCATTTATTCTGGACACTTCATGTATTTAAGATAATACACAATATCTGTATACCAATGAGTATGTTCAATGCTTGCAATTAGATTCTCCTTTTCAGCATTGCAAACCTGATTTGCTTCAATATTTGTTTCTGCCATTAATTTAGCCAAGCCTTGACCTCTGATTAACTTAGTAATCTGCACCTCTATATCAAACTCCTGGATTCTGTTAATCCACTTACATCTTTTGCCCATTTCTTTAGAGTGTGTCAGAATATCTTTGACTGCTGAGTGAGGAACATAAGCAACTACTTTAGCTCCAACAAGATATGGTCTGAAATTTTTTACAGCTTTCACCAGTGCAAATGCTTGCTTTTCCATTATGTCATACTTCAATTCTGATCCCTGCAATGACTTACTGAAAAAGGATATAGGTTGTTCATGACCATCCTCATTTTTTTGTAACATAACAGCTGCAATAGTTTTCATAGAGGCAAACGAAAAAATCTGAAAAGATTTTGAGAAATCAGGAGATTTGAGTACAGGAGCCTCCTTGATAGCTCATTTAATATCTACAAAAGCATCCAAAGCCTCTGCAGTCCAATCTATCTTTTGTCCCCTTTTCAACATTTTGGCTATGGGCTTAACAATCTCAGCAAAATTAGGAACAAATCTCCTAATGAAATTTATTTTTCCAAAGAATGACTGTATCATTTTGACATTTTTAGGGATAGGTATTTTGTCAATGGCCTCAACTCTCTCAGGGTCTATCCTGATTCCTTCCTTTGAAACAATATGTCCTAGAAGTTTACCCTTTGTGACTGCAAAATTACATTTTTTGGGGTTTAAACTAATTCCATATTCAAGAGCTTTTATAAATACCTTCTCCAAATGATGAACATGATCTTCAGCTTTCTTAGAATAAGCAGTAAGGTCATCTTGATATACCACCATGAGAATATTTATTAAATCAGCAAATGCCACATCCATGGCTCTCTGAAAAGTCGCTCCTGCATTTGTAAGACCAAATGGCATTCTTAAATAAACATATGTTCCCCAAGGGGTCGTGAATGCTATTTTGTATTGTTCAGATTCTTTAACCTTAACCTGATTATACCCAGAAAATCCATCCATCATAGATAGCAATTCACAACCTGTCACCTTATGCAGTACAGCCTCCATATTTGGCAAAGGATAATTATCCTTAAGGGATGCTATATTCAGATTTCTGAAGTCCACACATAATCTAATATCTCCATTTTTCTTTCTGACAGGGACCAAATTTGAAACCCATGTCGAATGTCTAATAGGTTTAATAATTCCACCATCTCTGAGTTTTGTTAATTCTTCCTACATTTTAGGCCCCAGAGTTGGATTTATCGGTCTTTGTTTTTGTCTGAATGGTTTCGCATATGATTTCAACGGTATTTCATGTTGGAACAAATCTTCTCTGTATGCTTTTAAATCTTCATAAGACCAAGCAAATACATGTTTATATTTTCTCAATAACTCCACCAGCATTTTTCTAATCATGGGACTTATCCTTTTACCTATGTATACCCTTTTTGGCGCCATTTCAGTTCCCAAATTAATTTCTTCAATATCATTTTTTCCAACTGGTGTCTGTTTCACAAAAGATCGATCATTTCCATCATATACCCTCTCAAGTGCCACCAGCCCTTTAGGGAGTTTATTGGTTTTCAGCTGTAAAACTTCTCTCCCAAATATTGTTTCTTTTCCATCAACTTCTTCAACAAAAGCATTAAAATCAATCTCCTGGGCTTCATACTGATCTATGCAGTGAAGGAATTTTAACAGATCATAATCATCATCAAAAACTTGCCAATTGTACACATTATCAGGTATAGCAGGTCTAGTCTTGAGTTCAATTTGTGATACTCCATCCAAGGTAATATCATCTTTCTTCAGTGCTACATTAGCTAAAAAATCTGCCATTATATTTTTAGACCTATCTACCCATTCAATTGAAAAGGCATCTAGCAACTCAATGGTGTCCCATACAGCATTTTTGTATTGCTTTAACCTTTTGTTTTTTGCTGTATACTTTGACTTAACTTGCGAGACAACTAATTCTGAATCTCCCAGGACAGCAAACAACTTTATTTTATGTTTTACTGCTATATTTAATCCTGTTAATAGAGCTTCATACTCTGCTACATTATTTGTACATTCAAAAGTTAACAGGAATGAATACTTAAATGTAATACCTTTAGGTGAAACAAATACTATCCCAGCTCCATTTCCTTCTTGATTACATGCTCCATCGAAATACATTTTCCAGATACCATCATTATTCTATGTAGCATGCTTCTCAATAGGATCACTATTAGTTAATTCTGGTTGTGCTGGCTCTATATTAAAACTCCCAAGGTCAACATCACAAAAACAATTGACCTGATCCTACGGCACATAGTCAATAAGCTGATTCATTCTTGGCTCTCTGTATAATTTCACTTCTTGGCCATTCACCGGAATTGTTGCATAAGAGAGGTCGAACTGGACATTTCCACCAATGGCTGTCGTCCATTGCCTTGATAAAATCATACCGAATTGAGGAGGAGTGTCTATCACTGTAGACATAACAAGGGTACTTGGTGTAGGGTTTGTCACTACAGGTGGCTCTAACTTAGCCATAGATCAAACATCCTAGGTTTTGAGCCTTTTAACTCTCTTCTGCTTTGGTTTTCTCTTTAGCCTAATGTTGGATTCACTAGGCTTTGTTTCGCTCTTATTTGCAATGTTGTGGGACTAGGGTTTACAATTTTATTAATTGAAAAGATGCACCCAGTTTCCTCAAAACCCAAGGCACAAATTACTGAGAAAAATACTCCCAAACCTTATACAATATATATCACCCTAATTGAAGATGCTTAAGTACATAAACTATAATGAAATTATCTCCAAATTCCCCATGATAATTTAGAAAAGGACAATTCAACATTTTTGACATGAAGAGATACACAATTTGCTTACTTGGGTGAATAAATGACACCAATGCTACTATAATTGCCTTTTTGTAGTTCTTCACACTATTCCTTCAACTTTTGGTTTTCTTCTCCACTCCTGAGTAGTTCTGAATGTATTGGAAATAAGCCAACCACCTTATTTATGGCCAAGAAATGGAATGTATCACCATAAATTTTTGATAGAAATCTCGTGCAAGCGAACTGACATTTAGTCATTCATATTTAAAACCTGGCCATTGATCATTTAGTTTTAAAACCACATCAATAGTTCTCCTCCACTTCACTACTTTATTTTTTGCGTTGAACAATGTCCTCAAGATGCTACCACGTTATCTTTCATTTGGAAGCCATTGCTCGTCGCTAATACATTTCATCTTTCACAAGTCCCATCAGCGATGTGAGCATCCACACAATGAGATCTTAGTCATTAGATCTAAGACCCATCCTTGATCATGTTCCCCCTTCCATCACACATAGTTGATTCATGCTTCATTTTCCATATCACATGAGAAATGAGAAATAAGGTGATAGAACAAGATTAAGACGCGTGCACTTGCATGAAATTTGAAGGCAAAATATATATCGCTCACAAGAGCAACTCAGATTAGAAAAAGAAATATGTAACAAATGATTTCATCACTCATTGCTAATTTGAAACTCAAACCTTAAAATGGATTCATGATAAGCGATAGGAGAAAATAAAAAGAGTACCAAGGGCCATCACGTATCTCTAATCCACATTACAAAACTTATGAGCAATTAGTGATAAAAAAATGCCAACAATAACATACAAAACAAGTCCATTGTGCATCGTTAATACAACACTGAAAATTCAAAACCTATCTGTGATGCGCAAAATAAAGGAGACACCACTCATCGCTCATCACTCATGTTGGCACTCTCAAATTTTGCAAGATTTGAGGTGCCCATTTCGAGAAATTTGCTTCTACACTTTCAGAAGTGCACTTGAAGGGGTCGGTTTGAATGACCCGCTTTGGAGAATCAGAACTTGAGGCATGTTGTTTTCCAAGCAAAACCCATTTGCAGATGTATTTGATTGACATATGTGAGCGTGTGTGTCAATTTTCAGCTTCCCATGATCAGTTCAGTCAGGGTTTTGAAAAGTGACGTTGGAAGTTTTTTGAACTGTTCTGTTGTTTGCAGATTTGTCAGTTTGCGAAATAGCCTCCTGTTTGGGCTTGGATTTCGCAACCAGTTCATTTTTATGTCAAAATGAATGTAGTTCTATGTTCTCCATACCTAAATGACCTCGAGTGTCAGTTTTTAGAGCCTAATGATTTGATTTGCTATTTTTAGCAGATCGAAACCAAATGATGTTTGCTCAATTTTGCAGTTGCATTCCTGACAGCCCTTCTGACTGGTCAACTTTGGTCATTAATATCTTTTGATCAAGGATGTTTCATGGTTTTTCCTTTTGCACACATGCTCAGGGTATCTTAATGTTCTATTGTGTCTGATGGCAGCTTGTCAGGAGTTGATTTGTTACGTTTACAAATTAGCAGTCGGGTGTGTTCTAATTGGTTCAGAACAACTGCTATTTCAGAAAGGTTCAATTGAGAAAATTGGCGGATTAATATCTTTCACCTCGTAATTCATTTCTCTGAGCCATATTTTTCACTATAGTCATGGATCAAATGTCTAAATGCTTGCAAGAATTGGTGTCTCTCGGAGGTCGTTTGTCTGGGTTTCAAGTGCGATTCCTGAGCCTACTTGGCTTGTTTTGACCATTTTGCAAAAGTGACAAAAAACAGTTTTTAGTGGCAACCCAGTTTACCGTTCCACTTCAAATGCATCCAGATGTTGTCCTGGGATGATTTGAATTTGAATCTTGTTTTAAAACGAAATTGTTTTTAGTCGAGTCCACATGGGACCCGACGTGATCTGCACTTTTATAATTTTGTGAATGTTGCTTTGTGACAATCATTTCATGTAAAATATTTTGAATTGGCCGATGAGTATTGTTGCCTTCAAAGGTTTGAGTACGAAGCAGAGTTCATTTCCTATTTCAACAAGAGGAAGGAGTATCTAATAATCTCAAATAAAAATAGTGCTCCACTTGAGCTTACCATGTGATAAGGTCACGCCCCTGCTTAATCTTGTTGGATTTTAAATTGAAACACCAAATACAATTGATGAACAAAATGTATCTATGGAGAGCACTCTAGAATGATTTCAAGCCAATTAAATTAACAGAGAGGATGTCAAGCTTTGGGGGATTACACATCAGACTTGTTGAGAAGACTTTAGAAAATGATAAGAAAATGCAATTGACAGGTCAAGCATGGTACGGCCAGCAGGTGTAAAATGAAATATGAAGACTAGGGAAGACACCATCACCACAGTGCACAAAAATGAATTGTTAAATGCTTGAGAAACTCCCTTGCAAATGCAAAAGCGAGCTAAGAGGAAGCCCATAGTAGGAAAGCCCGTAGCCAAAGCCAGGGATGAAACCCACACAGGTAATGATGGAGCAGTTAAGTGTGGATGTGGTTGGCAATGAAGGCAGGACCCGTATGAAGGAAGACCAGTGGAGGAGGCACGATTGGCAGTTAAACGGAAGCTCATGCATGGAAATGGAGGTGGGCGCGACCTCTTCTAAAGTGTGTCCCTATATATATGGTCTCTAGAATGCCATGATTTGCATATGCATAATGGAAATGCCTGATGGATCGAGCAATCACCATGCGTGATTTTTGCCTTATTTTGATGAGTATTCAAATGTCTATATCAAGAAGAAATGGGGTGGATATGTGCTAAAGAGATTGTAGCCTGCATAGAGTGATTTACCAAAAGAAGAGTAAAGGACGGCAGAGCATTTTGACAACAGTGAAAGGTGCGGTTAGTGATGACCATGGGAGCCCACGCCAAGCACATGAGGGCCCGTGACCAACATGAAGGAACAACTTGCAAATGGAAGGAACAACAAGGAGAATTGAGAGGAATGGTTGGCAGTGAGGGGAAGGCAGTCAACAGGCATAAACCAAAGGAGAAGCCTGCACGCATGGAAGTAGCCAGCAATAGGGTCTGCGTACTGATGGAGTGGATCCCACGATCAAATGGAAGGATGAGACCCACCATGGTTGAGGGGAAAGCTCAGACCCAGTGGAGGCTCGCGTAGCATATGGGGTGCAAAGACCAGCAATGGAGGAGGAGCCCGCACCAGAGCAGGGGAAGCCACCATGAACGGAGAATGCCCGAGTAAACAATGCCGAGCAAAAAATTAGGGCAAATGACAAATGCAAGGAAGAAGATCCAACGGCGGAGAAAGAGATGCAACTCCAACAAAATCTCTACCGTCGCCCACAATATCGCAATCGGGAAGTGATCACGTTTTATGCATTGCGTGATCGCGGGGAATAGAGATGGGAGAAGCATTAAAACATTAAAATTTTAATTCTTTTCCTAAAGTTTGTCAACGTATTAAATGGGCTCCTAAAGTTGAAATTAATTTTGTTTGTCCACGAAAAAATAGTGTTAAGAGCTATGGGAGGTGGGTCCCGCCATTGTTTTGAGTGCAAAACTGAATCAATAGCAGAGACGTTTCTTGCCATTTCATGATCAGGAGATGTCGGGCTATTACGCATCACGGGATGGCGGTGAGATGTTAGAGGCAGTAAAAACATTTAAAAAATTAAATATCTTCCTAAAATTTGGTTAAAACAGGTTTAAGTGGAGTGGGGCCCGTTCTTTTCCTCGGGTGAAAGTTTATAAATATATTTTTAAATGAAATATGAACAACTTCAAAGGTACGGGGAAAATAATTAATGTGTGGCTGCATTTGATTTTAAATGAGGCAATGTTTTAAATAAATTTTAAAATACTTGAATGCACAGGGGTGGATGAGTAAAAATCAAATGAAACTTTTTTACTGTGCTGGGTGAAATATCAAGTGGTGATTATTTTTGCTGCTAGGTAAAATGTTTTGAATACTTTTCATAGAAATAAAATGTAATGTTTTATTCACTGAAGGGAATAAAATTAAGTAAAACAGCAGTGAATAAAATACAGCCACAGTAAAATGCAGCAAAGGGAAAAACAAAAAATGAGGAGCAAAAGAGGATTTTCACGGGAGTGGAGTTCTCTTTCAGCTGCAAGTGATAATTACAGTTGGACACATGGGAATTTTTCTATTGAGGAACGAATTGGGCACATGTTGTTTTTGAAACGAATCAAGTTTGTTGTAGGGAGATGAAGAGGATATTTTGCAAATCACTGTTCAACGGTGGAGATGTTTCCAGATGGTTGTTGCTGCTCGAATTTATGGTTTCTTCTGGAGTCTCTTCTCCTCTTCTTATTCTCTTATTTTCTCATTGTAAAGGTTGGCAAGTGAGTAAGTTAGGTTAGCAAGTAACTTAGCTGAAATTTTGGTGTGGAACTGCATTTCAAATTGTAAAATCTGTAGTTGCAGAGGCAATGCAAGTGGGTTTTGTGTCATTTTTTCTATAGGACTTGGGTTTATTAAGATTTAGTGTTTCATAACAGTACTAGCATTTGAGTTTAACTAGAAAATCCAGGCTCATGTCTCTCCTATGTGCAAATGTATTCGAATTTTGAATGAAGTAATCAAGGGTTATTCTATTCTTCTCACTGTTGTGGTGTGTGCAATTCTGATTTTAGCTTTGATTCAAAGAATTAATTAAATTGCTTAAATGAGGTTGTAGATTGATATGTTATGTACAAGGATTGGGTAAGAAGTATTGAGTTGAGGTACAAATTGATGATACTGTAAGGCAATATAATCAAAGATGTAGTATGCTATGTTTTGAAATCTGCTATGAACCATTAGGTGTTGGTGAATTTGACTCCTCTAATGGATGTGGCACCGGTCTGATTTGCATCTGTTCTTTGTCATGCAGTGTTTTGCTTGTCTTCACCTAGGGCTTGCTACCACCATTTTAAATCTGATGATTTATCTTTCACCATGAAACAACTGTGTTGTAACCCATCTCATGCTCCAAGTGGTTGATATTACTGATGAACAGCCAATTCATTTCAGTCTTATCCCATTCTGTTGAGCTATTAAGTGAGATTATCTGTTTTTTCAAAGTTAACGACTGTTTATGATTTTCATTTGCAGAAGTTGTAAACTCATTAATAGGGATCACCCTTCGGGGTCTTGCAGAGCCCAAAGTGTAGGAGGTTATTGAATATTAAAATCCTCGTCAGTTGGTCCAGGTCCTCTGAGCTGCCCTTGATTGGAAATTTGGCAATTCCATAGGTAGAATAGGAGACAAACTTGGTTCATACATAAAAAACAACCAACAACTCATTTGAATTCATAGCTCTAATAACTATCCGCAATGAGCGATAAAGGAGATGGTAAACGAGACTTAAGTGAAGAATTTAGCACATTCTTGCAAGTTGTTTTGAAAAGGGGAACTACCTAGGACAATCATTAAATGGCTTTTAGAAGATATTAAAACATATTTTTCAAAGGATGTGAAGGCCAAAAATAAGTCAATTGCTTAACCTTATAAAATACAAAATTTTCAGATCTAGGCATGAAGGGCCGGTTACTCCATGAACTCTAATAACATAAGATTTTTTAACATGACCAAAGTTGGGCAATAGAAGGTCAACGATGAATTAGAGCCATGGAAAGGATGCATGCTTGAGAGTTATCTAAGAAGGGTTTTACGTATGTAAAACCCTATAATAGTGATAATAAAGAAAACCATAAGCCCCAAGGATGAATTCATCAAAACTTTTACAGTGTGATAAATGGAACCAAACCAAAATTTAGGGGTTCCATCAAAATATTGTACCCTACATGAAGACCTACAAAGGGGAGAGATAAGAGTGGGAGAGACCTAGTAGGGTAGGAAGGGATGGAGGGAGAGGTTTAATTAGCTTTAATCATAATGAAAAGGTTCATAGAGGAGTGGGACAGACCTAGAGGACTAGTAATGAGACAAGGAGTGTGAGATATAGAGATGGCTAAGGAGAGATGGAGAGGTCAAGAAGGATTAAACCCATAAACCCTAAACGTTTAAACCCTCAACCCTCAACTGTTAGACCATCAACCTTCAACCCTCAACCCTTAAACCCTAAACATTAAACCCTCAACACTTAATCCCTCAACCCTCAACCCTAAACCCTCAACCCTCAACCCTCAACCCTCAACCCTCAACCCGTAAACCTCTACTCTTAAACCCTCAACCCTCAACCCTATACCTTAGACCATAATCCCTCAACCCTCAACCCTTAAACCCTAATATCTCAACCCTATAACCCTCAACCTTCAACCCTCAATCCTTAAACCCTCAACCCTTAAACCCTCAACCCTCAACCCTAATCCCTCAACCCTATACCTTAAACACTCAACCCTCAACCTTCAACCCTCAACCCTTGAACCCTAACCCCTCAACCCTATAACCCTCAACCTTATAACTTATACCCCCATCCCTCAACCCTTAAACCCTCATCCCTCATCCCTCAACCCTATACTTTAAATTCTAATTCATTAAGTTGCAACCCTTAAAACCTTTAACCCTTAATAGTTAAACCCTCAACCTTAAACTATTAACCCTTAAAACCTCAACCTTATACCTTAGACCCTAATCTCTTAACCCTCAACCCTTAAATCCTCATGCCTCAACCCTCAACCCTATACCTTAAACCCTAATCCCTCGAGCCTCTACCCTTAGACCATAATCCCTTAAACTCTTAAACCATCAACCCTCAACCATTAAACCCTCAACCTTTAACTCTCAATCCTTAAACCATCAACCATCAACCCTCAACCATTAAACCCTCAACCTTTAACTCTCAATCCTTAAACCATGAACTGTCAACCCTCAACCCTCAACCCTTAAATCATAATCTATATACCCTATACATCAAAGCCTAAACCTTAAAGTCCTTAAACCCTCAACCCTCAACCATAATACCTCAACCCTATACCTTAAACCCCAATCCCTCAACCCTCAACCCTTACACCCTCAACCCTTAAATCCTAATCCCTTAACAATATAACCCTCAACCCTTAAACTCTAATCCCTCAACCCTCAACCCTTAAACCCTCATCCCCCAACCCACAACCCTAATCCCTATCTCTAAACCCTCAAACCTCAACTCTTAAACCCTAATCCCTTAACCATATAACCCTCAACCTTCAAACCTCAACCCTTAAACCCTAATCCCCCAACTCTCATCTCTCAACCCTCAACCCAAATCCCTATCTCTAAACCCTTAACCCTCAAACCCTCAACCCTTAAATCTCAACCCTCGACCCTCAACCCTCAACCCTCAACCCTCAACGCTTAAACCATCAACTCCCAACCCTCAACCCTTAAATCATAAACCATTATAGCCTTGAAGCCTCAACCTTGAACCCTATACATTAAACCCTCAACCCTAATCCCTCAAACCTATACCTTAAACCCTAATCCCTCAACCATATACATTAAACCATCAACCCTAATCCCTCAAACCTATACCTTAAACCCTAATCCCTCAAACTTCAAACCTTAAATCCTCAACTCTTAAACCCTTAATCCCTCAACCCTCAACCCTCTATTCTATACATTAAACCCTCAATCCTAATCCCTCAACCCTATGCCCTAAACCCTCAAGCCTAATCCCTCAAACCTACACCTTGCACCCTCTACCCTCTACCCTATACATTAAACCCTCAAACCTAATCCATCAATGTTATATACCTTAATCCCTTAGTACCTCATCCCTCAATCCTTAAAACCTTAACCCTCAACCCTCAACCCTCTACCCTTAAACCCTCAAGCCTCAAGCCTCAACCCTTAGACCCTAAACCATTAAACCCTATACCTTAGACCCTAATCCATCAACCCTCAACCCTTAAACCCTATAACCCTCAACCTTTCAACCCTCAAACCTTAAACCATCAACCCTCAATCATCAACCCTTAAACCCTAAACCTTAAAACCTCAACCCTCAAACCTATTCACTCAAGCCTATACCTTAAACCCAAATCCCTCAACCATTAACCCTTAAACCCTCAACCCTTAAACCCTAATCCTAAACACTATAACCCTCAACCCTTAAACCCCCATCCCTCAACCCTCAACCCTTAAAATCTCAAAACTTAATACCTTAACCCTCAACCCTTAAAACCTCAACCCTCAACCCTCTACCCTCTACCCTCTACCCTCTACCCTCTACCCTCTACCCGCTACCCTCTACCCTCTACCCTCTACCCTCAACCATCAACCCTAATCCCTCGACCCTCTACTCTTAAAACCTCAACTCTTAAACCCTAATACCTCAACCCTCAACCCTTAAACCCTAATCCCTCTACCCTATACATTAAACCCTCAACCCTCAACCCTAATTCCTCAACTCTATAACTTAAACCCCAATCCATCGATCCTTAACCCTTAAACCCTAATCCCTCAAACCTCAAACCTCAAACCTCAAACCTCAAACCTCAACCCTTAAGCCCTAATTTCTCAACCCTCAACCCTAATCACTATCCCTAAACCCTCAACCCTCAACCCTTAAACTCAAAACCCTCAACCCTCAACCCTAAACCCTCAACCCTCAACCCTTAAACTCTCAACCCTCAACCCTTAACCCTTAAACCCTAAACCCTTACAACCTTAAACCCTCAACCATCAACCTATAACTTAAACCTTAATCCCTCAACCCTCAATCATTAATCCCTCAATGGGCTATATATTAAACCCTCAACCCTAATCCCTCAAACCTATGCCTTAAACCCTAATCCATCAACCCTCAACCCTTAATCCCTCAACCATTAAACCCTTAATCTATCAACCCTCAACCATCTATCATATACATTAAACCAGCAGCCCTAATCCCTCAACCCTATAATCTAAAACCTCAACCCTAATCCCTCAACCTTATATAGCATAAGCCCTTACTCCCTCAACCCTCTACCCTTAAACCCTCAACCATAAACCCTCAATCCTCTACCCTTAAAACCTCAACCCTCAACCCTCAACCCTTAAACCCTAAACCCTAAACCCTTCAATCCTTAAACCCTCAACCCTCAACCCTATACCTTAGAACCTAAGAACTCAATCCTCAACCCTTAAAACCTAATCCCTCAACCCTATAACCCTCAACCTTCAACCCTCAACTCTTCAACCCTCAACCCTTAAACCCTTAATGCTCAAACCTCAAACCTTAAACCCTAATCTCTTAAATCCTTAAACCCTCAACTCTCAACTATTAATCCCTCAACCTTCAACCTTCAACTCTTAAACCCTCAACCCTTGAACCCTAATCCATCAACCCTCAACCCTCAACCCTCAACCCTTAAACCCTAATCCATCTACTCTATACATAAAATACTCAACTTAAACCCTTAAACCCACAACCCAAAAACCTCAACCCTAAACCCTCAACCCTATACCTTAAACCCCAATCCCTCAACCCTCAACCCTTAAACCCTAATACCTTAACCATATAACCCTCAACCTTGGAACATCAACCCTTAAAACACAATCCCCCAACCATCAACCCTTAAACCCTCAACCCTCAACCCTCAACCCTTAAACCCTAAACCCTTACACCCTTAAATCCTCAACCCTCAACCCTCAACCCTATACATCAAACCCTCATCCATAATCCTTCAAACCTATACCTTAAATCCTAATCCCTTAAACCTATACCTTAAACCCTAATCCCTCAACCCTATACATTAAACCATCAACCCTAATCCCTCAAACCTCAACCCTTAATCCCTCAACCCTCAACCCTCTACCCTATACATTAAGCCCTCAACCTGAATCCCTCAACCCTATACCCTAATCCCTCTACCCTATACATTAAAACACCAACCCTTAGTCCCTCAAACCTCTACCCTTAAACCCCCAACCCTCAACTCTCAACCCTCTACCCTTAAACTCTCAACCCTCAACCCTCAACCCTTAAACCCTAAACCATTAAACCTTTAAACTCTCAACCCTTAAACCTAATCCCTCAACCCTATACCTTAGATCTTAAACCCTCAACCTCAATCCTCAACCCTTAAACCCTAAACCCTTAAACGATAATTCATCAAAACTCAACCCCCAAACCTTAAACCCTCGTCCCTCAACCCTTCAAATCTCAACCCTTAATCCCTTAACCCTCAACCCTTAAAACCTCAACCCTCAACCCTCTATCGTTAAACCCTCAACCCTATACCTTCAACCATCAACCATAATCCCTCAACACTCTATCCTTAAACCCTCAACCATTAAACCATAATCCATCAATCCTCAACCCTTAAACCCTCATCCCTCGACCCTTAAACCCTCAACCTTTAATCTCTCAACCCTCAACCCTCAACCCTCAACCCTCAACCCTCAACCCTCAACCCTTAGACCCCAATCCCTTAACCCTCTACCCTTGAACCCTCAACCCTTAGACCCTAATCCCTCAACCCTCAACCCTCAACCCTCAACCCTTAAACCCTCAACCCTCAACCCTTAGACCCCAATCCCTTAACACTCTACCCTTGAACCCTCAACCCTTAGACCCTAATCCCTCAACCCTAAACCCTTAAACCCTCATCTTTCAACCCTCAAACCTATACCTTGAATCTTAATCCCTCGACTCTCAACCCTTAAACCCTAATCCCTCAACCCTCAACCCTTAAACCCTCAATCGTTAAAATCTCAACCCTTAAACCCTCAACCCTTAAACCCTAATTCATCAACCCTCAACCCTCAACCCTCAACCCTATGCATTAAACCCTCAACCCTATACCTTAAACCCTAATCCCTCAACCCTCAACCCTCAACCCTTAAACCCTAAAGCCTTACACCCTTAAACCCTCAAGCTTATACCTTAAATCCTAATCTCTCAACCCTCAACCATTAAACCCTTAATCACTTAACCCTCAAATCTTATACCCTCAACCTTTGACCCTCTAAAACCTCAACCCTCTACCCTATACATTAAACCATCTACCCTAATCCATCAACACTAAACCACCAACCCTAATCCCTCAACCCTATACCTTAAACCCTAATCCCTCAAACCTCAACCCTTAAACCATAAGGAGGGAAGGCAAGGTAGAGAAGGTTAGAGAAGGGTGTGTAATGAGAAAAGTAGGGATAGGTAGAAAGGTAAAGAGGGAAGGAGGGGGAGTCATGGAGATGGTGAGAGAGAGAGAGAGGGTGGGATGAAGAGGTAGTGATCGAGAGAAAGGTGATGGATGGGAAAAATAAAATAGAGGGAGAGAGAAGAAGAGAGAGGTAGGGATGCAAGAATATAGATGGGGGTAAGGAGGGGAGGAAACATAGAGAGGAATATAGGGAGAGAGAGTGGGAGAGACCTAGAGAGGGTAGAGAACGAATAAAGGGAGAATGAAAGGGAAGTTTCAGCTAAAGAGTAACTAGGGATGGATGGAGAGGTGCACATGGAGGGAGTGAGAGACATAGGGATAAGGAGATAAAGAGGTGATGACCTAGAGAGGAGAGGGAGAGAAAAGAAAAGAGAGAGAAGAAAGAGATGGGATATAGAGGTAACAATCGGGAGAAAGGAGAGAGATGGGTGAGTAATAGTAATAAAGGGAGATAGAAGAAGAGAGAGGTAGGGAGGAAAGGATGGAGGTGGGGTTAAGGAGGGAAGGCAAGGTAGAGAGGGTGGGAGATACCTAGAGAGGTTTGAGAGAGTATAGGGTAAGTATTGGTGAAGAGGGAAGGAGATAGAGAGGGAGTGAAAGGTAAAACCTCGACTATCCATCATCAATCATAAACTGTACACTTTAAGCCTTATCAAAGTGGGGTAGAGAGACAAATAGAAAGTGAAGTTGGTTTTTTTTCAATGCAATCCATTTGGCACTCACAAAATGTAATGCATTGGGAAATACCAACCCAAAGGGTTGGACAACCATTTCATGCCAAGGATGTGATTTTCTGAAAAGGGTAACAAAATTTCACACATTTTTGGTCGTGCTATCTATCAAGTTTTCACGTCTTTCAATATAAGTTTATAGAAAACCGTGATGACATTAGGATCTCTCCTACCTATTTAACCATATAATTTTTTTAACAATTTGATTATGTTAAGGTTTTAATCCATAACTTCTCTTATTAGTGCCGCTGTTTTTGTCAAAAACCAACATGTGCTAGTTTTAGTATAGATTTTTACCCATTCATCAAATTTTGAAACAAATTACATTTTTATAAACTAGACTCTATTATACACATAATAAAAAAAAATATTTTCGATTAGTTTTCAAAAAATTTAGGGGGGAGCACACTCAAATTTTATCTTTTCAAGATGTGTCCACTTCAAAAATTCATAAAATATTATATTTTCATTAAAAAATAGCCAAAAGAACTAGGATAAACTATATGGTGTTAGCTAATTTCTCACCATTCGGATTTTTGAAATTCTAAAAAAAGTTAAAGAAAAAGGGGGTCACAACATACACCATGCTATTTTATTTGAGAAAAATAGAACCACTTTTGGTGACCCCCCTTTTTGAAACCCTTAATATTCAGTATTTAAAAAAAAAAAAATAGTAGCTTAGAAATTAGATTCAGAGCACTACAACTCTTGTTCTTGTTGCATAATCAAATTTTGAGCGTAACTATCTTCATTTTCTTGTGAACATCAGACTTTGCTGATTTTTTTAAAAAAGTGGCATCTTAAGAGTCATTTTTGTGTCACAACATGGTGCACTTACCCTTGTATCTTCTTGTCTTGGAGATATTAGTTGTACTTCTTCTCTAGTTTTGTTGTTATTGCAGTTGAGTGTGTGTGGACCATGGGTGATCTTCATTTAGGATGGTTTTTCATGATACCATGTGTAGCTCAATATCAAGGTTTAGTAGGATTTTTTGGTAGTGATGTGGATTCATCATTGGTGATGGATGATCTTATTTAGTGTTTGTGGATGTCTTGGAGGATATCTTAGATCTTATTGCTACAAAATATTTCTTTCATATTTGTAGGTTCATTTTTAGGAGATGGTTATCTTCATGTGATTCGAGATGTTTATTCTTGGTTTAGAGTGTGTTTTGTATTATTTGTCATGATGTAATCTTGATTCTAGATTAGATTTTTGGCATGATACAAGTTATCTTGAGACTAAGATGTGTACATGTGATCTCCTAGGAAGAGATGGTTAAATCATGATATCATGTATGGATTCCTAATTCTATGGTTGGAGCTTTGATATTGGTCTTGATGGTTCTCTTGGTATTCAGTACATTGGTCGTGTGCTTGGGAGCTTCAAGATAGTTTAGTGTGATATTGGAGCTTAGAATGGATTGATAAAGTGGTAGGTACACATTGATACTTGGATACTTGGGTGATGTTGGAGTTATCTTGTGCCTAAAAATGTTTTTCTTGAGATGGTTACTCTCTAGAAGTTTAAGTAGGAAGTTTGGGGAGCCTTCACCTGGATGTGGGCATGAGTTCATGTTGGACCTATAGAGGAGAGTGTTCTTAGTGTGATTCATGATGAATTGGTTATCTTGGAGGATAATTCTCATTACCCACTCTTGGTCTACTAACAATTTATCATTTGAAAGGTATTTTCCCATTCTTTCTTTTAAATGTGTTATTTTTATGCTTTATCTTTCATAGATATGGATCTTGAGCTACAAATAGCTGGTTATGGAGGATTCATTTTGAGGGATGTTTGGAATGGTTATATCCTTGTGCATATGAGTTTATTTATGTTATCATCCATTGATGATGAGTTTTAGGAGATGTTTATTGGGTTGATTTCCTAGTTTTGGGAATGGATATTTTGAGTTTGATTTTACTTGTTTAGAGAGGCTTATCCATGTTGAAATCACATGATTCATATGATGCATTTGATCTATGAGATTGATTTGTTGAGTGTTCTTAATGATTTTAATTTTGGGTTTTAAGGAGATCATATTGACACAATGTAGCACATTGAGGTTTTCTCTCTTCATTCTATGGTTCCTTCTTAGAGATTCATGTTCATATGATTTGTGAGGATTTGCTGGGGATACGAAGTTCTATCTGTCATCATAGAACACATCTAAGAAAATAGTGCCTTAGTGATATTCATTTTTATCACTTCAAAGACACAAACAACTATGCCATAAAGAGGAAGCAGGCACAGTTGATCCCCCATTGATCCTTTGAGAGAAGTAAATGCTTAACTTACAAAATATTTAACACAAGCACAGATTCAAGAAACTGAATCAGACAACCATGAAAGACAAAACAATGAACACACTGATTTACGTGGGGAAAACCTTTTCAGGTAAAAAAACCCCACCTCCAAAACATTCAGCTCACTTGTATTATTTAGTAACTAAAATGGTTACAATACAAACACAGAGCTATGCTCTTCAAGATATTACATCTTGTTCATCTAGAGAAAGAAATAGGCAACACAAAAAATGGAATCTTCACACAGTTACAATGTCATCATGACATACTATGTAGATTCCCTTTAGCTCCTAACAAATGACTGTCACAGCCAGCCTGATGGCCAACCCAGCCACATGACCTCTACAGGTTCACATATTTGTAGATCTGAGAGACAAAGTGTTCACAGTCAAGACCAATCGAACACTCTCTTTATCTCTCTCTCTCTCTAATCGCTCTTTTTTTCTTCTACGAGCACATGAGATTACTTAATCTCCTACTATGCACCAACTTGTCTTGCCTTTCCAAATGATCAACTATCCTCAAGATATCACTGACAGATATTCTTGCATCGGGTTGCCCAGGAATTCAATTCCTTGCCCAAATTAGGTCCTATCTTCATCTGAAAAGTCAACCTGCAATAACTATCAAACACTATTTTGGCACCTAGCCAATCAACATCCTGACCCTGAGCCACGTGTTGCAATTTTTTTTATTCATTTCCTTTCACCTCTGGTCAAACTCGGTCAATCTTAGTTGGTTGAACCTTGAGCACACCTTTGCCTTCCATCACGCTACCGCTTCGAGTCCAAACACCCTTCGCGGTATGGCGGTGAACCTAAGATGACCCTTCATCCTCCAACCACGCTATTGCCAAGCTTAGTTGACCCAAACATAGTAATGCGGTGAGCCCACTCGAGCTCACCCAAACTCCACTGAGCTCTACCAAAGATTCCTAGAGCTACCGCTAAGTCCAACCAACTCGTCTACGGTGTGGCGATGAGCCCACCCAAGCTCCATCTTTGATCGCCCCACGCTACCATCCTCTGACCGCCAGACAACCATGGTAAGGTGGTGACACCACCAACCCAGACTGCTAATGGTCAACCGTGCTACCACCAGGCCGCCCCGCAGTAGGGCGATGACTACCAGGTAGACCGCTAGTGGTCTTACCATGGCACCACGACTCGACATCTCACCGCCCACGGTATGGTGGTAACTGCCAACACTAACCGCCAACCATCCACTGCAACCACCATGGCTTCCCTGAGCATTGACCACGGTAAAGCAGTAACTATCACCAGATCGCCGCCCTTAAATATCTAGATGCTACCACACCGCCAACAAGAAACTCTTGTGGTAAGGTGGTAAGGCCTTGCTCCACCAACATGCCACCAACCGCGCCATATCATCACCTTCGAGCAACCCCTACTGTATGGTGGTAATTGCCATGCCAAATGTCGCCACTCACTGCGCCATCGCTAATCTAGAAGAAGACCATCACGGTAAGGTGGTAACATCACCCAATCTCTAGACCAAGCAAGGTGGCCCACGGTAAAGTGGTAAACCACACAACCACGCCACCAAGGAAAGCTTGTAGCAGTATGGCGTTAAAGGCCAAAAACAGGGCTCCAAGGCAAAATGGAAGTCCAAGCTAGGAAGATGAGGCATACATTTCTAACAATATCCCACTTGACAAAGTCTTATTGGGTTCTTCCAAAAAATGTGAATAAGAACCATCACCATGCTTCCATGCTCCAACCAAGACACCTGCAATGACATTCAAAAAAATGTCCACCATCTCAAGCCACATCTCCAAACATCCAACATAGGAAAAGAAACAAGCCAAGGTGTATATGCACCAGTCTCCGGAACACAAGCATCGGATCCTTCAGGTGACAAAGGCACCAAAATAATAGCAAAAAAGCACAACGAGAACACAAGAATGAGAAACATACTCTAGAACAAGATAAAACCATCAGCTAGAACAACAACCATAAAACTAACTGCCCTCATCCAACTGATCAAACCCACACGACTAAAAACCAACATCCACAGTTCATGCTAAATCATCCAATCACCCATACCTCAAAGGTATGGCCATCAGTGAACTCATGCCATCACACAACCAACCCATCAATCAGCAAAAAACACACACCAAGTGTCAACCAGTCAAAAGACCAAACATGTTCAGTACTCCCACTGCAAGGGTAATGTCCAGATGAGTACAAACCAAGAACCATCACACATGATCCAGGCATACTAAGTCCACCAATCCCTGCACATATAAATGAGTAACCATGTAGTTCCAAGGAGCATCCACACTGATTTGCACCACCTGCAACCACTTGCTACAAGAAACGTTTCTCTCAATTGGCTTCCATAGCTCTTCCAAAAACCTCCATATCTGACTAAAGAAAGAAGCACAGGAACCTTTGTGTCATCACCCAAGTGACAACACATGACCACAAACTGTGACCAACGCAGCTCCACAAAGGCATCTCACATCTAAAGTAAAAAGAACATTCAGGAAGAACAAGACCAGATTAGAGAGAAACTACAAATCAAAACATGTAGCATCCTCCTACATACATTTCTAAATGCCAGTTGTGACAAGAAATATCTTCTTCACATCCCAAAGGGAAAAACCATAACAACACCCAAGAGATCCATGGATGTAAACACCTCAAAGAAGATCGGACTCACACATATAACTATCTCCTATCAGTCCTCAAAAGAACAAGGAGATACACTATGCTATCTTCCTTTCATTATGAATCCTCCAGAATCTTAAAAGAAACTCAAGATTCATATCCATGAAAGATAAAGCATTACGCATATCTGAAAGCTATAATGGGAAAATACCTTTCAAATAAACTTCACTTCCGAGTAGACCAAGAAAAGGAGAAAAGATGCTCCTCCGAGATATACAAGCCACCATGACTTACCCAAGAGAATTCTCCTTCATGGTCTCGGTTGAAATCGCATTCAACCAAGGTGCAGGCTACTCGGACTTTCAACTGTAACAACAATCTCAAAAGAATTCCAGCCTCACCTTATTCTCCATGCATCCATGAGCACCAGCAACTTGTCATTTCATGCTAACTCCAATCTGCATTGTTGCACTTATCATGAATTCCACCAACATATGACCAAATTACTCAAAACATAGAGAAACCCTAGACCACTGTCAAAGCTCCAAACGAGTTGAACATGAACTTATCATGACACCATGATCTACAAATTCCCTTTAGGATATACCATGCTTCAAGTGAACTATCCATGGTCTCAAGAGCAAAGCAACATGCCAAAAATCTAATGCAGAAGCAAGAGTATACCTTGACATAAACAAACTCTAAACCAACATCACATATCAAGCACCACCATCATCTAAGCCAAAGACTAACAATGTCTTCTAAGGCTCCAAGATGCTGCACATCTTCAAATAGTGACCCTTCAAATGCGAGAGAACTCTTCTGTAGCAACAAGGTCTAAGAGTCCCCAAGAAGGATCTACAACACCAAAGAAGATCATTCACCACCAAGTGATGAATCCACAATCACTGCTAAAGCTCCCACTGAACTGTGACACTGAGCTCTCCAAGCACCATAACTGACCACCCCATCACTGTCAAAATATTACACTAGATAGTGTAACAATCTCTCCATGACATCATGATTCACATGGTTCAGGTCCCCATCACTAACTATTCAGGTACTCCAACGTTGTCCATCCTCTTATCTCAGAACAACCACACCAATGCACAAGTGACCACAGACAAGGTCAATTAACAGATCTGCACCAACACAAGCAATTTCATGGATAATGAAAGTCCACTTCCGAATTCTCTCACGAAAAACATGTAAGTAAAGACAACCCACAAAGATGCACAACTTGTAGATCCATTTCAATGAAAAACCTCGCAAATCTATCATCACACTGGAAACTGCAAAACTAAGATAAACAAAAGGAACAACCCACGTAGACAACTTGACCCAAACACCATATCAACAACAAATCCAATTTACCAAACACGTCCACAACTCAAGCACCATAGTCTAGGAAACCAACAAGCACACCACAAGAATTTTGAAAGAGAAACTCATACCAACACTCCCATGCAAGGAAGACAACACACCTCCTCAAACCATGTTGAACTGCAGCTATCTCATCCAGACACACCCTAGAATCCAGGGTCTAGAAAATAGCTTAACAGTAGCTCCACACTCCACAAGTTTTTCTTGACCATGAAAACCTGCAAAACCACAACATTTATAAAACACCCATGCATCTCCATATTCACTGCTCATATGGACGACTCAGGAGTCTACACACAACCATCATGGTTAACCAAAACAATGAAAAACATGAATATGCATGATAGAATTTTTAGTAAAATCTACACAAAACCTCTAGAGCCAAAGACATGAATCTGAACCATGCAAGTGCAAGACACAGGTAAGAATGAAACAATAGGTCCATTTCAGACTAGTTCCAAAAACCATAGTCATGCACAAGCATACGAGAGAGCTAGGCTATTCAGAAGTTGCAGACCACTAGGATCAACTTCATAGCCTCCATGCAATAGAGCAGCATAGAAACCGTCTTCAGTGCTAAGTCAAAACACCCAGCATAGGCGCATAACTTCATGGCTAAACAACAACACAAGCAACTCCATACTGCTAGGGAGCCTCTCACACAGATGCCCAGTATGAAACCACGCTTCGCTACAACACAACCACAAGCACATCTCACACCCTTTGCATCGGGAATATTTGCTACGAGCTAGGAGCCTTAGACCATATTGCAACAATATGATCAACTCCAGTCAACTCTAGTGTCTTTCAAAACTATGTGTTGAATCAAAGAAGCAACAACTTCCAATCATCGAGGGATCAATCACCAACCGATTTCTCCAGATTCCCTCAAGCTTGCCAGGCTAAGAAATCAACACAGGAGAAATACCCAGAACTCCAATAACCAAGAGAAGGCTTTGACACCACCTGTTGGTATCATCAAGCCTTGACGTCCTTCAACCAACTTTGATACCACTTGTTGGGGATATGGAGTTCCATCTATCATCATAGAACACGTCTAAGACAACAGTGCCTTAGTGATTCATTTTTATCACATCAAAGACACAAACAACTATGCCATAAAGCAGAATTAGGCATAGTTGATCCCCCATTGATCCTCTGAGAGAAGTAAATACTTAGCTTAAAACAAATTCAACACAAGCACAAATTCAAGAAACTGAATTAGAAAACCATGAAAGACAAAACAATGAACACACCGATTTACGTGGGGAAAACCTTTTCAGGTAAAAAACCCCACCTCCAAAACATTCAACTCACTTGTATTATTCAGTAACTAAAATGGTTACAATACAAACATAGAGCTATGCTCTTCAGGATATTACATCTTGTTCATCTGGAGAAAGAAATAGGCAACACAAAAAATAGAATCTTCACACAGTTACAATTTCCTCATGACATACTATGTAGATTCCCTTTAGCTCCTCACAAATGACTGTCACAACTAGCCTGATGGCCATCCCAGCCACACGGGCCTCCATAGGTTCACATCTTTGCAGAACTAAGAGACAAAGTGTTCACAATCAAAACCGCTCAAACACTCTCTCTGTCTCTCTCTAATCGCTCTTTTTTTCTTCTACGAGCAAACAAGATTACTTAATCTCTTATCATGTGCCAACCTGTTGTTCCTTTCCAAACAATCAACTGTCCTCAAGATATCACCAACAGATCTTCTTGCATCAGGCCACCCAGGCATTCAATTCCATTCCCAAATCGGGTCTTGTCTTTAGCTGAAAACTTGGCCTGTAATAATAGTCAAAGACTATTTTGGCACCTAGCCAATCAACATCCTGACCCTGAGCCACATGTTGCAATTATTTTTGTTCGCTGCCTCTCACCTCTGGTCAAACTCGGTCAAGCTCAGTCGACCGAGCCTCGAGCATACCTTTTCCTTCCACCGCGCTACTGCTCTGAGTCCAAACACCCTTCGTGGTATGGCAGTGAGCCTACGACGACCCTTTGACCTTCAACTATGCTACCGACAAGCTTAGTCAACTCAGACATGGTAATGCGGTGAGCCTACTTGAGCTCACCCGGACTCCACCAAGTTTTGTCGAAGATTCCCCGTGCTACCGTTGAGTCCAACCGACCTGTCCGTGGTGTGACGATGAGCCCACCCGAGCTCCATCTCTGATTTCCCTGTGCTACCGTGCCCCAACCGCCAGACAACCACAGTAAGGTGGTGACACCGCCAGCCCAAACTACTAATGGTCAACTGTGCTACCGCGGGGGCCACTAGGCCACTCTGCGGTAGGGTGGTGACTGCTAAGCAGACCGCCAACGGTCTTACCATGGCACTGCGGTGAGACATCTCACCACCCACATTATGGTGATAACCACCAATGCTGACCGCCAGCCATCCACTGCAACCACCGCGGCTTCCCCGAGCATCGACCGCGGTAAAGTAGTAACTGTCACCAGACCGCCGCCCTTCAACCTCCAGTTGCTACCATGCCACCAACGATCAACTCCTGCGGTAAGGCGATAAGGCCTTTCTCTACCAACATGTCACCAACTCCGCTACCTTGCCACCTCTGAGCAACCCCTGTGGTATGGCAGTAATCGCCACACCAACTTTCACCGCTCACCGCGCCTCCACCAGTCTAGAAGATGATCGTCGTAGTAAGGCGGTAACACCGCCCAACCGCAGACCAAGCAAGGTGGCTCGTGGTAAAGCGGTAAACCACAAAACTGTGCCACCAAGTAAAGCTTGCAACGGTATGGTGGTAAAGGCCAGAAATAAGGCTCCAAAGCAAAATGGAAGTCCAAGCCAGGAAGATGAGGCATTCATTTCTAACAGGATTGTGGTGACATGTTGTGAGAGATTATGTAGTTGTTTTTGTCGCATGTGTGGATCATAGTGTTTGTTCTTGCAACTATATTATTTTAATCATATACCACATTTTGATATATGTGTTGATTGGTAGAATTGATATGCCTTTATCATTTTTAGATTTTACATTACCCATGCAATAGGATTTATTGGATATGTATGTTCTTCATTGATAGGTTTAATATATGGAGCTTGATTACGGTTTATGGGTTACATATGCTTTTTGCATGGGTTTATTGATGTTTTTGATACCTAGGAGGTATGGATGGTTGGGTGTATTAGCATGTGTTGTGGATTCTATTTTTGATCATGTGGGTTTTTACCTTTGATAATAGCTTGGATCCTTATTATCACTTGGATTTGATTCTTGTGTTCTTTGGATTGATGCATCTTCACCTTGAATTGCTCATTTTATTCCATAGGTGGAATGTTGAAGGAGGAGAGGAGTTCTTGCTTGAGATAGTAATCACTTTGGTTTTATTATAGGTATCTTGAAGGAGCACAAGAGCATGCTAGAGGTTCATGTGGTTTCATGTATGTATATGATGATGTATTTCATTGATTGAACCTTATGAAATGTAGAGAAAGTTATAATCTGGTGTTGTACACCATTGCATCAATGGATTATTATAATTTTTTAATTAAATAATTATTTAGTGCAGTGCACCCAAGAGGTGTGCTAGCCACATTAGGCAATTATTTGTGGCTACTTGTAAAGTTATATTGTAACATTGGGTTAATTATTTTATGTATGGGAGACATGGGATAATGATTTAATATTTGGGGAAAGTATTTAATAATGTGAAAAAATAGTACCAAATATTAAATGGGGGGTTAATGGTTTTGTGTTCACATGGTTTTATCTTACAACTTGGTTGTACTTGTGTGATCTTGTGTCTATAAAAACAAACCCATGATTAGTGGTTATGGTTGGCTAGGTGAGTGGGTTGTCAGGTTATTGAGTCTTTCTAAGGAGTAAATATGTGATGCAACATGGGATGTGTGGATTCATGCATGGAAGCATGGAGGATGTATTTGAGAGGTTTGATGTTTCAAAAGCATTTATTGTAACTCTATAAGTGCATGTGTTGTTTTATTGTTGAATAATAGATGGAGTATGAACATTTTTAGAAGCTGATTTTTTCCCTCTTGAGGGTTTTCCTAGGATATATCTTTTGTTATCTTTTAGGTTATCTATTTGATCTTTTCATATGGTTATTTTGTAAGATTTTATGCATTATTTTCTCTCACAAGGTTATGTAGAAAACAGATTAAATGAACTAGGTAAATTGATACATTACTCCCTAACAAGTTGTGAGTAGTATTTTATATTGTAATTAATTTTATGGTAAATGCATAAATTAATTAAATTAATTGTGTGATTTCTTAGCTCTAGATATGATGAAGATAGTAATGTATAAATTTCAAGAGTCTATTCACCATGATGTTAAAAATTATAGGCCCCAATGAACAACTATTGCTAAAATAGGGATTTGATTGTGCACTATCCTAGTTCACTTTTATGAGTGCAAAAGTGATATTTAAGTATGTATATAAAATACATAGAACCAAAACTATGATTTGTAGGTTTAAACTAACTAAACCTTTGGTAAGGAACGAGTGGTTTTTAAAAATGCCTTTGAGAAATTTGTTGAATTGTGAGGATCTTGTTCTCCTTAGTCAGAATCCTAGATGGACTAGTTCAATAAAAATGAACCAAGGTCAAGAATAATAGGAAACAATGCAATATGATTCTAGGATGATGGTGCAATGCTATTATAATATTTATTTTATCATTTTATAATTTTATTCTAGAAATGCCATCAATATATTCCTAGATGTATGTTGGTCCAATCATAAATTATTCTTTTTTAATTAGGGTTAATCCTTAAATACAACACCAAGTATGCAATTTAGAGTAGTTTTCTTTTTAGTTAGCTCACAATGAGTAGTAAAAATATCATCAAGGTTAAAATTTTAAAATTCAATGCAAATAATCAAGATCAATTTTACACTCATACTTGAAATAAGGTGGTGAATGGGGGATCTATGGATTGGATTAGTTTATAGGTATGAGTGACAATGAGATCAAGGTAGAATAGGTTATTTTCAAACTTTCATGTGAAATGCATCGTCTTACATGCTAGGTGACGCATAGGGGATAACCTAGTCACTATGGGCCCAAAATATAAGGTAAAAGAGAACAAGTATGCATTTTTCACCATTATAAACTTATAAATATTCATATGATATTGGCATATAATTTAATTTTGTATATTTTTGTCTTTAGGCTATAAATAATAAATGTAAAAAATATAGTATCATTCGAATATAAAGTGATAGACTAAATAACAATTAGCCCTTTTATAAATATTAGTGAAATATTACCTCAAAAGTGTTAAGCATAAGAAGACACCATAAACAATATACGCATCACATCAAGTCATATTCTAACGTTTTAGCTTCCTCACAAGTTTTTCAATGATTTGGGAAAATTTTGAAGATTTTCACACTTTAGATTATGACACATTAAATGATTTGATATGTCTAAGAAATTGATGCACACATGTCAATCAACATCAAATAGTAATAATTTGACTACTCTTGTTTAGTCTGGACACAAATCCACCATTTCCCATCATACATATGTTGTTAGTGTTAGAGTGTATGTTCTATTCATAGTCCCCACCAAATTAACTCTTACTCACCTAGGAGGGGACCAAATTATCTTCAACCACATCCTTGAACTCCAAGTCCCACAATGACACTAACATTAATGGATAGGTCATTATCAAAATCTAGAAGGCAAGGTTGATGGGTACATCTATCACCTTAATTATAACATATATATGCCACCTACAATTCAAGCAAGACTTATAACTAAGTCACCACAATCACTCTACATTTCTTACCCCATTCTAACATGTTTAAATCTTCATTATGTCCATAAACCTCTATTACCAAATAAACACCCATCTTGAAACAATCTTCTTATTTGATTGCAACTTCGACTAGTAGCTTAAAGAGAAACAAATTCTACATATATCAAATATGTTTATAAAAAAATCACACCAAACAATTTCACATTTCTTCTTAACACATTTATCATTCGCAAAAACTTAATCAACACATTTAAGAACCAAAGTTTCATCCATTCCTTGAAATGTAATTAAATCGACTTGAATACTAATGATCGTTATATTCTCTTATAAGACCTCCTAAATATCAAAACATAATCCCTCCTTTTCCAGACTAGTCACAAAAAATCTCTCGCACCATCATCTTCATAATCTACATTACTCATCCCTAATGATATCAGAACTTGCATTGATTTTCGATCCTGCCTTTTTCTTTCACAAATTTGTGAAGCCAAGCCATGCCATGTTATATGGTCCACAACTTTCTCTAATTTTAACACACTAAACTTTCCCTAATGTAAACACACTTTCTTTTTCTAATGTGAACAATGAATGTTGATGGGGAGTGTTTGGTGGTGGTATAGCATCCTCCAACATTGTGAATTAAAAGAAGGTTTAGAAGCATTAAAGATTGTAGGAAAATACAATTGAGATATTTGTTTGTAGGTTCGAGGATATTGAGCTGGTACTAAAATTTAATGTTGGTTGACCTTGGAACACCTTTCCATGAATACCCCAACACAAGGAACCATCGTTTGGACCGCAAATCACGCATAATCAAGAGGAAAGGGAAAGTGTATAGAAGTTATGATAAACTGGTCAAACTGCAAACGTAAAGTAAAATATTCATGGAAGTTAAATAGACGGGAAATTTCATCCAGATTGCGTGGTCACACGTCCACAGACTTCGATAAATTCGTTTTAGAGGATTCTTTTTTCAGTCTCTTCAAGAAAACAGAGATCTCTGTAAAGAAAGCGCTGTAATGAAGGCTTATCTTTCTTGAGGTTTCTTTTTTCAGTCTCTGCACTGTAATGGAGGCTTATCTTTCTTGAGGCTTCTTTTTTCAGTCTCTGCAAGTAAACAGAGATCTCTGTAATGGGGGCTTATCTTTCTTGCGCTTGTTCATACCTAATGTCATCCACTACAATTAGATTGATATTTGTGGATGGGAGGCTCCAGGAATTTGAGAAGCGAGTAAAGGCGGCAGAAATTATGCTGGAAAATCCTCAGCATTTTGTATGCGAGGCCGCCTCTCTACATGTGGGCCGTCGAATAAATCCTCTGCCAGCGGATGAAGATTTGGAATTGGGGCATCTGTATTTTGTTCTTCCCATGTCAAAGTTGCAGGGTGTGGTGTCTCGCTCAGACATGGCTTCCATTGCAGTCAAGGCCAAATCCGCCATGAAAGCAAGTTCCAAGAACCCTGTGAAAATTTTCCCAATGTTGGGTGAAATGGGTTTTTTCTTCAGGGGAGAAGCAGCAACATACCAGCAACTTAATGGTCATGATGATGATTTGGGTGGAGATTTGGAGTGTGATTTGAAGATTGTTGTGCTGCCAAAGATGGATGCTGAAGGCCTTTCAGATCTGCAGATGGGTTTGGGAAAATATAGAGTGGGCAGTTGCAGGTCTTGGAAACCCAAGTTGGAGACCATCAGAGAAGTGGAATGGCTAAGGGCATAATCCAACCTTGGTACTAAATATGTAGATTTCAGGCCATACTTCTTGTTTCAGTGAGTTCAGAAGCATAATTAGTATTAGGATCTCATAGCATCTCATATACAGAAGAAACTTGTTTAATTTATTTCTGCAAATTCTGTATTTTAGATTGGAAATGTCTTGCCTTTTGGCCATAATAATTATATCTACAGTTTTATAAGTATAATTATTAGTTTTCGGTTTTTGGATTTAAAGGTGTAAATATTTTTTTTTTTTTTTTTCTGATCGTAGTCCATGATCCATCATTAGAACTAAGATATCAAAGAAAGAACAATGAATTATAAGTTTTGATTTACAAATTTTATGTGTTAACTAATGGGTTTAGTTCAATAGTGTTTACTGTCAGCATCAAGATCTTAACTAAATTTCAAGCATTTAATTTTCAGTTGGTTATACTACAGACTTCTGATAGTTTTGCATTCAGAGTAAACTTTTATTAGAAATAGGTAATTTAGTTATAATTAAATTTTCATAAATCAATTTAATCATTAAAAATGGTTGAAGATAAATTCAATATCATAAAGATTATATCATAGGTTTTCACATCCATCATAATTAGCTAAAACTTCCTCTTTACACAATGACCATAATAAGTCTAGAATGTAACAAATTGGAAATCATTTCTTTTGTCTTGATGAATAGTAAACCATACAATAACTGAGTAGATTAAATGGATGCCTAGTGAATAGAGTAATACAAATATCATATTAGTCACAATGAAAAAATATTATACAACACAAATTGAATGTCATATCTTTCTCCTAAATGAATAGTAATTTTGTCTTCATTGAATTTTAGAGCAAAGCAAGCTAAGTATATGAAAGCTTTTATAGAATTGAGTGAAACAATTCAAATTGTATATCACATCTTTCTACTAAATAAATAGTAATTTTGTCTTCATTGAATTTTAGAGCAAAGTAAGCTAAGTATGTGGAAGCTTTATAAAACCGTTCAGAACTTTTCTGTCAAGTTTAACTTGCACTCATTAATAACAAAACATGATTTCAATAGAGTCCAACAAAACTTGAGTTAAATAAACTCAAGCATAAAATACCCAATAAATGATTTGCGACACTCAAACAACAATGCTATACATTGTTGATGGCATAAAACTTACATATTTTTTCAAGTACTACAAAAATATCTAGTAATTCACTATCAAAGTTAAAATAAATACAGGTAATCAAGCTCAATAACAATCGCCTACCTCTATTGTTGATTCGGAGTTTACCAAAATAGGGGACAAGAGGAAGTTGCTGACTCATGGATAAACATGTAGCTAAAAAACCATGCTAAAGCAAAGAGGAGGAAGGGATCAATTTCTTATGCGATATTCTTTTTTTGGGAAAGCCCTCTTTAAACATACCCCTGGCAAGCTATGGAAAAAGGGAAGGGACGTGAATGCTCAAGAGAATCATTATGGTAATAAGGTGAGGGTTAGGAGATCCAATCGATTGGTTGGTGCCAAACCTCTGGACCTAAAGGAAGTTGAATTTTCAAGTAACCCATTTCTAGTGAGAACATAGTTCTTGAGGATACCACCATCAAGCACACACCATTGATCAAATGGAAGGTTACTAGTTACTTTGAAGAGATGAATGCCCTAGACATAGACTTTTGTTCCATAGGTAGCCTTTAGGTCATTGATTCTAAGGATAGTCATTAGGACCCCACTATTGAAGCTAATGAAGAAAATCAATGCTCCCTTTGTGGTGAAACTGTCAGCTGGATTGCCACCTCGAAGAATAGAATGGTGAACATGGAAGAAAAATGAAGATTTTGATTAAATTTTTTTACAATGGCTATAAATAGATCTTCTACCACCATTTATTTGTTGTAGGACAAGGATAATAGGAATTATGAAACTTTCAACTTGATAATGGAAAATGATGATCTCTTCAAGTTTTTATTTGAGGAAAGGGAAAAGTTCTTTGTCCCCTAGTGCCCTTGTTTCCTTCTCTATTCCTTGTTTTTCAATTGTTTTTTATAAAAAAAAAATTGTGCTACTTTATTGTTGTTTCTGGCCAGCTTGGACCTATTTTGACTTGCCTTTGGATATATTTTATAAAGGATTGTGATCTTGGTTTCTTGCTTAAATAATCAAAAACATCACAAAACATCTAATTTTAGCTATTAGAATAAATTCAAATAAAAATATCTTAAAATTTAACCATCATAGTAAAAGGTTTAATAAAAAAGAACAATTGGTTTGGGTTAGTTATTTCATTGAATCAAAATAAAAAATCCTCGAAACTTATGTAGTGTAAATGCTAAATTGAAAAATATATTTAACTTTAGATATGTATATTATGTAGGAAGTTTGTAGATGTTGGAAGCTTGAGTTGTTGGTGAGTTTCTTGGGTGTTGTCACTGATGTCAACCCCTTGTATAAAGAGAGTGTTGGAATGCTACTAATATTGATGTCAACACATGTTGGTGTTCTCATTGATGTCCTACTTTAGTATAGTTGCAAAGGTTGTTGGATTGACTTGTGTTTGAGGAGATTTTTGTAGTTGGAAAGTTTTGCATGTTGCAAATGTGTTGTAGAGATGTTAGTAATGTTGTTGATGAAGCTGGTTCACTTGATTTCCAAGTGCTTTTGAGAAAATTTGAATAAAAAAGAGTTCAGTGTGATAAAGTGGTGTTCAGTGTTTTGCTTTGCATTTCTTCATGATTGAAGATATGCTCATGTGGTTTTGATGTGATGATCAAAGGTGT
Organism: Sequoiadendron giganteum; assembly: GCA_007115665.2. NCBI lineage: Eukaryota > Viridiplantae > Streptophyta > Pinopsida > Cupressales > Cupressaceae > Sequoiadendron > Sequoiadendron giganteum. Next base: position 693,516,560 of record CM021103.1, on the reverse strand, counting down.
CAAGAGGTGTCATATCCAGAGTTTTAGGTTCTGTATCATATTGCAGTGGAAGATGTGTTTGAAAATATGTTTGTTTGGTGAAATAGGGTGTTTGGGAGAAATGAGATTGCTTCGCATTTCTCTGCAATGAAGGTTCTGGTGTTGTGGATTTGGGGATGTACTTATATCATTTGTACCTACCTTCCCTTGAAGTTTTAGGTGTTGAGTTGTTTTGCAATTTTTTTTGGTGTGTTGGATGTTTGTGCCAATGTGTCTAGTTGCACATAATGAATGTGTTCTTGAGTTTTAGGTGGTTGTAGTAGTTGTGCAAAATATTTTGATGACTTTGGAATATTTTGAGATGTATGGATATTGTGGAATGTTGTTGTGTTGTCCTTGAGATGTTTATGTACCATGAAAGATGTGTTTGTAGTTGCTTGTTAGTGTTAGTGTAGGTTTGGCCGACCTGACATACCAGCGCTAATTACTGAGGATAATTGTTGTTTGAGGAAGAGTTGAGAAGCATTTTTGTGTAGATTTGGGTCCCAATTAAGTAGTGGCATGGTTTGGCTTCATTTATTTATATTGTGGAAGTGTTTGGTGCCAACCTATTTGGTGTTGCATGATTAAGGTGTATACATTTCCTTTAGGCTGACCTAATTGAGATTGTTTTAGGTCGCAGATGGTATAAATGCAAGGAGAATTATTTTGTGGATTAAAAAAAGGTAGAGTATGGTATGTGAAGGATGCAAAAGTGATCAAGTGTGACGATCTAAGTCTGATCCTTAATGCCTATGACTTCCTAATGCAATGAGCAAAAGGTGTCTACATTTTAGTCTGTTTGATGAGTTGTTTGTGCTTTAGTGGAACTGTACCTTTGGCATATGAAAGATGCATTGTTAGTAGTTCAAATTGGCAATGAGCCACCCCTTCTTCTATTTTTATTTATTTTGGACAGTGATTCTTCTGGCAATGAGCCACCGGTAGTGAGCCTTTCTTTATCTTTCTATTCTTCTATTTTTGTGTGGATATAGATTCACACATCCTTTGTGTCCATTACACCATGTGGAACTCTAAAAAATGCACCTTCAGGATCCAATTCCATAGAATTGAATGGGTGCTTATTAAATTTAGGTCTTGGCTACTCCAAAACATCAATTACTTGAGGAGTAAACATCTTGAATCTTCACAAAGCTAGGGTTTACAAGAAAAACTGATAAATACCTTGTAGAATCTTCGTCAGTAGGGTTTCAAATAACACTTTAGTCACTTCAAATCACCTTTACTTTTATCTCCACTTCAATTTATTGGTTACAAATAAATTTAACATATACAAAATTATATATAGTCTTTTCTAGTGACCTAATATGCATTGATTGCAACAAATAAAGTTAGGTCAAAAAAGATAGAAACTTTCACTGTCATCACAAGAACCTTCAATCACTCCACAAATCTTCATAACAAGATATTTCATACTGGAGATACCATCAAAAATTCAAACATATCAATCTACACATATACTAGTGTTTTGAGGATATCAATACCACATCTTTGGCAGGGGTATTGAATTGTTCTATTAAAACTCCCCCTAAGCCAAATATTTTCATCTAGCTTCCGAAGGAAACATCTGCACTAGATGCTAGCACAAACTCACTCTTCACTTCATTCTCTTCCTTTTTCTTCCATTTATTGTTCATTTCCTTCTTGATCTCAACCAGATCAACCTTTACCAAATCAGTCTTCTTCTATGAACACAAAGGGTTTCACATTCTTGCTTCTATAAAACTTGGCTATGTGTCTTGCCTTATTGCATTTATGACATATGACACCTTTTTGCTGACCAACCTTATTTCTTGCCATTTTAGATCTTCATTCAAAATCCTTGTGCCTAAATCCATTACATGTATATCAATAACCATTGAATGATCGAAACATCATACCATAATTGTAACCATTCATCATTTGAATTTCACATTCATTAGCTTTATGACCAAATCTATTGCATGTAAAACACTGACCTAGAAAGGATTAAACATTCTAATTCATTCTGCTTCTACACTCTACTTCTCTATGTCCAAATTTATTGTAGGTGAAAGGTAGAAAATTGTATGTTTTCTATGCTTGGGAGATAGAATAACAATCTACACTCTCTTTCATTCAAGGATAACCCTCGAGATCTCAATACAAAGGAGAAAGAGATCTTGTAATAGGCTTGTCCTAGGGGATGATTGTAAACTAATGAGGGGTTCACCACCAAGCTAGAGCTTGGAAAGACAAATGTAATGCAAAATATAATGAGAAACTCTAATATGATGCAATACTTCACTGAATGACCTAGAAAAGTATGTAAAACAAAACAAAAAGATGTAGGATGGAATGTGTGCACCTGGAAGTTTGAAGATGACTGAATGAGGCTCTAGAATGCTAGAAATTCTGACTTTAATGTTGATTGGGACTCATACGCCAAGCTAGGTGAATCAGTCCCAGATATGAGTTTCTGTGTAGGAACAAGAATCTGGAAAATGGGTATCTGAATCTCTAAAAATATGAATTTTGACCTAAACTAGGACTTATTCACTAGAACTAGCGAATCACTCCAGTCAAGGTTTTTTGAAACTTCAAGGTCTGAATGTGCTCTTCTCAATCTTCTTGCAATATGTTTCTTTAGGTTTCCAGATATGAATCTCTGTAAATCAACCTATAGGTGTTCTCCAATGTTCTCCAATGCTTGATGACAACTTTAACAACTTTAGGCACTTTGACAACTTTCTCCAAACTTTCTCTTCAATGTGTCTTCAATCTAAACCTACAAATCACACACTAAAGAGAGGGGAAAATATTTTTTTGTTAGTAGAAAGGGGTTTGCTTTGGTCAAACCCCGTTTTGGTAATCAAACCTTGAAATGAAATGAAATAGGAATGGAGAATGATGAATAAAAAAAATAAGATGTTGCAACTCACCAAACCCTAGCAATGAAGTGCTGCAAACATGTATGAGATGGCTCCAGTGGATGTGGATCTTGACTCTTGTTTGAATGTGATGGATCTTGAATGAAATGCTAGCTTGAATCATAAAACCCTACCACAATTGTTAGCTCAAAAACAAACATGATGCATGAAATCTTTGACATGATACTTGATGCTTGAATAATTCTCTAGAATGCTTGATAATTTTCCCTTGAAGATAATTGAGTGCTCTTGTGAACTCAATTTTTCTATAAGGATCACTTGATTTCTTGTTAGGATGAAAATGAGTGAAAGAAACTTGTATTTATACTTAATTATGCAAGAATTCCCGAAATTACAACACTACAAGCTGACATCAGATCTAGGAGGATAAAATCTTGCTAAAAAATTGAATTAATTTTAATTTTGGGCCACACAGGACTCATTTGCCCAAAGTGGAAAATGAGTCCTATTAGGCATAATTTATGGGACCATTTTAAAAAATTTATAGAAAGGTGTGAATCCATGATTGGGATCCAAAAACCTAGGTGGGACTCATATGCCCAAGGTGGCGAATGAGTTCCAGATCACTAAATCTAGGCCACACAACCTGAAAACACTTGAATTATGATTGGATGTTGATTTGTGATAGGATCATCCTCAAAAAGATGCATTAAATGAGGCTCGTGGATGTAAAATAAGGCCAATTGAAGCATAAAAAAGCCCAATTATTAATGAAAACCCTATAAAAGTGTGAAAGTGTGTTACAACAATTTACAACACCTAAAATAAGGCATGATTAAGTTTATTAAATTCACAAGGTCCCAAGACCTAATGTGAGTGTGTTAAACATATAACAACACTAAGTCAAGGCACCATTAAGCTCAACTCTATAAGGAGGGCCCAAACAAGCGTGAGAATATTACCGACGATATTTTTTGACACTACATTTAGCCCCCACTTTAGTGAGATGATGAACTTGCTTCAAAATCACACTAAAGTAGAAAAAATCACTTCAAGAGGGGTCCAAGTGTACCAATGCCAGTAAGATGGGATGACAACAACCAAGAGGGGTGATCAAGCCCCCAGGATCAAGATCCCATGGAAAACCACCATAGACACAAAAGAACACACATGAAAATGATAAAGAACATCATAAAGGCACAATCATACAATGCCAAAGATGAAAAAGAAAAGTAAAATAAAATAAAAGGGGCGGATCAAGCTTCGATCATTTGTCCATTGCGATGTAGATAAGATCTAGGCTATTTGTCAAAAAAATGCAAGCTCAGTCTGAGGCAACAAAACTTCAGGATGTCCACTGGGTGAGAAGTCCAAGAAGGTGAGACACATACACACATGACCGGTATGCACTCACACACATACACGAGTGGCTAAGGGAAATTCATGCCTTGGTCAGGCTTCCCATAAAAAAACTATACAAAATTTATACCTCCTAATAAATTTAATAAGGCACCACACAAAAATGACCTTTGAGCTTCCTAAGGCAAGCAAATTTTCACATTCTTGGAGCTCTTGAACAATGAACTTCAAGCTTCATGAGGCAAGAAAAACTTTGTATGCTTGGAACTCAGGAAAAAACAAGATGGCTCTATAGGCATGCAAGATGTATTATGCAAGGTAGCCATATAACTGAAAAATGAAAATACAATAATAGGGAACGTTCAAGGGAGTCTTGCTTAGTTCATACGAGGTCTTTAGCTTAGGGAACAATGTGCCTAATGTCTCCAAGAGAGGACTAGTCGAAGAATAGAAGATTCAAAACTTAGGGGATGCAGTGTGTCGTATCAAGCCACTAAGAGGAATCCAATATGCTAAGAGAGATCATACTCTTGAAGGGAATCACACCCAATGTCATCCACAAAGAGAAAAATGCATCAAATAAAACAAGAAGGCTATACCATGAACCATGAAAAAGAAAAATGTAAAAGAACAATGCGAATATATGCCCCCACTTTAAAGAAATTGCTAAACACCATACTATGAGCAATTACTTTAAAGTAGTAAATGTAAAATTCCGACGATAAAGAAGACATGAGAGTTAACTTGGAAAGCCCTATGCTAAGTCATATGTTTCCAAGTAAAGCTATGTCATACAAATAAAATAAAGGGGTTTCCCCCAAAATGAAAACACCAAACACATAAGGGATCTATGGATTTGGGGTTAGTATGTTCTTTCTACAATGTTTATAGAGAGCTCGGAGCTGTCATCATTCCCCAAATACACATAGAACTGGAAGAATGACACAAAGAGAGCGAAAACAAAGAAAAACCTTTTAGGTCAACATGGAAGAGACATGAATGTCTCGACACCTTGCGCCATCCCCAAAAGGAAAAACAAGACAAAGAAAAGATAAAGAGAAAGATTTTGGGTCAAAATGGAAGAGACATGAATGTCTCAATGCCTTGCGTCATCCCCAAAATGAAAACACAATACAAATAAATAAAGAATAAAGGAAAAGAGAAAAGATGCATGACACAGAGAAGAATGAAGGTACAAATAGAGGAATCCCACAAAGAGAGAGACATCGAACATAACATCATGGGGTATCACATTAAGCAAATGAAATCACACAAAAGAAAAAGAACTAATGCAAAAGACTAGTAAGGAAAATGCAAGTCAACCTATGAGTAGGTCATATGCATCCCAATCATGTTCATCATATATAGAAGGCAGACAACTAGCCAGAGAGACAATAGCAAGTTCCGAACTAGGGTCATCACTAGGTTCAACACTCTTCTTAAGATAATTGTCGTTAAAGCTCATGAAAGAGGAAAACAATGTATTCAATTCGCAATGCACCTCTTCATCAATTTTAGCAACTTCCTCATCATCATCTAAATTAATCACAATAGGAGATCGAATGATAATTTCCAAAGGATGGTTCAACTCTTGTTGCAGTTGCATTATAGGATCTTTTTGTTGCGGAAAAGAGGGAGACTCATCGTGTATTGCTTCAATCAAGTTTGGATTTTGATTTTCTTTGTTATTTTCTTCATTTAACTTTCGAGCAAGGGCACAACGTCTACGCCTACACTCTCTAGCACCTTTGTTTCTTTTAGTTCTATTTTCAAGTTGCATTTGTGTAGGAGCTAGTTGATCAACCATAGGTTTCTTTTCTTCTGCAAGGGGAGGAACAAAAGGAACCATGAGAAGTTGTTCAACCACTTTCTCTTTGACTTTTTAAACTTGTTTTATTCTAGGAGGTGTGATAAGGTTGTTTTTATTGTCTCTTGATCTTTTGTAGGAAGTAGGTGAAGGTTCTATCTTATGTTGATCTTGGTTATTTGGAATTTCTTTAGGTTCAATCATGGTTTCGTCTAGGATGGTAGGCTCGATGGTGGATGGAGGCATGTTTTGGAGGGATAATTTTGCTATTTTCTTTGCCTTGAACTTTTGACAAGATTTGAAAAAGAAGTCTTCTCGTGGTTTGATAGGTTCTATAGGCTCGGGTCAAAAGAAATCCAAGGAAAAGTTTCCACAAGAGGACAAGGGATTAAATCCACTATGATGCATAGTAAAGATTCCATCGTCAATGGGAAAATTTAAGAATTTATGTACAACTGATGGGACTGCATTCATGGAGCAGAGCCATGGATAGCCTAGCTTCACATGAAATTGGTTCGACTGCAGAATGATGGAGAATGAGATATCTAATGTTTTTGGTCCTATTTGTAAAGGTAAGGTGATTGATCCCATCGTAGGACAGGAGAAACCGTTATGCATCTTGATCCACACTTTCAAATGGTTTGTCGTATATATCTTGATAGGATTCATGTGTTAGTAAGAATTCCTCAATGATCACATTCTCTCCATAGACGAGATCTATTAATATCCCATTAGTGGGCTTATCATAGATTCGGTCAGCTATGTAAAGAGGACCATCAGGTGCATGTTTAAGTATATCATGTGAGGAGAAAGCAATCTCAAGAGGATTTTTAGTTCAACCCTTACGATGTTGAGTTTTGACCAATGCAACCAAACCATCGATAGGATTTTGTTCTTGTTGATCAGTACTCATAGGACTTTGTTGAATTGCATCTATGTTCTTATCATTTGTATCAACATTCATCACATCATTCTTTGTAGTTTCGCTTGCTTTGACAAATGAAATATTATGTTTAGGCATGGGGTTGGTAAAGATTTATAATTTTTGGTTAGAAGGGGCAATGGACTTATTTCCTTGATCACTAAAATCTCCAATAGAAAGATGACCAGAATCAATGAGGTCTTGCACAAGATGTTTAAGACCCTTACAATGCTTTGTAACATGTCCATTTTGTTGGTGATAATGGCAGTAAGTATTTGATCTAAAGTTCAAAGGTAGAGGCTTATTAGGATTGGGTGTTTTAATGGGAGGTAAGGTAATAATTTGTTATTCTAAAAGTTGGGACATTGTGTTATGAAGGGTATCGGGTAAGGAAGTGAATTGTCTTTTCGGGTCCCCATAGCTGAAGGGTATCGTGGCTTTAACAGCAACTACTTGGTTATTGACATTCTGAGTTTTTTTCTAAGGGGGATTGAATTGAAGGAAGTCTTTATTCTATTTTCTAAATGGTTGGTAATTTCTTTGGTTTATGGACTTAGACTTCTCAGTTTGGCTAGAAGTGGACTTTGCATCACAACTATTGACCGAGTTTTGATAATCACAAAGAGAAATACATAAGTGCATGAAGGAGGGAAATTTAATCATGGTAAGCTTATCTCTTTTGAAGGTGAGGGTCAAGGACCTTGACATCAATTTGGGAATAAAGTGATTGGTAGCGTGAGATAAAGTCAGTTATATTTTCGTATTCTTTTTGGTTGCATCTCATCAAATCGGCTAAGGTCATCTTAGGAATCATATGCACTTGGAAATAGTTGAAAAATTCCCCAACAAGCTCATTGAATGAACGAATTGAGTTGTTCAACAATGAAGAAAACCATTCTAAGGTAGTATCCTTCAAAGATCTAGGGAAAATCTTAGCTAAGAGTTTATCATCAAGGACAAAGTTACTGCATAAGGTGGTATAAGCATTAACATGGTTAGAAGGATCTCCCTTTCCTCCATATTTCTCAAATCTAGGAACCTCTACACCTTGTAGCATTAGTGTTCACAATATATCCAAGGAAAATGGGTTGCTTTTGACATTATATGTGGGTGGGCCATTTTGATTTTGGTTGATGGTGGAAATTTGTTTTTAAAGGGATGAAACGGTTTGGAAGAGTTGATTTATGAGAGGGCCATTGTTTGTGTTATGACATGGTGGTGAAAGAGGTGGAGCGGTGTATGTGTTCAAGGGACAAGTGAATAGAATTCTTATAGGTGTTAAGGTGGTAGGAGATATGACATGTGATGCCACAAAGGTACTAGGGATGCTAGCAGGAATACCCAAGGAAGGAGTCACATTACTAGTAGATTGCATTGTTGCTGTGACTTGAGGGTTGGCATAGGTAGGAATTGAGGTAATTGTTGTGGGAGGAGGAATTTGAATTCCTCCTTGGCTTGTGACATTTATTGTAGGTAAAGGACAACCAGTGGTTGAGGTGAGGTGTTTTCCAAAGATTTGAACTAAGTTTTTCACAAGGTCATGTCCATATTCACTTCCAAACATGCGATGAATGTTATCTATAGTAAGGATGTAAGTAGTTGAAATGTTGTCATTTTGTACTTGATGTTGTAGGTTTTCCAAGTCTTCATGAATTTGAATGATGTTTTCTTGTGGAACACTAGCAATCCTTGTTTCAACTTGCATCACACTACTTGAAGGCAAGGAATTGTTAAGGGTATAGTCCATACCTAGTGTACTAGTGTTAAGAGTAGGAGTGAAAGAGCTAGACAATCCAAGATCCATGACAATTGTGCTATCACAGGATGACATGAGTTTGAAACTTTGTCTCACTACAGTATTAGCAATAGGACACCAAATACTCATGCAAAGGCTACTAAATGAAAGATAAATGCAAATGCAGTATGAGTTAAGAACCATGATTATAGTAGAAATTCTGTAAATTGAAACAAAAAGCTATTAACAATAAACAAAAGCTCAGAAATAATGCTTTAAATTCTGGAAAATGCAGTGCATAACCTGCATTGGGACTGATTCACTTAGAGGGGCGTATGAGTCCCAATGAGGATTTTTTTCAAAATTTTCAAAAAAATTCAATTGATTTTGGTGCTTTTTATGTTGTATGATCTGTAACCTAAGTGAAAATGTAGATTTTGTATGAATTTAAATGATTTGAGATGCAAAAATACAAACTATATGCACTTTCACTAATGCAAAATTAGAAACCCTAGAATGCCAATTAACTAATTTAAGCTAATTCGAGGATGATGATGCACTCCAAATTAGAATTATGATGTTCTAAATGTAGGCTCACCAAAATGAAAGGTGGAAAATTGTACATGTTTTCTATGCTTGGGATATATAATAACAATATTCACTCTCTTTCATTCAAGGATAACCCTCGAGAACTCAATGCAAAGGAGAAAGAGATATTGCAATAGGGATGTCCTAGGGGATGATTGTAAACTAATGAGGGGTTCACCACCAAGCTAGGGCTTGGAAAGATAAATGTAATGCCAAAATCTAATATGATGCAATGCTTCACTAAATGACCAAGAAAAGTATGTAAAACAAAACAAAAAGATGCAGGATGGAATGTGTGCACCTGGAAGCTTGAAGATGACTGAACGAGGCTCTAGAATGCTAGAAATTCTGAATTTAATGCTGATTGGGACTCATATGCCAAGCTGGGTGAATCAGTCCCAGATCTAGGTTTTTGTGCAGGAATAGGAATCTGACAAATGGGTATCCGAATCTCTAAAAATCTGAATTTTGACCTAAACTAGGACTCATTCACCAGAATTGGTGAGTTAGTTTGGTTAGGGTTTTCTAGAACTTCAAGGCCTTAATCTACTCTTCTCAATCTACCAAATTTGTTTCTTCAGGTTTTTGGATTTGAATCTCTGTAAATCAACCTATAGGTGTTCTCCAATGTTCTCTAATGTTCTCCAATGCTTGATGACAACTTTAACAAATTTAGGCACTTACTTTCTCCAAAGTTTCTCTACAATGTGTCTTCAATATAAACTTGTAAATCACACACTAAAGAGAGGGAACAATGTTGTTTTGTTTTTAGAAAGGGGTTTTCCTTGGTCAAACTGTGTTTTGTTAATCAAACCTTGAAATGAAATGATATAGGAATGTAGAATGATGAATGAAAAAAATAAGATGTTGCAACTCACCAAACCCTAGCAACGAAGTGCTACAAATATGTATGAGATGGCTCCAATGGATGTGGATCTCGACTCTTGCTTGAATGTGATAGATCTTGAATGAAATACTAGCTTGAATCATAAAACCCTACATCATAATTGTTAGCTCAAAAATAAACATGATGCATGAAATCTTTGACATGATACTTGATGCTTGAATAATGCTCTAGAATGCTTGATAATCTACCCTTGAAGATAATTGAATGCTCTCGTGAACTTAATTTTTTGCTAAGGATCACTTGATTGCTTTTTAGGATGAAAATGAGTGAAATAAATTTGTATTTATACTTAATTATGCAAGAATTCCTAAAATTACAACACTACAAGCCGACATCAGATCCAGGAGGATAAAATTCCACCAAAAATTTGAATTAATTTTAATTATGGGCCACACGAGACTCATTCGCCCAAAGTGGCGAATGAGTCCCATTAAGCATAATTTATGGGACCATTTTTAAAATTGCTTAGAAAGGTGTGAAACCAGGATCGAGACCCAAAAACCTAGGTGGGACTCATATGCCCAAGGTGGTGAATGAGTCACAGATCACTAAATTTGGGCCACACAACTTGAAAACACCTAAATTATGATTGGATGTTGATTTGTGTCAGGATCATCATCAAAAATATGCATTAAATGAGGCTTGTGGATGTAAAATAAGGCCAATTAAAGCATAAATAATCCCAATTATTAATGACAACCCTAGAAAAGTGTGAAAGTGTGTTACAACACTTTACAACATCTAAAATAAGACATGATTAAGTTTATTAAATTCAAAAGGGCCCAAGACCTAATGTGAGTGTGTTAAACACATTACAACACTAAGTCAAGGAACCATTAAACTCAAATCTATAAAGAGGGCCCAAAGAAGTGTGAAAATTTTACCGACGACATTTTTTGACACTACAATAGGAATATTAGTAACCATTAATAGATGAATACCTTTGTGCAATAGGTTGTTTGATAGGAGGACTTTTGAAATATTTTTTCTAGTTCTGGACCTGTTTGATATTTCTCTTCTTATCATTCTTCTTTTTAGCATTTTTTGAAGTCTGATTATCCTTTCAACTTTCTCATTTTTCAAACCCTAATCCTTCTTTGTCCTTAGAATCCTTCTGATTTGCAATTATCTCATCAAGCAAGGTGGAGCTCTTCTTGAATATTTTCTTTCTCCAGATCTGATCTCAAAGTCACAATCTCTTGTTCAATCTTTGAACATTCTAATTTAGATTTATCTTTTAATTTGGCATTCAAGCAACCTTCAACTATTTTTCCTTCTTCAACTTACAATTTCAGACTGGTGATTGTCTCATTTGATTACTTGAGCTTCTCATTTGTTTCCTTAAATTTTTCTTTAGCTTTATTGAGTTGTTCCCTCAACTTTTTGATACACTCATCTACATTTTTAATATTCTCTTTTAGTTCTATATTCTCACATTTTTCTTTATCCAAATCATCGAGAACTGATTTGATTTCTCCTTCCATATCAAATTCATGGTAATCTTCAGTAAACCCTTTAGGGATAGTCTCTTTCGGAGGAATATGATAATTCCTTGTAGCAATGTGTTCAACCTCCAAGATATACCTTAGTGATGAAGCCAATAGAAGGAACCAAGCTCTAATACCAATTGTTGAAAACCCAAAATATTGAGGGGGGGTTGAATCAATATTCACTAAAATTCATTAACTTCATCAATTTAAACATCCATTCAAAGAATCACATTAAACTTGCAGTAATAGAAAGGAACAAATAAAGAACACATCACATCAATGAACACAAGAACACTAGATTTATGTGGAAAACCTTAGAAAGGGAAAAAAACATGGTGAGGATTAGCTCACAGTATATTATAATCGATTACAATAGAGATTACATAATGGTCAACTCACTATCCAAAAAGAAAGAATGGCTCACCGCCAAGGGCTCACTGCCCAAAATAGAAAAGATAGAGGAAAGGGCGGCTCACTACCAAAATGAACTATTGATAATGCATCTATAACATGTCAAAGATATAGTTCCAATTAAGGTCAAAAAAATAACTTAACACACTTCATACTTCACCACTATCACCTTTCACACTTCACACTACATCATATTTCACACACACACTCTACAAAAACACACTCTATATACATACACCTTGCACAATGAATCAGCCTTGTATGTACACCAAAAACATCTTTAACATTAATTAGATTGGCCTAATTGCATGAACCATGTACCACACAACCTGTTGGATTAAAATTTAACACACAGGAATTGCAAAATAAACCAAAATATGTACACCACCAAAATAGGTCGGCATGACTTATAGTTATTCCCATAAATATGCTCCTTATATACTTCAGCTCCGAATGACCCCAAAATCCTTAGGTCAACACCACATAACAAAACTAGTGAAGCAATAACTAAATGAATCAATTGTTCCATCACAGCTCTACACATAGACCACCAAAACACTTACCACTTGGAGAACACATATTTTTGACATCTATAAACACTTCCCCAAAATTGCATAGCATAATATTCATCCATGATGGAATGCAGAGCATTTCAATATGCACTTTGTACCAGTAACACTACCAGTACACAATCGATACTTTGTCAACATTAGATTCAACTATGAAAGAAATTTAACCTTGAAAATTTGGATCTGAACACCTTAAATACACATCATCAATACCTCAAAACTGCATGACAAGATATTGCATAGCAAAGCAATGTGGACCACAAAACTGATTCACTATAACACTAAAATTGTACTATGAGACGACCAATTATCTACAACATTTGGTTTTCTCTATACCTACACTTTTGCATTCCTATAATAGGGTTGACATCAGTGACAACACCATACACATCCAAACATTATCATGCTCATGTTGCCAACAAAGCTTCCCCATCAACCCTCATCCTAATCTACATATTATCCATCACCTTAATCTTCCATCAATCCCTCTCCAAATCCAAACCCAATCAAAGGACGCTAATCCCATTCCTCTAATCCTTTCATGCTATTCAATTTATTTAATCTCCTATCTAATCCATTTTAATCTAGATCCCCCTTTTTCTAATTTTTTTAGTCAAACTCCTAATCTAAATAAATAAAAGTCATTTTTCACCATTTTAATCTTAGCAATTTCAGAGAAAAATCATAAGGCAATTAAGATTATTGAGTGATCAAGAGAAGAATTATCAAAATTGTTACAAAATTTACTTAAGTCAATCATCATGTTAGTCATGGATCATGTTTTTATGTAAGTTTGTTCGTGTTTTGTGTTCATTTTTTTTGTGAGTACTAATACTTGCAGAACTTCAAGTCAAGCAACAATTTCTCGTTGAAGGTGATGAGTACATGACTTAAGTCCATCAATAAATGTAGATCTAAGTGTTGAGTTACAATAATTTTTCAATTCATCACTTGTTATTATCATAGACATTATGGAGGTAGAAATACCAAAATGGGATTTGACTTAGGCAAGCCCCTATATGACACAACCCTTCCCCCTCTTTCATGTGTGTAGGTTTTTAGATTTGAAGCAAATTGGAGGAAGATTGAAGACTAATTTCTCATTCATGTATTCAATCCCTACAAGTTGTCAAATAAAGGAAAGTGAATTTTATTAGTGAATAAATGAAGTTCAAATAGTGACCCCAAAAGAGAAGACCTCGCAGATCAAGAGCAACAAGAGTGTGAAGTAAGACCTTGAGTAGAAGTCACCTAATCTAGGGCATCCAATTCCCATATCCAAGTGTTTCAAGCCCAAATTTATATGCCAAGGTGTTATGTTTTTTTCTTCTACTTTCCTGGAATATGTTTATTTCTAGTTGTTTTGTATTTCTTATGAATCTCAATAGTTTTCTTCATTTTCATTAGTAACCTAGGAACAACATTGCATCATATAATTAAGTCAATTAACAATCAATCAACTTTATCTATACATCAAAACCATAAGGATTAAAACCCTGATCCACCATTATGGCTCTTCCATTGAGGTTTGTAGACAAGTGAATATTGAGATCATTTTTATCTTTTCTAAATGTCCATATTGGAAGAAAAGTGATTAAGACCTAGATTTATTTTTCGAATCAAACATTTTGGTGAACCTAACTATTCTTCCACTTTAAATATTTTGAAATCTGAAGCATATCACTTTAAAATATGAGTATAATCTTAGGTTGTTTGAAATCATAATTTATACATACATAATTTTCATAAAAAGCATTGAAAAAGTTAATATTTACATAACATCTTTCATTCAAAATACAAATAGGGTTAATTTCAGTCATTGCGTTGTAGGTCTAGTTCATAATTGCATTCATAAATTTGTATTAGGTCATAATAAAATTTTAAATCAAATATAAAAGTGTTTTAAGTTGTCATTTAGGCATATGCCTATAGTGGAAAATGTTAAAAATTATATTGTTGTTGTTGCAAAAAGATAGAAAGATTTTAATTTCTAGATTTGTCAAATTTGGATCAGTTAATTTTTGTACTGTGTAATCTGAAAATTATATTTTGAATTGAATTATTGCTTAAAAATTCTAAAAATTTCATGCATAATTTGTACATATAGTAAAATTGAAATTTTATGTATTTATGGAAATCTACTTATTCTGAAACTTGAACAATTATAAATTAGGACACTGTATAGTTGAATTATCTCTTAGCAATATCCCACCTAATATTCCTTGACCCACTGTGACTTGCATGGATATCTATCCTACTCGAAAGGTAATGGAGGAACCTCAGTCTGAATCAAGTACCCTACCTAGATCATCTGATAAGTACACAACTCCTCCCCCACCATCCTACAAGAGACCTAGGGATAATCACATAATAACCTTTGTACCTCCAGAAGAAAAAACAAGTATATGTGCCTAAAATTTCCCAACTCATGGTGGTCCCTTTAGTTCCTCATCTAAAGGGAGAAAAGAGACCTATGTTGGGAAATACATCGGTTAATCCCTCACAAGAGGAAGATCATGCAAGAAGAAATATAAGTGCAACAGAGCGTAAGAATAGACATCATGCATTGGATCACCAAATTTCTAAAAATAATAAAAGTTTACCTAATGACCAACCACCTATCCAAACTAACTCCAATGAATTACCTCCTATCCATCCATCCTCGTCATCACCTAAATCTACTCTACCTCACCTATCCTAGCCCAAGCAAAGAATGAAGAATGAACATGTGGATGATATTATACATGGGACACATATTGTGATAAATTTGGATAATGAACATGAAGAAGCTAAGATAGAAGAACAACTGCACAATGGATTATCTCTCATTTTCTCTAGATCTATGGATTTAGATGGGGACAACCATGATAATCCTCCTAATGAGAATTATCAACCATATGTTGAATACAGTTATACTCCTTGTATGACACTTGTTGTAGTCCCTTTAGCTTATTGTTTTCCTTCCATTTATGATGAGTGAGATTGGGATGTTGGCCATTTTCTTTAGATTGGCTCGCATGTGTGGTACCCATTTGTGTGTTTATTTTTATTTTCTTGCTCATGATGTGATCTACCCTGATGCGTTGCTTGGTGTATATTTATATTTGTAAGTTTTATTTGGATGACCCTTGTTGTTCTTGTTAGCACAAGGATACAAAGAAAATAAATCTGTCATAAAATCCATCTATTTGTATCTCCATTCTTCTTTATATCATAAAAAAATATTGTCTTGTTTTTTCCTTTTGGGGATGATGCAAGGTGCTGGGACATTTAAGTTTCTTCCATTTTGACTTGAAATTTTGTTTTGTCATCTCTATGTGCATTTCTTTCATCATGTTCATAGTTCTATGATTATATGGGGAATTATGTCAATTCTGAGCATAATCATGTATTATATATTAGTAAAGGTCTATATTGATCCCAGATCCATGGATCCCTTATGCATCATTTGTCATCTTGTTATGTGGCCTTGTCTTGGGAGTGACCCCTTGTTATGAGTCAACTCTATTGGGAGCATACCATCCGCATAGGATTTTCCAATAAGCTCTCATGGCCTTGATTTTTCATGTTTCATTTATCATCCTAATTCTACCTTAAAGAAATTGCTCATAGTTAGGGTTTATGATGTAGGAGCATCCAGGGTGTAAGAGAAATCTTGCATCACCCAAAAAAAGACGTTTCTTTTCAATAAGGGTTAAATTTGGCAAGGTTAGTATTTTAGTAAGTTTGCATTTATGCACGGTTGGACACAAAATCTTACACAGACCTCCAAAATGGAAAATTGAAGCCAATGGTGAAGAAATCACTTCAATACCATTTGTCATTTGAGAGATATTAAAATTTCAATTTTCAAAAATCCTAGTAAAATCTTCGGAGTCAATTTTGAGGCACTTAGAGGCTCCGGATGGGCTTGAAAATTGGTGGAAAACAAAAGTAGTTGGCCTTTAGGCCCTACTTTTCAACAAGATTTCTTGAGATCTTTTCGAAAAGGTATTATAATAGGAAATACGACGGTTGGATAAAAAGTTATGACCCCATGAAGTTGCACTACCAAAATTAATAAAATTTCAAAATATCTTCTTGAGGAAGTTACACTTTCCAGAAGATTCTAGGGCGGTTACACCTTCCAAATAAATGATGTGAAAGGGGGGCTATTGGGGGAGGCTAGGGCAGTGTAGTTGGTGGCTCCAATTTGCAGATTTACAGATTTATGTAATCAGAAAAGCCCATGTGATGGAAAATATAATGTTGTAATGTCATTTTCATTTCAGTGATAATAGAACATATTTTCTTTCCTTCTTGCATCTTGTTTGTGCCATTATCTGTTGTTTTTTTTAGTTTTAGATTGTAAGGGGAGTAACCTCATCAATTTAGCAATTAATTTAAGGTGGGGGCATGCATTCCATTATGTGCTTCACTTTGTTCACACATTTTCAAATTGGTGATGCACTGGCTTGGCATTTTGATCATTTTGTGTAGCACCTTATCAAAGTTATTGGGACTACAACTCTTGTCATGGTTTCAATATGGGATCACACCTAGTGAAAACCATTCCTCACTATCCCTTGTGTGTTTCTCATTTTGCTACTTTTAGAAATCTCACCTAGTGAATATTAGACTTCACTAGCCTGTGATACTTTGGTCCATGGTTCACCTAACATATATCAAAATTTGTTATCCTATGAATCATGAATGACTTGGGTATGGATCCTAGTAAGAATTATGCGGAGCTTACTAGTCCGTGATTGTCATACCCTCCTTCACATATGTACATTGTGTTTACATCTTTTTGCATTGTGTTTGCATATTATTTTGCGTTTCTGCATTGTGTGTCATGTTTTCTCATGTATGTTTTTCATACTACATTGCATTTCACTTCAAATGTGTGCTCATTTGTCCTTATGTTGTCCTACCATAGGATCTTGAATCTTGGGGGATAACACTTCCCCTAGAATTCAATACCATCCTATCTCCTCAATATTTGGATAATTTAACCCCTCTTGACCTATTTGTACTTTAGTGTAAGTCCAAGCATAAGTTCATACTCACTAAAGTGGGGGCTAAATGTAGTGTCAAAAACTGTGACCCTTGACAATTTCACACTAGATTTAACTCCCCCATATGTGCTTGGACCTATTATGCATTAACTACCCATTTTATAAACATTATTGGAAAATCAAACATGGGCCAAACTATGTATTTAATATTTTTCCCTTGACACTTTTAATCCCCAAAAAAGGTGAATCTAATCTAAGGTGTACTACACCCTAGACCAGCTAATTTGGCTTCAAATTCAAATATGTTAGTGCCAGTAATTTATTATTTTAATTTTCAATTTCAAATGTTGGCTATTAGTATTTGAGTTTTGGGAAATTAGAAGAATTGTATATAAATACAAAGTATTTTCACCATTTTAATCCTAATGAATCTAAGCACTCAACTAAATATCATAAAAGGAATTCAAGAGTAGTGAAGAGTAGAATTATCAAGGTTATTGTAGAATTTCGTCATTCAAGTATTCATGTCATATGTTATGTGAGTATGTGTTCATATTTATATACATTTTGTTTATGTGTACTAACGCTTGTAGCTGATCAAATAAATTCAAATCAAGCAAAAATTGATCCTTGAAGGTGATGAGCATGACTTTATTCCATCAAGGAGATTAGATCTAAGATGTGATTTGAAGCAAGGTTATTAATTAATTAATTTTTTATCAATTAGCCTCTATCCAACCAAGGATACACTCTCTTTCAATCATAATTTTCCATTGTGAAGGTAGAAATACCAACTCAAGGTTTGACTTAGGAAAGCCCCTATATGGCACAACCCTTCCCCTCTTATAATGTATGCAATTTTTAGATCTAAAGTGAGTTGAATGAATATTGAAGGATACTTGTTCATTCATGCACTCTAACCTTGCAATTTGTCAAGTCACATAATTTATATTTTCTCATCAACAAACAGAGTTTCGGCAATAAATCCTAGAAGATAGAAGCTACAAACCAGGGACCTTAGGCTTATGATTTCACTATTCAAGAAAAAGGAGGATAGTCTAGGGTGGATAAATATACATCAAATTTAAAGCTTAGGTTCCTCGATGTCTACCCTTTGTATTTCTGGATTTGAATCTTGTCTTTCTGTAATTAGTATTTTAGATTTTTTAACAAACTATTATATTTTCATATTTTTTTGTAATTAGATCATTGTATTTTAGAAAGGAGTCAATTAGTAATCATAAAATTCACATCATCTGCCACATTGACACAAAACCAATATTATATTAAAGCTATGATCCACTATTTTGGCTCTCTTGAATAGGCTTGTATCCAAGTGGTTCTTAATTTCATATTTAATCCAATCCATAACAATTGGGAAGAGGGTCAAAAATACTTTTCCCAATCAAACAAAATCCTTAGGTTCTTTGGCCTTCTAGATATTATGGTATATTTGACCTAAATTACTCAAAAACTGTAGCTACATTTGTCATCTAATAACCATCCCCTAAATTCAAACCCTTGTATATCTAGCCTCAAAATTTTAATTAAAAGGATAAACCAACTTTATGTAAACCTTGAACTTAGTGGTGAACTTAGTTTTGCATCAACCTACTCCAAAATAAACCTACAATACAAAGCCACAAATAGAAAGCTCCTAGAATATGATACCTCTATCAAGTTTTTTTTGGTTCTCTACATCATCATATGATGCAAGAGAAGAGAACAATCACATAAACACAATTATGTTGTCTTGGCCAAGTTGAAAAACAAAGATTGATCAATTGAGGATATAGAGTGTTGTTGATGTGGGAATGAAATATCATAAGAAAAAAAAGTATTAAGAATAAGATATCTTGATGATAATGATGATTGGGTTTAATGAATTACATTTATTTTGGGAATAAGACCAAGGATTTTATTGGATAAGTTTCTTAGATTTCTTAGTGAGAAGTTCATGGATTAGGATGTACTTGAAATGTTTAGATTGTTAGGAGTGATTGGAATATTGGGAGCATTAGATTAATGGGAAGGATTTTATTAGATTGTGTTTACATAAATTATAACTTAATACCAATGATAAGGGGAAATCTAAGTTTGGGTATAAGGGATATAATGGGATGAAAATATTGGGGATAAGGGGATTGTCAATAGTGAGTAGAAGAATATTAGGGGTTTTCGATAGAAATATGTAGAGGTTTGGATGTGATCTCTAAGGACTATTTTATGTAGGAGGAACATGACCCACTCTATATATGTTATTTATGATGAGGAATGATGATACTCATAGTTATGTGTGATAGGGTGATGTGGGATGTATAGGGAGGATAAGGAATATGAAGGTGTTTGGTTGGCTAGATGTAGGAAGCATGAGTATAGAGAGTATATATTTTATACATGGATAATATGATACAATTAGAGGGGATGAAGGATGAAACATGGAATGATGGTGCATGTTAGAGATAGAGTGGGTGTCATGATAAAAAAATTATGGGAAAGTCTACCAAATTCATGGAAAGTGGTAGAGGAAGGCTTGGGAGATTAGGTGATAACTTGATGGTTGAAGGTAGTAAAATATATATGGATGAATGATTCAAATAGATGAAGTGTCAAGAAAGTAAGGTTTTCATTATAAAAATCATGTGAATTTTTTCCCCTATCCTTATCAAGGTCAAAGGGAGGCTATAGGTGTTAGAAAGAATGGGATATGATACATAAACATGGATAGGTAGGTGGGATGAAGGATATAGGATATGGTAGAGAGGAAAGAGGGGAAGAATCTTGTCCCTAAGCATAGAGTGTAAGTGGATGGAAATATTTACACATGAATATGATTTTATAGGTTTTCATCATTGAAATTTTTTAAGGAATCCCAAGGATTGGTTTTCACCATTGGATAGATTATTTCTCTTTACTATATTTTTGAAATTTTTTTTGGACTTTGGATGGAATTAGGGATTATGTGGATAAGAATGGAAGATAAGAATTTGGATAATGGATAATTGGATTGGGAAGATAGTATATGGGGGATAGGGAGAGAGTGGGAGACTCAATATTTTGTTCCCATATTTAGGTGATAGGATCCCATTTGGAATGACCACTACATGTTGGAAACAACCTTATCATATTGAAAGGAAAAAAAATATGTCATTGGAGTTGAGATAGAAAAGGACATTATTGATAGAATGAAAGTTAAATGGGGATATGTGGATTATAAAAAGGTATGGATTAAATGAATGCGATTGTAGAGAGAGGTTTGGATGGTAGAAGGAATGAGTTATGGAAGTGTGGGGGAATGCGATGGGGTTGAGGGGAAAAGATATCAACATTTTGACACACATTGATGGTCATCAATTTGGGGTTTGAGATAATGGCAACAATTTATTTTGGGATGTACGAACCAAAAATTGATTTAGGAGATGATGGATGACTTAGAATAATGGGTTTCTAGACATATGAGCCAAAAATAGAGTTAGGAGATGGAATAATTTTAGATGGGGTTGAGGGGATTTAACAATAGAGGAAGATTTTGGAGTAGTAAAATTTGATTCCACTTTATGTTTTTCTTTTGAATCCATCACTTATTTTACCTTTAGTATCCTTATGTTTTGCTAATTTTCCTTTCTTTTTGGTGGGCCTTTGTTCATTTTTGGATTAGATTGATTTAATTTTGCATGTTGATTTATTATGACATGGTGATCTTTGGATTATTTGGATTATTTTATTTCTATAAATTTTTATTTGGTACCCAAATTTATTTTATAGGAAATGGGACGGGTTCATGAGGATGGAATATTTGGGTAGCATATGGAAGGAGAGATGAATGGAAAATTTTGGAAGAGGTACAATCATGTGTGTATTTTATGGTCTTAATCAATAATTATAAAGGATGGATTGGTAGCATTTGGGATGTAAGGAACAAAAATAGATGGGGAATATGGAGGACTTGATTTTGGGAAATAAGGGCTCAAAATTGTTTTAGCAAATGGAGGATGAATATCATATTTTTCTTGTTATATATAAATAGAGAATAGGGGATGAGTGATAGAGTGATGGGAGATAATTATTATGGGTTTGAAAAAATATTCCTCAAGACATACAAATGTTCTTCCAATATTTTTATATATGCGTTGAGATGTGTAACTAAGGCCCTATATGTTTTGGATTATGTTGGTTATTTTGGAAACAATATGTAATTCCATTTTGAGATGGAGATGGATTAGTGGTGGATATTATTTTTTCTGCTACTATAAGAATACTACAATGGGTGAAGGTACTAGGACCAAGGTGATAGGGTCATGGTTTCAAGATGGTTTGGATAAGGGGTGCTAAGGGATCATGAAATGAATTATATGTGATTTTAGGATCTTTATTTGTAAGAGGATATTTTATAGCATGATTTGGAACAAGCTATTGACATATTCATATTATATTAGATTGTGTGATGGGGAGGAATGTTTAATGAAATATAAAAATTGGGTGGATGAAGGGACGAGAAATTTAGATTGGGATTGGGTGGGTTTGATTGATTTAGTGGTGCTAGGATTTTGGATAGGAATGATAGGTATTGGGTGGGCGATGAAGTTTTTAACAATGCACGTAGATGGTTTTGGATTAAAGTGGGTTGGCATGAATCCATAGCTTTGGGATTTTGTGTTAGGCCTTGTAGTAACTTCAACAAGATATATTATTATGGTTTAAGAATATGTGGAGGATTAGGCACACATGGATTGGATGATAATGGGGTAGGGGATTTGGATAAGGAATAGTCATATTAATACGAGGATTAGATATAGAAGGGGGATAAGTTGGATTTCCCTTTTGGTGGTGTCATAGATGTGACAAACATGTAGGAATTTATGAGTGATGGGGTATCTTGTGCTATCCAATTCTTGGTCAAAATAATTTGAGTAAGCATGTACTCATGGTAGAAGCTTGTGGAAAGCTTTCTAGAAATAATGAAATCAAGGGGATCAATTTCATATTTGTCTTGATGAAAAATAAAATCATCAAAATTGATGTCATAGTGATTATTGGGATGTTTGTGATGAGGGGACTCATCAAAATAAAATAAATTTATGATCAATATTGATGAGATAGGATGATATGATTTTGGTCACTTTATGACTAGATTTTGAACGATTAGACCTTAAAATTTTCTTTGATGTCAAAATGATTTGAAATTTTGGATTTGAAGGGGGTGTAATATACCATTATTATGGTTGATTAGACGAATTGATTAGGTGAAACAACTTAAATATGGCTGAATAGATGAATTGATTAGGTGAAATAAAGGGCAAGATACATGTCAATCAATGTTGGATGGGTTGGGTTGATTTTAATCTAGTTTGTATGTCTATAGAGATCATACACCACAAAATGATGTAGATTTTTCAATTCGATATATAAATATACTAAAATATATGGTGTATATTTTTTTTTGTGAAAATGTATCTTAGAAAAAACACAAAAGTGTGACAAATACATTAATCTAGGGTGTAGATACACTGAAGTGCGAAATGGAATAGTGTGAAGAAGAAACACCAAAGTATGAATAAAATACACTAAAGCAGTAGGTATGGATTTATAGATGCTATAAAAAGATTTAGATGCACCAATATATGATCTTAAAAGTAATTTGATGATTTTAGATGTAATTTGGCTTAAATTATTAGGGTTTTAACTTGAAAAATTTAGATGGTGATATTAGAGATGAATTTAGATGAATATTTGGGTGAATTTGAAGAATGGGTTAATTAAGGATGAAGGGTTGAAGGGTTGGATAGGAGAGTGTTCAAGACTAAAGAAGGTGGATAATGATTTTGATTGGATTTAATTCTATACTTAGGATAGGAAAATTTCCTTGGAAATAATTATTTAAGTACCTTCTTGAGATAGGCTAAGTTCTTAAGCAAGCATTGATTTGATTTTTTAATTTGGTTAGGTTCTTGATAAATGATGGGTGTCAATTTTGACTTTGAGATGAATAATTAGATATAAGTGAATAGATGGATGGACGAGATTAAGGATCATATATGGTTGAATGAATTTGATTTAATTTGGATAAGATGAAATGAGGGATTTGGATGGGGTTAAGGTCCTTCAAAAAGTTCAATGATTAACATTAATTACGATGACGATGTGTTGAAGGAGATAATTAGGATGGTTAGAAAGATGTTTTGATGGATTAGATGAATGATTAGTGGCAAGGTAGTGGAAGATATTTTATTAGGGTTTGATGATTTGGTTGGGAATAATGAGGTGTTCAATTGGTACCTAGTTTATCTTAAGGGTTAGACACTAACCTTAGATTAAGTGTTTGATTAAATAAATGATTCAAATAATTAAAAAATGTTGAAGGATGATGGTTTGGATGGTGATTTGGATGATTAGAATGAGGTGGATTTTATTGGTTGTATTGGATTGGGAAGCTTAACTTTAGAAATGTTTAAAAACAATCAATTTAAACAAGCATTCAAATGTTTGCAAATGTTTTTTAATTTTAAAATTTTTAGAGTAAAGGGGTTGCATATGTCTCAACAATGGAGTTACTATAATCATGATAACAATATATGCTTATTTAGGTGAGTGTATCAATCCTTATAGGCCCATATATATACTACCTTTGAGGAGTGAGTAGTCTTGGCACCTATTAAGGACCTTGGGTTGTAGGCACAAGAGCCTCTCCCACAACCTAGCCAATTGAGGGCTTATGAATGTCTACCCACAATCGACCACCATCATGACCTATGGGTATGTTGTGAGTATATTTATAGGTTGATTTTCATCCAATGCACTACAATAAATAATGGTAAATTGGTCTTAGACTAGGATAAATTATTGGTTTGAGGCATATAATTGATATAGTTTAGGGGTTTGTGAGGCTATATTTTAGAGATAAAGGAAAAAAATATAAAATAAATAGGAGAAGATGGCATCCCACTGATATCCTTCACTTCCCCAAGGTACTAAGTTCTTGAGGTTTAGGTTAAATGACAAGATTTTTCCTCCAAGAGATGTGTCTTTTGATTCACCCCCTAATTTTTATAAATTTTTAGTATGCTAAAGTGAGGATCATCCCCTTGAGTGATCAAATAGCTAGGTGGGCCCCATAGAAATATTATCTAACATGATCACATGAAGTGCAAGGGGAGAACATACATGACTAGAGTCCTTGAGATAAAAATGATAAAAGATAAGAGGCCAACTTAATATTTTGATCTCCAAGATCACTCAAATGTATGTGAAGAGAGAATACAATTAAGAAAGCCTCACAAGCATGGTATATAAGTTTTTTCCCCTTAACAAATGAAGTGTTTCTAGATAAGTGATAAAAATATATCTCTTCAAAAATCAATTGGTACAAACAAAATTTTAGTACTTTATGGATTATATATTGGACATGTCCTTTCCTACACAAGATGTTGTTGGATCACAAAAAACAATAAAAATAGTTAATCCATAGGGTTAGGAAAGCTAATCCCAAAAATATGATTACCTTTGTTGTAGAAGTAGATACACTAAAATAGGATTAGAATCTCTAAAAAAATATGTGGATTTATTGAAATGTAGAAGGATATGTATTATGTAGATATTCCATTCCATCATATATATGTCATGTTATGTTATAGACTTGTCATTTTATTTTTAGTCCTAGAAAATGATCATAAGCTTGTAGAAATTAAGGTCAAACATAAAAAATAGATTAGGGGAATGATTATGTGGACATAAGGAAACCTTATATGATAATTATAAATGAGAAAATAAAGAGTAAATCATGCATAAAGTTATAGAAATTAGACTAGGAAACTCTTTTCTATATTTTCCACTTTAGGTGTAGATACACTATTGTATGTTACAAACCCACCGAAGCATGATTAGGGACAACGATCTTGCTCAAAACCTATAGAAATTAGTGTTAGGGGGCCACAAAAGAGGTTTACGATGACATATAAAACCTTACGATGATATTCTCTTAGAAAAACACAATATTAGATGTCCAAAAATCCTAATAAAATCACTTAAATATGAAGGTTTTTTGTGAGACCCTATTAGACTACTAGGATTAAATTAGATGCATTGAACTATTACAAAGTTTCCAATTCATGTTGCATGGCCATTGATTTATGAAGACGTGTACAAAAATGCCCCTATGTATTGTAAAAACACTACAAGATATGTAAATAAGTTTATTGAGGTGCAAATACATTGAAACATATAGAAAAGTCATTGAGCTAGAACTTGCAAGTAGAGAAAAGCTACAAACGCATGAAAATGATTAAAAAATAGAACATACTCCACTAAGTGTGCCAAATAAGTGCACATAAAAATGTAACACCTATAAAAAAGTTAAACTGAGTTAACCCAAACATTTACATTTATATGAAAGACTAAATAAAACGTAAGAATTAGTAAGCTATTGATGAAAATATAATAAAATATCACCAACACCAACCCTTGTTGCATCAAGCTATGGTGGTTGTGCTCCAAGATGATATATGAGTACCCCTGCTAACAACATAACATTCTGGTTATGATCAAGATACATTTGGCTTGGATTGAGTTTAATTTTATAAATTTTTGGATGAAGGATTGGATGGATAAGATTGATTTGAGGGATCAAGGGATCTCATTGCTTGATAGGATTAAAAGGATGGGGAGAAGACAAGTGTTTTCATGAAATTGATGGATGTAGAGAGGTCCAAGATTAAAGGGAAACCAATGGTTGGGTATTTCGTTGGGAGGAACTTTGATAATTTTTTTGAAAGGGTACTTTGGAGTACCTTGAGATATGGGAAAATCTTTGACCCATGTGATGTGTAGCTAGACTCATGTCACATGTATAAAGGCACATGCCTTGTCTACAAAGGTCCATGTATTTGTACACTTAAATGGAGAATGTGCATGATATGAGGGGAATAATGAAGGTTTACAATGTGCAAGTGGAGGATTAGTGGGCTAGTTGATTTTAAGCCACTTAATAAAAAGTGGATAGGAACAAGAATTAAACAAATAGATATATTTATTTAATTTTTGAGATGAGGATGGAGAACTTAGATAAATAAATATTTGGATTTATTTATCTAAGGTTGGATTATAGAAGAATAATGATTAATATTTAAAGACTGGGAATATGATCAAGTGAATAGTGATGAATAGTGATTTTATTAATTAAATAATAAAATATTATTACATTAATAATGAGAGAAAAATTGGATAAATAGGGACTATTCAATCAATTAAAGAGGAAATAGTCGAGTGATTGGCTAAAATGATAAACTATCAATTTCAAGTGTCTATAAGTTTAATGATTTTCCTTTGTCATATCTCCAAATCTAATTTAATACCTGAGTATCAATGTTGTTGTTGAAATTTATGTATGGTGGTTCTTAGATGTTTGTGCAAATACATTAATGGATATTCAAAACATTATGTCTGTGTGATTGTTACTATTGCCTCTATGTGTTTCCATATCATGCATATTTATTCACTACCACTATTTTGTTTTTAGTAAGCTTGAATTTGGTTGTTAATGATCTTTTAAACACAATTTAAGGCTTACATGTGTTGGGTTGGAAAAGTAAGGGTTGGAATAGGGATAATCAAATTATTAATATTAAGAATGTGGTTATGTGTGATAGTTTATTTGCAATTTGAAATGTGAGTTTAGAAGCAACTCCCACACCATATAGAGCCTACATTTTATAGCCATATGATTGTAATTAGCATTTTTTGTCACATAATATAATTAAAATTTTAGGAAGATTATATCATTTGAAAGAAAAAACTTTGAACACAACATCAAAAATTATATAAGATCATTGTAAAATATAAATCTAATTTATAATATATCTTATTAAAAATAAAATATATTTTCACATTTGAAAAACAACTCTAAATAAATAACCATCACAAAAAATTAACTCGACAAACATAATCAAAGATAAACTCAAACCTCATACTAAATAATCAAAACCAATCATAATCTTGCTTCATTAAAAAGGAAGGAAGAAAAAGTAACACTCTCATCTCTACATTTTAATAGATTATAATTTTATTTTTTTGGGGATAACTACTATTTTGAAGGTTTTTGAACGATTTTAATAAAAAAATTTAAATCTTAATTTTTCATAATTTAAAAAAAAAAAAACATGCAAGAGATCACGAGGTCTAGTCTCTCCTGTTCTCATTGAATCGGAGGGCATGTTGTGCCAGCATCACCGATCACGTGAAAAATTTTTACCAGACATACTGCAGTTTATAGAATGGCTACCAGATTCCTACAATCTAAAAAAAAACATTTAAAAAAAAAAATTGTGTAAAAACTTTTGAACTATTTTTATTTTCTCCAATTCAAATACTGAATAGTATTAGCTGAAATCTATGGATGACAAGAATATATTGATTTTTGTTAATTGATAATGGGGTGATGGGCAAAGACGAGAAGATGCTTCCAAAGTGTTTGGCATCAATCAGGTTTACTTCCATATGAAGAATAATAATGATAGTGTTTGAGGAATGTGTTCATGCTTGGCCAATGATTTAGTTGTGCAGAAAACCTCCATTAAAAGGCACTTCTTCATGCTTATGAATAATTCAATTGCAGGGAAACACGCATCATCATAAGGGGCACCATTCTTACCCCACAATCTTACAGATGTAATGCTTTCTTTGCCAATATATCAGATCTCCACCACTTTGGTATTGAACAGAATGCGATCCAACAAAACAAAATGGTTTTGCTTGGATTCAGACCAATAATGAGTAACTATTTAGCTGCAAGAATCCCAAGCATTCCTAGTATTACAACACCCATCTTCTTTTACCTATACCCATTAACACTTCTACAGTTAGCCATGACTGAAACTACTAGTACTGCAAAGACAACCTTAGAAAAAGCGTTGCCAAAAAGCCACAGCAGTAAAGAGGATAGAAGGAAAAGGAAGATATAAATCAGGAAAGTGAAAGAGTTGCCTAAAACATATAAGCTATGCAATTTTTCAGTCACTTGAGGAAAATTAGAGCTGTGCTGCCTTCGTCCATGCTGGTGCACCTGTAAATGCCTTCTAGTCAGCCTTATGAGGAGAGGGGCTATCTTTAAGCATTGTTAACTGAAAAACCAATGGGCATTCCATGTTAGGCCGAGGAGGGGCCTAATACAATATATTATTATTGCATACATATGGATTGTACATTACAAATAAAGATTTACATTCAAATTTATAGGTAGAAAACAGTTTGCTTGTCATAATCATCTAAACTATAAAAAATTATAAATGTGTTAATTCTTAATGATTAACGCATTATGTTATGTATAAAAAATATGATATTGTAATGTATCTAGGTTGATGAAGATGTTGATATGTGGTATAAATCTTCTAAGTTAGTTATATTGGATCATATGGATAATTTGTGTAAATAATTATATCACGTTGATGAGTAGACCTTTATTAGGATTACCCTCATTCTATTATTAGGAGGTCTATTTAAAGAAGGTGATTATCATTATAAGGATAGGTTGGAAGTATAATATTGTATTCCAAATCTTTTGAAGATATAACACATGGAATGACCTTTTTTATAAGGAGTATTGTTTAATGTTATCCTTCCTCAGGGGTACTTTACTCTATTTTTGCATATATTGGATATTAGGGCATCTTTGTCCATGGTAATCTCTTGTGTTTTGTGAGATCTATTTTATTCTTTACATTACTTCCATTTTATAGGTTTGAATTTTATTAGTACATTCCAAAAACCTTTATATGATGTAGTCAATTCACCACACTCATCATTATTCTCTTCAAGAGCTGAACCATTACACTCACCAATTAACATAAACCAACTTCATTATCCAAATGGACGCCATAAAAAGTAGAACAACATACAATAATCCTTCTAGAACCTACACTAGTATCAACAATAATATCTTCATAGGCTTTAGAATGTGGGAGTATTCTAAGCAACGAGTGACACCTTTGTTCTTCAAATTGAACACTTTCATGCACATCATCACTATCATTATATCATCTTTAGTAATGGACCCATCAAATTGAAGCCAAGTACATATACTTTTGTGGTAATCTACATAAACTTTGCAAGGTGTATCATCATTATTATTAGCTTCTCCAGTCTTACTTTTAGCTTGACCTAGCATTGTAGTTTCTTCATTATGGTATGCATCTGCATTCTCTATACCACAAGCCTCACTAATACATGTTGCACTTCTCTCATTGCTCATATTCTAGTCAAGTCATTACCAACAAAATTTACACTTGTGGAAAAAAATTACTATATCCATTCATCATTTTTCCAAGGAATCAAGGCATTCATAAGCTTACTACAAACTTGCATGTTTTATCTCCTTTAGCACTAGACACAAACCAAACTCATAAGACTCAACGAATAAATCAATGTAAACAATTGTGTTAGGCTTCAAAGTATTTTGTAATTTTAAATAAGAAAAAAAAAACCTATAATACTTTCAAGATTCTCCATCTTACCTTTTGATGCTATCTAATTCTTGGAAAAGAGTAGTAGGGTCTATATTTCTCATTTAATTCTTATGAAAGGTAGTCACAAGGTCCCTCTAAGAAGAAATGGATTGTTTAAGGAAAATTTCAAGCCATCTACTTACCTTCCCATATAGAGATGTTTTAAAAAGTGTTGGTAGTGGTTGTCATTGATGTCAACACTGATTGTTGGTTATGATTGATGTCAACACTTGGTGAAATTGTTACATATGTTTGCAAGATTGTTGGCAATGGTTGAATTGTTTGTGGTTGTCATTATTGTCAATATGTGAGAAGAAAGGGAAATTGTTGAAATTTTATGTCTCTGATGTTAATACATTGTGAGATTATTGCAATGGTTGTCATTGTTGACAATATTCAATTTGGGCTATCATTAATGTATGGTGGTATTCTTGAAGTTAATGGTTGGATGCCATGTATTGTATTATTTTTGTCAATAGAGTTAGTTTCATAATAATATATTAAGATGAGGATTAAAAGTATTGATGACGATGGAGAGATGTTGCTAATATTCTACATTATGTTTCGTGCTCTCTCCTATTGTTTTTGATGAAGTATATATTGCTAAAAGAAAGTTTTGGCCTCTGCAAGTTGTTGAAAGGTTTTATTCCTGGAAGTTGCACTGAAGTTTATTTGGGAGAATGATTCACATTCCTCCTTTGTTGAATAATTGGTCTTTTGGTTTGGTCCATTCATCTGTGGATGTTGCACTCTATTGTTTCGGGTCACCAGTGTTGTTGAGCAGGTTTTTGTGAATTGTAGAAGGTTGATAGTGTTGTTAGTTATTTGAACTGGTTCAAAAAATGCTCTACATTTATCCGTATTGATGTCTCTACTCCTACGAATTTGTGGATGTGCTCTCAATTTTTGTGTAGTATCTCAGTTCTAATTTCATGTGTTGAAGTGGTTTGCAAGTTCTTCTGTTAATGCCATATCTCATGAATATGCATTATGTGTCTTTGGAATGAAGTACTATGTTCTTCTTTGGCCTGTAATGGCTATTGGTGGCATGCAATTATGGAAGATTTTTTTGGAAGTGTTTTTGGATATTCATGGAATATCCCCATGTGATCCACACATTGTTGGTTGTGCTCCTTGGTGCTACATTATGTATTGAGTTGGTTTTTTGGGTTATTTATGGATATCAGGTTGACATGGCTTGTTTTCTTGCTTGTGCTAAATGCTTAAAGGGTTGAGTCAAAACAAAAAGTTGTGTTATGGTAGATTTTGGTCTTGAACTATCTTGTTTGGGACCACATTGAGTTAACTCAACATGAAGTGTGTTTTTGGGTTGAATGGTTATTCACTTCACATTTTCATCTACATGTTTCCTTGTTATCGAATTGGGTTACTGTGCACTAGCGTGTGAATGGTTTTGGATCATATTGGAAGATGCAACACATTTTTAAGTCCTCTCTTTCCCTTGGATAGGACCGCACTATGATTTTGTGGTTGACTTTTTGAAATCATTATTTATCTTTCTTCTAGCCGACCTAATTGATGTTTTAAGGTCTTGCAGTGGATATAAATGCAAGAAAATTTCAGATGAAAGGAGTGAGAATGTGTGGAAGTGTGTGTGGAATTTATTTAATATCCCACAAAAAAGTATGAAAGACTGTGAAAAAAAGATTAGATGTGCTTTAATGCCTTAGTTAGTAGAGTGTTGTGTTGACAAATATTATAATATTCATAATATTCATGTATCATGCTCTAAGATAGTAAGTCTCATCAAGTCCTTATATCTTTCCCTTGAAGTTGTGTATGATTCATTTTTTCAAGTCTCTTGTATCTTTCTCTAAGGTTGTACACCTTAGTTTGTAAGTCTTTTGGCAATGAGCCTTATTTTGTAAGCAGTGAGCTTTTATATCGTGAGTTAACTCACATCATGGTTTTTTCCTCATTGTGTTTTCCATGTAAATCTAGTGGCATCTTGTGCATGTGTGTTCCTTGTTCTATATTTTATTACTGCTGATCTAATTAAAGATTAAATTGCTATATCTTTCATTGCTGTTGATCTAAAAAGTGTTTTGGTTTGGTTAAGAAGTTTGAATTGTGTTGAAGGTGTTAAGTTCCAAAGGAGTTTAAGTTTTGAAGATACTAATTCACCCTCCTCTCAATATCTAGTGTGTTCAGGAATTGGTTTAAGAGCCAAGTTTCTCTGAAGAAGCTTAACTGCTTGAGGTAAAGGTCCAAATGACACATGATGGATCATACAAGGGTCCTATGTTTGATGGGACTAATTATACTTTTTGGAAATTGAGAATGAAAGGTAATATAAAATCTATAGCTTTTGGTGTATGGCAATTAGACAAAGATGGTTATGTTGCTCATGCTTCTCTCCATCTGATCCAACTAAAGTTAGGTTATATGAGAATGATTCCAAGGCTAAAAATGCTATCTTGTGTGGATTATCTGATTCAAATTTTTTGAAGGTGATGAGTTGCAGCTCTTCTAAGGATTTCTAGGAAAAACTTAACATCTATGAAGGAGATACCAAAGTAAAGCAATCCAAGATGTAGATTTTCAAGAGAAAATTTGAGACCTTAATAATGTCAGAGGATGAATACATTGCAAGTTATATGCTTAGGGTACATGGAGTTGTTACTAGAATCAATAGTCTTGGTGGTGTAGTCAAAGATGATGATATTGTGAAGAAGGTTCTGATATCTCTCCCTAAATCCTATAGTCATAAAGTGTTTTCTATTGAAGAGTCTAAGGATTTGGATTAGTTTTCAATAGATGAAATGTTTGGTACTCTAACTGCCTTTGAAATGAGAGAATTTGACAAAAGATGTTCCAAAGAAGGAAGCCACATTCAAAGACAATAAAAAGATAGAATATGAAGCTACTGATTAGAATGATGAATTTGATGAAATTTAAGAAAAAATTGTAAGAAGACTAAAGAAAGGAACCAACTAATACAAAGGTAATCTACCTTTCAAATGTTTCAATTGTGGAAGGATTGGTCATTTTGCATCTAAATTTCCCTACAATGAATGCGATGATGGTAATAAAAGAGATAAGGTTAAAAAGAGTTTCTATTCCAAGGAAAGTAGTTGTTCCTTAAAATATGAGGATAATGATTCAAATGATGAAACCCTATTCATGGCCTTGAAAAACAAAAAAGGAAATATTGGATAAAGTAAGAGGTCTGGTACTTTGCAAGCTAATAAAAATATTGAAAGATCTATGGTTGTCTAGATTTCCTTTCATGCAAAGAAATAAGAAAATGATTGGGTGATTGATAGTGGTTGTTATAACGACATGACTGGTGACAAAAGAAGGTTCATCAATATTAAGAAGGTTAATGGTGGTTCTGTTAATTTTGGTGGTTATGAGTGAGCACAAATTTGTAGAAAAGGTGCTATAAAAATTGATGGAAAAGGTAGGATTGACGATGTTATCTATGTCAAGGATCTAAAGCATAATATTCTTAGTGTCAATCAAATGTTCAACAAGGGACACAATCTTACATTTCATGCTAATGGTTTTGAAATAAAAAAAGCAGGGTTCATAAGACTAGTTTTTGAAGGAACAAGGACAAATGGTAATGTCTATCATCTAAATGAGGCTAATGGAAGAATATTCTTATTAGCACAGTCCATAGAATGTTGGTTGTGGCACAAAAGGATGTGACAAATCAACTTTTACAACATGGTAAAAAAAATTTCCTCTCATGTTGTAAGAGATATGCCTAAGATAACCAAGACTACAAACACTCTATGTAAGGAATACCAAATGGGAAAGAAAAAAAAGATAAGTTTCAAGACCAAGGAGTGCTTTGCTACAATGCCATTAGAGCTTATTCATACTGACCTTTGTGGACCTACAAGAAAAAAGAGACAACAAGGTGAAAGGTATTTTATATTATTTATTGATGATTACACTAGATTGACCCGGGTTAAATTTTTAAGAGATAAATCAAAAGTTTTTGATAAGTTTAAATTATTCAAAGAAAAATTTGAGAACATTTGATATGGATATTAAGATCAAATGCTTAAGGCTAAATAGAGGAGGTGAAATTACTTCAAATGAATTTGATTTTTTTTGTGAAGATCATGGTATTAAAAGACATTTGTCTACTCCTAGAACCCCTCAACAAAATGGGGCAGTGGAAAGGAAGAATAGAATTGTGCACGAAATGGCTAGAACCATGTTGAAATATGTTAATCTACTTGATATATATTGGAAGGAAGCAATTTACACTACTGTCTATTTTCTTAACAGAGTGCAATTGAGGGTTAATAAAAATAAGAACCCTTATGAGATGTGGTATGGAAGGCCTCCCACTGTTAAATACTTCATATTTTTTGTCAGAAAATGTTATATCAGAAGAGATGGAGACCTTGGAAAGTTTGACTCAAGGTGTGATGAAGGAATATTTCTTGGTAACTCAACCACAAGCAAGGCTTATAGATGCTACAAAAAAAGATTGGGGAAGATGATTGAGTGAAAAAATGTTAAAGTAGATGAAGTATTGGGTTAGATATCACAAGAACCTGATTTTTGTGGGATTGATATACCTCCTTGGGTTGAAGAAGAAGAAGAAGAGAAAGAAGAGAAGGAACCAAAACCAGTGAAGAATCTCAAGACTCCAACAAAGTATGTGTAGAGGAACCATTCATAATATCGAATCAATGGGGACAAGAATGAATGTGTGATAACCGAGAGAAGGCTTACAAGAGCAAGCAAGCAAGTAAATTTTTGCTTATTGTCAAAGATAGATCCCAAGAACGTTGTTGATGAAAGAAAAGATGATGGTTGGATAAAGGAAATGGAAGAAGAACTAGATCAGATAGAAAAGAATTAGACTTGGGGATTGGTTCCTAGACTAGCTAACAAGAATGTGACTGGAACTAAGTGGGTGTTTAGAAACAAGCTGAATGAAGATGGTGAAGTTGTGAGAAATAAGGCCAGATTGGTTTGCAAGGGTTATTCAAAATTTTGAGGGTATTGATTTTGAAGAGGATTTTTCTCTAGTAGCCCAAATGGAAGCAATAAGGACGTTTCTTGCTTTTGTTGCTCATAAGAAATTCAAATTCTATCAAATGGATATCAAGTCAGTTTTCCTGAATGGTGATCTAGAGGAAGAAGTATATATTGAGCAATCAAATGGTTTCCAATTATTAGAAGATTTGGACATAGTTTGCAGACTCAAGAAATATTGGTATGGTATCAAGCAAGCTCCTAGAGCTTGGTACACTTAGTTGGATAATTATTTACTTTAGCAAGGTTTCAAGAAAGGAGCTATAGATATAAATCTTTACATTAAGGTTTAGGAAGACAAGTTTTTGATTGTAGTTGTCTATGTTAATGACATAATATCTGGTGGAGATGACAATATGTGTAAGAGGTTTGTAGAAGAGATGCAAACAAAATTTAAAATGTTTATGATTGGTGAGTTTTCCTTCTTCCTTGGGAGTCAAATTATTTAGCATCTTTATTTCTCCATGGTTAACTATGTAAAGGAGATGTTGAAAAAGTTTGGCATGAATGATTCTAAACCACTTGGTACCCCTATGATGACTGGTTGTCACTTGAGCAAATATAATGAGTCTCTAGAGGTTGATAAGTCTCTATATAGGTCTATGATTGGAGGGTTGTTGTACTTGATTTATCCTAGCCCCGATTTATGCATACAATATGTTTGGTTGCCATATTTTAAGCTAATCCTAAGAAATATCATGAGAAGACAGTGAAAAAAATCTTTAGATATTTGAAAGGAACTCCGAATTATGGTCTATGGTATAAAAAGGATAATATTTTTTCTTTGAATGATTATAATGACATTGATTAGGAATGACATGTGGATGACTGAAGTACAAGTGGAAGTGCATTTTTCTTGGGAGATAGAATGGTCTCTTGGTTTGGTAAGAAGTATGACTCGATTTCCTTATCCACAATAGAGGCTAAATATATTGTAGAAACATCTTGTTTCACTCAGGTTCTTTGAATAAAGAAAACTTTGAAGGATGTAAAGGTGGTATTATATGAATGCATTCTTATATTGTGTGATAATAAAAGTGAAATTAATATTTTAAATAATCTAGTAATGCATTCAAGAACTAAACACATTTCTATCCAGTATCACTTTCTGGGAGAGAAGGCTGCAGAGCATGAAATCAAACTAATGTATGTGCCTACCTATTGTATGGTGTGCACCCTTGGTCTCCTTGTGATGTGCAATGTAATGCTTAGGTTTGTGACATGGATTAATTACCTCCTATGGATTCATTAACTCTAGCGGTTGTATTAGGAATTATCAAGTCAATGTTTTGGTGCAATGACAACTGTCTATGCAACAATTTCTATAAGAGCCTAGGTCACGTGTTCAAACTCCCCGCTTGTGTTGGGGGGATTGTTGCAAGGTGTGTGCCCTTGGTCTCCTTGTGTTGTGCAACACAATGGTCGGGTTTGTGAGATGACTAAACTGCCTCCCATGGATTCATTAACTCTGGCAGTTGTATTGGGCATTATTTGGTCGATCTTTTGGTGCAACGAAAACTATCTATGCAACAATACAAAGGATAAAATTATAGAAATTTTCACTAAGGCAATTTCAAAGGATAATTTTAAGTATCACTAACAGAAGTGAGGGGTTATTACCCCTCGTTATTTTAACTTGATGTAAAATTGGTGCATCTATCTAGGGGGAATAATTCAAGACATATCTTTATGATTGGATTGATGGTGGCTTCCTCTCAGGGGGAGCTAGTAATGGTTTCTACTAACAGGGGTTCCCTATTATCTATTTAAAGAAAGTACATATGTACACCAAAGGGGTATAAACTTGAAATAATATGCTCCTTACGGGGAGCTGGTATGATTTCTTGAAGAAGAAATGCTACTGGTCAAAGGGGAATAATGTGTTGTTGTTTCAATTGAAGATAGTTGGCCCCATGTCCTTAAAATAAAGTAATATGTTGTTGTTTTGTGTGGCCCTTTGTCCTTGATGTCAAAGGGGGAGAGTGAGAAGGTGTTTTTTTTCATGAATACCAAAAGGGAGAGATTTTTTGTAGTGCTTTTCATTGATGTCAACATTGATTTTTTGTTGTCATCGATTTCAACACTTTTTGAAATTGTTACATATGTTTACGAGATTGTTGGTAGTGGTTGAATTGTTTGTGGTTGTCATTATTGTTAGCACATGAGAAAAAAGGATATTGCTGGAATTTGATGTCTCCAATGCCAATAATTGGTGAGATTGTTGCAGTGGTTGTCACTATTGGCAACATTTAGTTTGGGCTATCATTGATGTATGGTGTTATTGCTGAAGTTTATGGTTGGATGTCATGACTTGTATTGTTGTTGTCAGTAGAGTTAGTTTCATAATAATATATTAAGATGAGAATTATAAGTATTGATGATGATGGAGAGATGTTGTTTATATTATATAGTATGTTTCATGCTCTCTCCTATGTTTTTTGATGAAGTATATGTTTCTAAAAGAAAGTTCTAGCCTTCACAAGTTGTTGAAAGGTTTTGTTCTTGGAAGTTACATTGAAATCTATTTGGGATAATACTATGTATTCCTCTACTATTGAAGATATGGTCTTGTGGTTTTGGATTCAAAGTTAGTGTTCCATGTATGTTACACTCCTATCTTTTCAAGTCACCAGTGTTGTCAAGGTTGTTTTTATGAATTGTAGAAAGTTGGTAGTGTTGCTTGTTTAGAATAGTCCAAAACAAGCTCCACATTTCTTTGCATTGATGTCTCTTCTCCTGTGATGTGCTCTCAATTTTTATGAAATATCTTAGTTCAAATTTCATGTGTTGAAGTGGTCCACACGTTATTATTTTAATGTTATATCTCATGACTATAGATTTTGTGTCTCTAGAATGAAGTACTTTGTTCCTATTTGGCCTGTAGTGGCTATTGGTGGCATGAGAGTATGGAAGATGTGTCTGGAAGTGTTTTTGGATGTTTGTGGAACATCCCCATGTGATTTGAATGTTTTTGGTTGTGCTCCTTGGTGCTGCATTGTGTCTTGAGTTGGTTTTCTGGGTTATTAGTGGATATTCGGTTGATAGGGCTTGTTTTATTGCTTGTGCTAAATGCTTAAAGTATTGAACCAACATATGAAATTTTTTATGATAGATTTTGGTCCTAACCTATCTTGTTTAGACCACATTGAGTTAATTTAATTGGAAGTGTGTTTTTGGGATGCATGACCTTATGTGCTTCATGTTTTCATCTACATGTTTCCTTTTTGTCTACTTGGGTTGATGTGAACCAACATGTGAATGGTTTTGGATCACATTCAAAGAGAAAATAAAATTGTTTTTGGTCATATATTTTATGATATATTTTGGTCCTAACCTATCTTGTTTGGGACCACATTGAGTTAATTTAATTGGAAGTGTGTTTTTGGGATGCATGACCTTATGTGCTTCATGTTTTCATCTACATGTTTCCTTTTTGTCTACTTGGGTTGATGTGAACCAATGTGTGAATGGTTTTGGATCACATTCGAAGAGAAAATAAGATTGTTTTTGGTCATATATTTCCCTTGGATAGGACCACACTATGATTTTGTGGTTATCTTTTTGAAATCATTGTCTATCTTTCTTTTGGCCGACCTAATTGATGTTTTGAGGTCTTGCGGTGGATATAAATGCCAGAATATTTCAGATGCAAGGAGTGAGAATGTGCAGAACCGTGTTTGTGTAATTTATTGAATATCCCACAAAAAAAGTATGAAAGACTATGAAAAAAATATCGGATTTGCTTTAATGCCTTAGTCAGCAGAGTGTTGTGTTGACAAATATTGTAATATTCATAATCTTCATGTATCATGCTCTGAGATAGTGAGTGTAATTAAGTCCTTGTATCTTGCCCCTGAAGTTTTGTGTGCTTCATTTCTACAAGTCTCTTGTATCTTGCTCTAAGGTTGTATGCCCTAGTCTCTAAGTCTTTTGGCAATGAGCCTTATTTTGTAAGCATTGAGATTCTATATTGTGAGTTAACTCTCACCGTGGT
Source organism: Sequoiadendron giganteum (assembly GCA_007115665.2). Taxonomy (NCBI): domain Eukaryota; kingdom Viridiplantae; phylum Streptophyta; class Pinopsida; order Cupressales; family Cupressaceae; genus Sequoiadendron; species Sequoiadendron giganteum. The sequence goes on along the minus strand of CM021103.1, from coordinate 693,477,377 downwards.
TTTTACCTCATTTTTTTTTCCACGTAAATCTAGTGGAATCTTGTGCATGTGTGTTCCTTGTTCTATCTTTCATTACTGCTGATCTAATTAAGGATTAAATTGCTATATCTTTTATTGTTGCTGATCTAGTAAGCATTTTGATTTGGTTAATAAGTTTGAATTGTGTTGAAGGTGTTAAGTTCTAGAGGATTTTAAGTTGTGAAGGTACTGATTCACCTTCCCCTCTCAGTATCTGGTGTGTTAAAAAAATATCATCCATATCTTTATCCTCAAATTGATTTTTTTATGTAAAGAAATGTATCAACATGTTTATGCCCTTGATAAATATCACATTCGTTAAACCTATACATCTAGTTTAAGACCTTGTATTTAATGGTTTGTATTTCATAGTCCATCAAAGAGAGGTATATCTATTTGTAAGAGGTTTCTAGAGGGATAATTGGAGACTAAAAAGATAGGTTTTTTAGTAGTAGGCTAGGATTTGGATTGCAAATTTGGACTCAAGATTCTTGATCTATTTTTCTAGTTCATTTTGCTCAATCATTTTGATTTAGCACTCATATTCCTTTTATTGCCTCATATGTTCATCATGATTTTAAATGGATTCATTTAAATTTTAGGAATGCATAAAAGATATATCAGACTAATCTAGGAAGATGAACTATTGTAATACTCTAAGTCATACCTATTAGTATAATATCTTGGGATTATAGTGTAAGAAGGTGCATATGAGAGAGAAACCCTAGAGTGGTCAACACAAACCAAAAATATGTGTAGAAAATCCTCTCATGTAGAGTAAAAAGTCTATTTATTTTAATTATGTGTTCCTTCATTATGAAAAATAAATTTTCTCATAAATATTAGAGTATAAAATTATGTGTATTTTTAAAAACTACTACATCATTTGGAATATATTGTAATTATCATGACAATCCTAACTACATCAACACATTTATGTTCTTTGACACTAGAGTCACCACTTCTTGGAAAGAGGAAATATTTGATGCACAACTAGAAACCAAGGAATTTTTTATTTGGTTATTCTCACTATCAAAGTCATTAAATTTTAAAACCACCTATGGTAATATCATTTTGAACATCCATCCCCAATTTTTTTCCATTTGTTGTCATAATTTGATAGAATACGAACTACAAAAAAAATGTATAACTAAAAAATATTCTTTAGGTTGTATTGGTATGGAATATGTGAACCATATATCTATCTCCCTAGCAATGATGTAATTGTTTCACTCTAAAAATGTACCTCTACATACCTTAAAGACTAGCACCAATTCTTGAGGATAGTGAAATCAACATAGATGATTAGTAGGACTTAAACTTAGACAACATGAAGGGACTATTTCTTGTGAATGGGTAAACTCACCTTCATATTCAGTATTTGAAAGACCAAGGGGAATATTCCCTAAGTTCTTCACAACATGAAAAGTAAAGATAAATAGAAAATTATATAAAAGACCCTTAAGTAGCTATACTCAATATGTTATTAATCCCATATCTATCACTAAGTTCATTCCACATTAAATACACACAAAACTATAAGACCCTAAATAAGTAGATTGAGATCTCTCTTTTACCATGCAACAAAATGATAAAAATATCACTTGGTATATTCTTAAGAAGGAATCCAATTAGCATTGTATACACCCATGAATTTTGAGAAACACAACAACATTATCCTCTAACTATTTATAAAATTTAAGTTTCTTTGGATGAGACACAAGGTTTAGTACTAGATCATGCAAGCATGGAAGAACATACAAAATAATCCTAGACTATCAAGGATAAGAATATGTTCAAATCATTTTTTTTTTCTACTTTACCTCCTAGATCAATGCCTAGTCTATTAGGCAATAGGGTCATAGGGGTGAAAACATTCCTATAAATCAATAGTCAAATAAATATTGCACATGCATCCAAACCCAAAGAGCATCTCAAAACATGTAATTCTTTTAACTAAGAACTTATGAAATACATTAACCTAATATAATTACAATAATGACAAAAAATGTATGAAGTGAGAGATAATAACCAGGTTCAATGCCACCTAAAATGATATAAATTATGATTCCTTAGAACTTACGAAATACATTAACCTAATATAATTATAATTATGCCAAAAAATGTATGAAGTGAGAGATAATAACTAGGTTCAATGCCACTTGAAATGCTATAAATTGTCATGGAGACATTAATATTAATATATATATATATAACCTTACTAGACTACCCTTCCCCTAATTTAAAAACACAATTCATCATTTTTAAATTTGTTTCTTCATCATTTTGTACTATCAAAAATTTCATACCCTTGAAATTTCACATTATATCTTGTACTTATTCTAGTGTTTAAGTATAAATTATCCTAAATTCAAGATGTTATAACTTTGGTATAGTGGCATTTTTCATAATTATATGAGGATTATTTTTCTCAACTCTTTTTTTTTGGGGTCTAAATTTCCCATATGGGAGCATATCTCACTAACATCCATGTGACATGCTAGTGATAATTACTTTCTCTTGGTCACCATTCATAGTCAAGAAAGTGATGACTCTAAAAGCTAACTAAGTAGCTATACAACCCTTATCCCCTCTTTTATTTCTAACTTTAAAAGAGGATTCCATCTATCATTGGAAAGAGGGAATTATTTTTACAATCGTTGTCTCTATGAAAAGAATAAAAAACTAGCAAGCTCCATGAATGTATTATGAATCTTGTACCAAGTGATATTCATAGAATTGTCACAACAATTGGTGTAAGACATTAGTGTTTCTCTTATTTGTTTCAATATTTCAAAGTGACATTGTTCTTGTTCTTATTTTTATGTTTATCAAGCTATTTGTGATTCCTTGTGCTAAAAAGTTTTACATTTAGGATCACTTATACCACTATGATTGTTATTTTTTTCTATAATTTCATTTTGCATTGAATTTTATTTCAAAATAAAAATTCTATAAGAAACAAGGCCATATTTGCAAGTCAAAAGACTAATACAGGGCTTGACTGAATCAAAACCCTAAAATAACTACCAAAAAAATTATTTCCTCTTTTTTATTATAGATCTATTAGAGGAAAATTTGTAAATCATTTGGTGACCTCTATTCTGTAGCCTTTTGGTTTCATCTTTCATTTCATTTTATTATAACTTTTAATGGATTTTGATAAATTTTCCCTTGTAATTGTAGTTTTGACTAAGATAAAACATGGGAAAGGGCCCAAACCCATTTCAAAATAGATAGAAAGGGGAAAAAATTGAGTTCTATCAAGAGTGAGATTAAAAAATGAATAAAAACTACAAAATATTAAGAAAGAAAAACCATCAAGGAACAAAAAACGCCACTAGAGATAGTAGAAAAAAAATGACAACCAACTAGATATCAACAAGAATCTTGAGGCCCCAAATGACTTGCCACTCATGGTTAAGGACTAACCTTTAGTTTTTGTTTTTAGAACTAACCTTTTGTCATAATTATAGGGTTTTTGAAAACTGTTAGAGACTTATTTCTCAGTTTTTTAAGTTAGTTTTTAGTTGAATTAAGCCTTACCTTTTCTTATATTCTTTTTCTACTATAATCAAAAAGTTAAAAATACACAAAATAAAATAAAAAATAGGTTAACAACTTCCCTAGTTGCACAAAATTGTTTCTTTTTGGGTTTTAAAATACACATCTAATGATTAACAAAAAATACACTTTTACTTTTTTGTCTATAGTCATTGTAGAACTGTTCCTATGGAAAATCTAGTTGCACTTGCACATTGAATTGTAGTGATTCTACTCTGTATTTCGACACTTGCACTTAGACTCACAATGCCTAAGTTTCACTAGTGGTGCTTGTGCTATGACTTGAGGTGCCTATGGTGCAGAAAGCTACACTTTTGTTTCTGAAGAGAGAATTTAGTCCTTTAGTGTTTATAAATAAATTTTCAACATTTCTTGTATTTACAAGTTTAGTTTCATTGTAAAGTAGGGCCAACTAAATTCGTTTGATCAAATTTTATCAAAAAACTATTATTTTCTACTAACAATATCTTGTAGGTTTTTTCATTTGCATAAGCATGCCTATGTTCAGACTCGTTGTGCTTCTATGCAAACAAGTTGTGCTTGCATTTTGTGCTTCTAAAGATACTTTTTTGTGCCTGGATAACAACCTTAGGAACTTCTATTCTATAAAAATATGCCTCTGACAAGTATACAATTAAAAATTCTCTGTAGATCTTCACTTTTATTTCACATAGCTATGCTTCTATTCAGCTTGTAAATTTTTGGGTTTTTGCTAACTTTTTAGACTAACAAGTGGTATAGCTGGTTAAGCCTAGCCAAGAATTGATTTTCAAACTACTAACTTGTGGTTTGGTAGGTTCAAAAGTCTAATATTCTTATTTTCCACTAAATTAGGCACTAAATTAACTTTTATTTTTCATGTTCGAATGGTTGCATAGATGTGTGCTCTCCGCTTGTTCCTAGTGCAATCTTGGGGATACAAATTATCGAATCTCCTTATTTTTGTTTTAGATTAGAACCTAGGACTTGCTAGTTTTGTGTGTATGCTCTCCCCTTATGCCTAGTGCGATCTTGGGGATCAAAAACACCTAGAAATTGTCCTTACCTTTAGGAGGCCTACTTGGGGATTTAATCACCCCCAGGGATGACCTCAAACACATGTTATTGGTAGGGTATATAAAGGGGGGAGAATGAAAGTTGTACCCCAATCTAGTCATGTTGTGTCTAGTGAAGCCTTGATGTCTAGATGATTCTAGTACGAGAGCTGCAAGGTTGCTATGAGCTTTCCCATAAAAATTTCTTGATCCATGCTTATGATGGGCTAGTGTTCATATTTGTGCCTCAAGTACCCTTGTGGTATTTATAGGATGCCCTAGAGAGATTTTAAAGCCTAGAATAAGACCATTCAACTATAGCTTAGTGTGGTTTAGGGTACATCTGATCATGCCCAAAGTTACTCATCATGTATGACCTTTTGTTGAGGTGACAAATAATCCCTGGTTAGGACTTGTCCTTCCAAGGTAAGAGGTGTAAAGGTGGTACATGAAATTTGCATACTCTAGGTCACTCATTCAATTGTAAGTATTAGCTTCATGGTGTTTGGGCCCATATTAGGTCTTTAAACCCACTCAAATAATTTTAGGATTGTGATAAAGTTCTTGGAATGTCTTTATGTGCTAAACTCGTGATAAGCCACTCAAATTTGATAGCTAAAAATATCCTTTTTACCCTAAAAATTCGTCAATTGGCCAATGTGTTTTCTTATGTGATCATATATCTTGCCAAAACCTAGACTATAGAACTACAACTCCATCACACCTAGCTACACCTGTGCATCGACTATCTTCTCCCATACTCTAACTTACTAAACCTGTGCTTTGACCAAAACTAACTGTCAAAGTGCTCCTACGCTTTGACCAAAACTAACTATCAAACTACACCTACACTCTAAATAGCTACACCTGCACAATGACTATATACGCTCACACTTTGACTTACTACACCTACACTCTAACCAAAATTGATTTTCAAACTATGCCTGCACATCAACTATTTGTGCCTATGCTCTGAATTATTGCACCTACACTCTAACCAAAAACTCTATAAAATTGCACTTACACACTCTCAAACTGCATCTGACTATAAAACTACACATATGCCCTCTCAAACTACACCCGACTATTTGTAAGAGAGGGGGACCAACCACTGCAAGGCCCTAGGTCATGAAAGGCTAAGAGCGGAAAGGCTACCCTAACTTACCTCAGTTTCAAGGAATGTTAGGATACAAGGGATGAGAATGATGAGCACTAGGTGTCCTTCAACCACTCTGCAATCCCAAGAGTTGAAGGGAGACTAGACGAGTCTCTTTTTAAGGTCAAATCTTTGTCTCAGGTAGCTCTCTATCAAAGGATAGAAGCACGGTTCTGGGATGAAAGCGTGGTGCATTGGCGTCTCACAGGCGTGTTGACGTCTATATGGCCAGAAAACTAGAGAGACAAGGTTAAATCCTAAAGAAAGGACTGCTAGCCTAGTCTAGAGGTTTCTTGAACAACATAATGAGATTAAGAAGAATGAAACATAAATACAAATGTGATAAAAGAAATATATTATTGCAAGCGTGACGAAGATGATTTCATAGAAAAATTCTCTCACCAGATTGCTTCAAGATCTCTCCACCTGCACAGAAAAAAGGGGGAATGTTGGGGCTATTTAGGGGCTTGCCTCAGTTAGACCCCGTTTTGGTGTTTCCACCTCCATGGAAAACCAAGTTTGAAATGATATAAATAGAGATAAAGAAAGGAAATACAAGCTACTTAAACAAAAGACACTACAAATAATACATTCTTACTTAACCAAAGATGATAGAGGAGATGAGAGGAGATTACCACCTTCCAAAGCGTTCAAGGCTTATGGAGGATAAAATGAGAGGAACTCAAGCATTTGCTGCAATGGTGATTGTCCCGTGCTTGCACTATTAGAGTGATAGAGTGGTAGATTGCTGCAATGGAATGTAAAATGCTGCTACAAAGCTTGTAGATGCTTGAAAGAGTGAAGAAAATGTGGAGAGATAAACTCAAGATCTTGCAAAAATCTGTTCAGACTTAGGACTGGATGAGAGAGTGAATACTATGAAGAAAGGGATGAAAAATGGCCATATTTGGGTCGACTAGCTGAAGAGGAGTGTTACATTTTGACTTCCAATCGAAAGTGTAACGTCTCTGTAGACTCCAGTCGTAGGAATCTACTAGGGATGTAAGCACACCATGCAAACATTTGTGTGCCGCATGGGCGTCCCTGATAGAAATGCCTCCACCGACACACAAAATAAGCACCAAGTGTGACATGGACAACGAGCTTAAGTGGAATTAAGCCTCTGCCTTAGGGTTTCTAAAGTGTAAGAGGGTAAAAAGGAATTTGTGTTAGGGGTGCAAATTCACGCTTATACATTATTCCCCCACTTTAGCGAGAACGAATATTGATGAGTGATTCGATAAAGTAGAGTAGTAGGGAATTCACAAAGTAAGAGATGTATACCTGAATCGACAAGGAAGTAGAGCACGGTTTGGGGAACTCAAAAAAGGACTTCATAGTTTTGTAGAACTGCAAAGCTAATGTACAAAAGGCCCTCATAGGCTCATGGTCCTACAAGGGAGGTATCCTTCAAGAAATATCACATGAAGGAAACCAAGAAGAGGACCTTATAGACCCACGGGCGTGTAAGGAAAGTATCCCCCAAAAACTCTCACATGAGGGAGATTGAGTAAAGGGGACTCCACAGAGTCAGAGAGGGTGACATGTTTACCCAGAGATAGAACACATCAGGAAGCGGCCATGCATGCTAGTGAGTGGATACTCACACAGACCATCACTAAATTGTAAGAATTTCAAAGGGGTCCCTCGGGAACCCTTCCAAAAGAAGGAGGGTCCACTCAAGGGACACGCCTCTTGAAAAGTGAAGTCTAGTTGGGCTGCCCCCAAGCTAGATGTAAGGATGCAAGGACAGTCTAGTCGGGCTACCCCTAGGCTAGATGTCAAGGTGTGAAGCCAGTCTGTTTGAGTTGTCCCTGAGCTAGATTCCTTAGAACCTGTTAAATTTTTTGAAGGGGTTCATTGGGAACTCAGTGTGAAGGGGAGGGGTCCACTCAAGGGATAGACTATTCGAAAGTTACCATATTCCTTATCAAATTGATTCATCACCAAGGAATCCTTTTGAAATATGTTCATTTCATCAAGGAATTTGAAAGGAAGGAGATGTTATCATGTGAGGGGAAGACTAAGCCCATTCCTGCTTCAGAGGAGGGTTTCAAATTCCTTTCTTTACAAACCCATGATGAAGGAAACATGTTCCGCTAGGGTTTCAAGTTGAGAATGCAATTCTAACAAAGAAGTGTGTGAAGGGTCTTTGAGAAAATATTTGTTTGGAAACAAATGCATTTTATAAAGAACAAGAAATGTAGAAGAGGAGTTGTCACATATGAAAGGGACAACAAAAGCAAAGAAGAGGGGAAGATCAAGAGAAAGGTAAAAGAAAAGAAATAGGAATACACACAAAGGGCACAAGGGGATTTGGTTTCGTGGGGTCAGATCTACCTTTATTTATATATATTAGGTAACCATGGTAAGAGGAAAAATATCATCAATCCCCAACCAGATCAGGAAAAATGCACGAAAGACAAAGCAAAAATAAAAAAATTGGGTCAACATGGAAGAGGACTAAATGCTCCCAACGCTTTGCATCATCCCCAATTTATCGAAAGTCAATCAAAAACATGTAAGAATGAAGATACACATAGAGGAAGGCTTAATACACAAAAACCAAACCTATATCCAAGCACCAATAGGGGTGACAAGGGTCATCTAGGCACATATAGCATGATCACGTGGTAACACATCACAACACACATACACATCTAATCTAAAGATCAAGAAGAGGGTCTCCCCCTAACATTGGTCGACCAATAGGTCATCATCTTCCCACTCTAGATCATCGTAGGGGGAAGGATGATGAGCCTGTAATGGTGTAATGTTAAAGGGAGGACCTTCTAGTCCTCTCACAACAAGGGCCAAGGCAGAGGGACCTATGAGGTCTCCATCACTCAATTCTTGTTGGTCGAAGGTCAATGGCTTAGTGAAGATCGCTGAAAAGGTCGAAACTTCATCCACTGAGTTAAACATGGACTTGATGGGAGTTCCATGTTTCACCTCAGCGGATGAAGGATTTGCACCCGAGATTCACTGCTAGGCTCACCAAGAGACCTAGGAGTGGATACAAACTCATGGGAGGTTGGAGCTGGTTCCATCACTAGGACAAAACAAGTCAGTGCGGGGCCACCTTTTAGAGGAGGTGGGATCTTCTTACGTCCTCAATTGCTGGAGGGACCATGCTCTACCTTATTCTTCATCGGAGGAGGTGAACTCCCCACAGATGAAGCAAGGAGGGTCAAGGGAGAAGAGGAAAGAACCATAGTGGATACAACTAAAGTGTTCACGATATCCACAGACTTAGGGAAGGGTGAGACATCTAGGATGAAAGTCAACAAGGGCAGCTCCGCCGAAGGAGCGATAAACACCTGTACCTTTCTAGGCACATGTGTGCTCACAACGGGAGCTAGGAGAGATTCAAAGATGGAAGAAGGGAAAGAGGAGGTCATAGTAGGAGGTGCAATATTATCCTCCTCCTTCTATGAGGAGGATTTCTCAGCTAGGAGAGCCTTTCATTGATGCTTGCACTCACACACAAGGCAGTTTCTATGACTCTTTGAACCAGAAGCCGAGATTTGCGAAGGGACGAAAGGAGACTGTTTAGCCATGGGAGTGCCCTCCATGGCTGTTTCTAATGGAAGGGCAGATTCTTGAATGGAAGAAGATGAATTAGGTTCAGAAACGGTAGGAGGAATGGACTCTACCACCTTAGAGGTGGATCCTTTTCTGTTCAGGGAACAGGAAGAGGTCGAGGGAAAAAATATCTCCATGTGCCTTTTTTTATGCCATATAGATAGTACTAGGGTCCTAAGGACCCATTAGGGAGATTTGATATCCTGATCTTGGGCCTTCTCCAAGGAGGCATCATCGAACTCAATGGGTAGAACCCGGGCTTGTTCATCCAATACTCTTCCCAAGAGGGAGGAGTAGATGAGTCAGATCGAGAGGGAGTAAGCTTCTGCTTTCCCTTTCAGGAGGAGGAGGCAACTACCTACTCAACTACAAGAAGGTTCAACTTTGGCTATCCCTTGCCTCCATTCTTATACTTCACATAGTTCTTGTAAAGTAGGTTCATTCTTTGTGGGAGCGGACTGAAAGGAGTGGCCCAAAAGTGATCCAAGGAATATCTTCCATGAGATACCACTGATTGATATCCAGTGTCATACACCATGTGCACGAAACTCTCGTGGGAAAACATAAGGCATTTATGGATTGCAGAGGCAATCCCATTCATGGAAGCCAAAGAAGGTATGCCTAGCTTCACTCAAAATAGGTCTGACTCGGGAATAATGTCGAAGACCGCATCTACGTTCCAGGGTCCAACCAAGACGGACAACATTATCAATCCATAAGGTTTAAGAGAAATTCCATCATGCGTACGGATGATGGATTTTTTTTTCATATTCCTCATTTTGTAGGGAATTTAAGAGTAATGTCTCCTCCATTATAACATTCACTCTACTCGTAGGGTCAATTAAGGCCCCTATCATAATTTTACCATTGAGGCGAGTGGGAATATACAATGGAGAAAGTTTTCTATTGGCTGACACATCTTGCGAAGTGAATATCACATCCGACGAGATGCTCACAAGATGAGGAGAGGGAGTAACAATGACCATGTTAACATATGCCTCGAGGCAAGAAAAAAAATCTAAGGGATCGATAATCATGTTGGGAGAGTGTGATGAAAATGGGTCCGTGTATATCTGCAAGTCACTATTAGCTTTCTTTACTATTTTTTTTGTGTTTTGTTTACTCCCATCAAGATGAATAGTATCGTCATCGATAAGATCCTATATCTCATGACACAGGTGCATGCAACGTTTGGTATCATGTCTGTTAACTTGATGGTACTGAAAATATGTGTTTTCTTCATACCAGTTAGGGTATGGTTCTGTAACTGGTTTAGGAGGTGGCAGGGTAAGGATCTTATCCTTCACCAACTTCTGCAAGATGGAAGAATAAAATTATGATGGCATCGTAAACTTTCGGTCACGTTTGATGTCGTTGTTGTCCACAATGACTACTACATTCACAACAAATTTACCTCTTCCAGAGATCAATACGATAAATCTTCCTTTAAAATGGGAGTGTGAGGGAGGACCCCCAAACTGGACCACCATCTGCTGGTATTCTCGTAAAGCTGCACATAAATGTGCAAAAGAAGGATGCTTCATGAGGGCGAAATTCTCTGGCCAATGTCTCTATAAATTCTGTATGAAGACCTTTTGTACATCAAAGTTGGGTAATAGGTACGAGATCTATGAGAAGCGTGCTTGGTGTCGCACTATAAAGTCTGTAATCTTCTCATTGTCCCCTTGTTTGCACCGAACAAGGTTAGGGAAGGTCATTTTTGGCCTAATATTGGCTTGGAACTGTTGCAAGAATTGGTTCACAAGCTAATCAAACGTGAAGATGGATTTATCGGGAAAAGAATAGTACCAATCCAGTGTTGTTTCTTTGAGGGATCGGGGAAATAGTTTTGTCATCAATGCATCATGATGGGAAAAGTATGTGCATAGGGCGATAAAGGAAAACACATGCGTCTGTGGGTCCCCTTTACCATTGTATTTCTTGAATTTGGGAATCTCCATCCCTTGCGGGAAAGGAGTGTTTAAAATTGCAACTAACAATGGGATGTGTTAGAAGAAGGGCTAGAAAATTGGCTAGGATGATGCTTGGGAAAGGTTCGCCAGCTGGTTCTACATCTTCCCCATATTCTATAGAAGGGTATTCAAGATAGGGTCATTAGAAGATAGAGGGTCACCAGAACCACCACCAGAGTCGCCGCCTAGACCACCACCATGACTACCGCCAGAGCCATCTCTTAGACCACTACCATGACCATTGCTGCTGCCACCATTGCTGCCACCACCGCCAGTGTGACTTCTTCCATGACCACCACTAGAGCCACCACTAGTGTGACTTTCGTTGGAACCATCGCCACTTCCGAAGCCACCACCACGACTTTCGCCGAAACCGCCTCCACCAATGTCACCCCCACTTCAAAAGTTTTTGCCACCAAAGCCTCCACCTATCATCCCACCAAATCCTCCATTACTAGAGATGGTGGAAGGGGTGAAGCTGAAACCCAAAGGGTTCCTATTTACTTTGACAGTTTCAAAACTTTTGAAAGTAGCGGGTACACTAATCGAAGGGATTGCGTCAGCCATGTATATAGACATAGGAGGCATCAACATCTCTATCTCTCTTTCACATTACTCGAAGAGGCCACCTCATGTCATGTGACTATGGATCGAGGGGGTGCATGCTTCGACCATACCAATGAGACTAGCTAAGAGCTGTATGCCTATCCGGTCCTTTTCCACCATATATCTTATTTCATTGATAACTTTAGCAGCCCTAAACATCTTCAAATTTCCATCTAGGTGATTTTCTAATGCACCTAACCCTTTACCCATAGGCTGATGATGTATTCAGAGGGGATATAGACAACCTCATTCTCATCTACAGATGAAGAGGCCAGTGACGCAGGAGGGGTAGGGATGCAATCAATTTCGTCAAGAAACCAAGATTCACCTCATGATACATGTTCCTGCGTGGATAGACCAACCGCAGAACCACAGATAAGGTCGGTAGTGAAACTAGAGGAGACCTTCATCTTTTCCATGTGAAGGTGTCATAGACTTCTTCTGAAAATATGCCCAGAGGTCATAGACTAGGTTGTGAAGCTCATAAAATTTCACAACACACAGAGGTACAACAACCAATAGGTATAAGAGAACAAGCTTAGAACACTGACAAACAAGTAGACGTTGGTTGACATTGGGTTCACCAAAAATTTAAGAGAGGGGGACCAACCACTGCAAGGCCCCAAGCCATGTAAGGCCAAGAGCAGAAAGGCTGCCCTAACTTACCTCAGTTTAAGGAATGTTAGGATAGAAGGGATGAGAATGATGAGGACTAGGTGTCCTTCGACCACTCTGCAATCCTGAGAGTGAAAGGGAGACTAGATGAGTCTCTTTTTAAGGTCAACTCTATGTCTCAAGTAGCTCTCTATTAGAGGAAAAAAGTGCGGTTCTGGGATGACAACGCGATGCATTGGCATCCGTATGGCCAGAAAAATAGAGAGACAAGGTTAAATCCGCAACAAATGACTGCTAGCCTAGTCTAGAGGTTTCTTGAACAACAAAATGAGATTAAGAAGAATGAAACATAAATACAAACATGATAAAAGAAATATATTACCACAAGGGTGATGAAGATGATTGCATAGAAAAATCCTCTTGCCAGCTTGTTTTGAGATCTCTCCACCTGCACACAAAAAAAAAGGGGAAAGGTTGGGGTTGTTTGGGGGCCTCCCTTAGTCAGACCCTATTTTGGTGTTTCCACCTCCACAGACAACCAAGTTTCCAATGATAGAAATAGAGATAAAGAAAGGAAATACAAGCTATGTAAACAAAAGACACTACAAACAGTATGTGCTTACTTAACCAAAGATGATAGAGGAGATGAGAGGAGCTTACCACATCCATCCAAAGCGCTCAAGGCTTATGGAGGAGAAAATGAGAGGAACTCAAGTCTCTACTGCAATGACATTTGTCTTACACTCATATTATCAGAGTGATAGAGTGGTAGATTGCTGCAATAGAATGTAAAATTCTTCTACAAAGCTTGTAGATTCTTGAAAGAGTGAAGAAAATGTAGAGAGATGAACTCAAGATCTTGCAAAACTCTATCCAAACTTGAGAATGGATGTGAGAGGGAAGATTATGAAGAAAGGGATGAAAAACAACCATATTCGGGTTGACCGGCCAAAGAGGAGCGTTACATTTCAACTTCTAATCAAAAGTGTAATGTCTTTGTAGACTCCAGCCGTAGGAATCTTTCAGGGATGCCTACATGCTGCGTGGGTGTCCTCGACAAAAACGCCTCCACCGACATAAAAAATAGGTGCCAAGTGTGATGTGGACAGTAGGCTTAAGTGGAATTAATCCTCTACCTTAGGTTTTCTAAAGTGTAAGGGGGTAAAAGGGATTTTGTGTTAGGGGTACAAATTCACACTTATATACAGGGGTACAAATTCACACTTATACACTATATTCATTCAAAGTCTTTGGTAGTGAGTCTTGGGCATTCATTCCCAAAGATCAACAAAAATCCATGGAGAGTAAATGTGACCACTCATGTTTGTTGGCTACTATACGGATGTTAAGGCATACATGTTTTTTTATCCTAATTATAGAGATCTCTTGTTTTGGTGGGATGTCCAGTTTGATGAGTGCTTTACTTAGATGGATTCTTCATCACCAACTTCTCCCTCATTACCTAATACTCTCTCTTCATCTCTTGATGATCCCTTATCTTTTGAGGATGAGGATGATGCTCCATCTATCCCTCCACCTCTAGACATTCAACCCTTTCCCAAGTGGGACCGTAATAATATTGATGTAGCTAGATCTCTGGTAGGTGATACTCTAGACTCCCATCACACTCATTCATAGAAACCAAGTGTTAGTCTATTGATTCATTCCATTTTAGATGATCCTCAAAAGTTTTTAGAGGCAGTTGGTATTCCTGAGTGGGATAGTGTTATGGCAGATGAGTATTCTTCATCAATGAAGAATAATACTTAGGATCTTGTTCGTCATTCTAAGGGAAGACAGTTGGTTCAGTGCAAGTGAGTGTACCATACCAAATATGTTGTATATGGTTCCATTGATAAGTTCAAATCACATCTTTTTGCAAATGGTTTCTCTCAAGTCAAAGGCATTGATTATTTTGAGAACTTTTCCTATTTCCAAGATGAATTATATTCACCTTGTACTTTCACTTGTAGCTTCATAGGGATGAGTAATATTGTAGATGGATGTGAAGAGTGCCTTATTTCATGGTGATATTCATGAGGGTATTTATATGGATCAACCACATGGTTTTATTGAGGACTCTTAACTACTTTGTAGGGTTTTTTGTTCATTATTTGGTCTCAAACAGGCCCCTTAGGCTTGGTATGAGAAGATAACCACCTTTCTTCTTTGTTTTGGCTCCACATGATGTCATTCTAATCCCATAGTGTACATTCTATGATAGGATGGTTATATTTTTATCTTAGTGCTATATGTGGATGATTTTATCCTTACAAGTAGGTCATCTTCCATGATCCTGAGTGTTCAGTGAGATTTGATGGGGTAGTTTGAGATGAAAAATATTGGCCTTTTGCACTATTTTCTTGGTTTATAGGCTATTCAATTTTTGGAAGGGATTTCCATATTTTAGAAGAAGTATGCTCTTAACATGCTTTAGAGATTTCGCATGCTTGATTACAAGCCTGCCCCCACACCATTTCATTTAGGTGTTGTATTTTCTTCCACTTTTACAACTTCTTCAGTAGATGCTACATTATTTATGAATTTGGTTCGTAGTCTTTTGTACTTGACACATGCATGTCTTGATATTTCTTTTATTATTGGTCTTATCTCTTAGTTATCAAATGATCTACATGATAATCATTGCTAATATTCCAAAAATATTTTGAGATATATTTAGGGTAACTCACATTACAGTATTCACTATACATGAAGAGATTCTTAAATAGTTGGCTTCACTAACTTTAATTGGGCTAGTGATGTCAATGATAGGAAGTCCATTTTTGGATTTTCCCGCCTTGGTTTTGGCCCCATTACATGGTCTTCTAAGAAGAATTTTTATATTGCATTATGATCCATGGAGACTGATTATCATGCAATGGTTTTGGCTAACCAAGAGGTTTTATGGCTTCGTCAGTCATTGAATGAGCTCTATTTT
Organism: Sequoiadendron giganteum; assembly: GCA_007115665.2. NCBI lineage: Eukaryota > Viridiplantae > Streptophyta > Pinopsida > Cupressales > Cupressaceae > Sequoiadendron > Sequoiadendron giganteum. The sequence continues at coordinate 693,461,888 of CM021103.1, read as the reverse complement.
TGTCTTGATAGTCCAACTATTCTTTGGTATAGTAATCAGAGTGTAATTTACATTTATTGCAACCCAATGGCACATCAACTTACTAAGAACATAGAGATCCACATGCACTTCATAATATAGTTGATTCAATATTTTTTTCTCACTTTAGAGTACATTCCTACTAAGGAGAAGGCTGCATACATCTTTACAGAACCTTTGGCATCACCTCATTACCTCTAGTTGCAATTGATTCTTGGGGTGATGGAAGTTTTTCCTGGGGGGTCTTCATGAGGCCTCATTAATTCATTTTTTATACATGATTTCATCTCTCTTTAGGATAGGAGGTTTTACCATGAGGTTTTCTCCTTTTCTTCAATTATTAGAGATTTCTTTGATTGTACATGGGTACCTCATTACGCCTTGTTGCTGATACCCATTCATGTTTTCTTTTCTTTTTAGGCATTGAACTTTTATATTTTTTAGCTACTCCCTAAGTTACACTTAAGGGGGGTGTTAGAGTAATCATACTGGTGTAAAAGGGGAATGGATGAAAAAATCACAATTCCATGCTCCGGGTCTCACCTCAGCAATTCCCTTTGGTGGCTTCCTCCACCACTCAACCTATAGGTCTTGACACAAATTCAGTTACCCCTGGTTCTATTGGCCATCCCCTCTTCCAACCATGTCACACAATTCAACCAAAACTTAGTGCTTTGCCTCTGCTTCACCCTTGACCCTTAATCATCCCTAAAGGCCAAATACTCTCAATACTCAACTAGATGCTTGCAGGGGTGTAAAGATGTGTTTTGATGCTCCCTATCATTCCATTTGATCCCTTAAAAAACCACTAAACTCCATCTCATCATCGTTTCTTCCAAACCCTCACCTAGGTTTTCAAAGCAATAAGCCTAGAGTCTCTTTTTAGCCCTCCTAGCCTGAGAAAAGTGGAATGTTCACAAGACTTTCCCAAAGATCCCCAAATATTTTTCATGGATTCTTGAACTTGATACCAATCTCTTAAAGATTCTTGAGGTCTCATGCCTTATCTGGCCGTACATAGGTCACTTCACCAAATTTAGGAAATGTAGGGTTTTGTAGCCATTTCCTGGCCACCCGGTTGGACTGTCAAAGAGTTAATCACCCAAATGGTTGGTTGGGACCTCTTCCTTGTTACCAAGCCTTCATAAGACCCCCTTCCAACTTTCTACCATGGGGATTAGCAAGGTGAGGTCACCCCTACAAGTTATGCTCTTGTTTTGCACTGTCCTTCCTAGCCGGGCATTGCCAAGCTTGCCTAGGAAGTGACTTTCCTCATAGCTACTCGACCCCTAAAGACTCCTAGACCTAACCTATGTATAGGCATGGATCTTAGCCTCATTCCCCTTAGACTATACACCAAGTATAGTGGAAGATAGAGGTCTAAGACTCCATGGTTGATAGTTACCAGACTGATCAGCAATGGAAAGAAAACAAAACTTAACTAAGAACAAGCTATGAAACAATGGAAATGCTTAACTACTGACCACACAAAGCTTTTAAAAACAATTACATCTCATTCCACATGTATCTAGATACCTGATTACACCATTAATACACTACCAAGAACTCAAACACCGAAAGTTAACCAATTACTCCTACTACTCTTATTTCTCCTTCATGAAATTTTCAAGATTACAAAACTCCAAATGCCTTCCAACCTTTCACACAGGTCGAGCAAATCCTTAAATAGGTTTCCCAGATGGTAACCACCTCCTTGGTCGTACATATTAGTTACAAGGTGGAAAAAGTGCAAAGTGTTCCTTTTTGCCACATTTTGCCAAGTTCCTAGAACTAACAAAGTGAGTAACTAAACTCCTAACCTTTGCCACTCCAGATAGCTTATGATCACTCCTTATTCCTAACCTTCTAACACAATGCAATGGTCAACATGAACTTATTAAATTAAAATCAAGTTCACAAACCTTTTCTAAACCTAGTGTTTCCTAGGTGTTCTTCTAGTCTTCTAGGTGCTCCTGCACCATTCTCCCCCTCCCTGCCAAACACTAAGAAGTAGAAGGAGAGAGCAATGACATGTCAATGCCAAGATTTCGGAGCTGATCCTCTTGTACCCATGTAGCTTCTGATTCATGCTTATTCTTCCACTTGATAAGGTGCTCCATGTACACCTTGTGTCTTGTAGACTTTTGTACCCTAGATTCCAAGATCCTTTCAGCTTGTTGCTTGTCTTGAGAAGGTAGGGGTATGTTGCTAATGTCCTTGAAGATCTCTTGACTATTCTGATCCATTTACTTGACTGATCCCTTATATTTGATCAAGTCAACTATATTGAAAACCAGTGAGATTCCTAAGTCAGTAGGTAGTTCAACCTTGTATGCATTTTTCCCATACTTGGCCAAGATCTTGCATGGTCCTACTCTCTTCATCTGTAGCTTGGTTGACACTCCCTTCTGCAACCTAGATTTATTGAGGTGAACCATGACATACTCACCCACTGCAAATTGCACATCCTTCCTTGTCAAATCTACCTTCTCCTTCAACTTTTATGTAGCTTTGATGACTGTCCTCTTCACCTGCTCCTGAATCTCTTTCATGGTCTGACTGAAGTCTTCAGCATGTCCACTCTTGTTCTCCATGGTTCCTAGATCTCTGAGTTCACAAAGTCCTCTTGGGTGCATTCCATACACAACCTCAAAAGGACTCTTCCCTGTAGTTCTGTTGACACTATCATTATAGGCATACTTAGCTTGTGAGATGACCATATTCCTTTGTTAGGCACCTAAGTAGGTTACCTAGCACCCTATTGACCACCTCTATTTGGCCATTGGTCTGAGGATGGTAGGCTGATCCAAAAGATAGGTTGGTACCTAACCTACTCCAAAGAGTCTTCCAAAAGTGACTCATGAATTTAACATCCCTGTCTGAAACAATGCTTAAAGGTAGGCCATGAATCCTTACAACCTCCTTGAAGAAAAGATGAGCTATGTAGCTAGCATCATGAGTGGTTTTGCAAGGAATAAAGTGACTCATTTTGCTAAATCTGTCCACCACTACATACACACTATCAAAACCAGACTTGGTCTTAGGGAGTCCTACCACAAAATCCATGCTCACACACTCCCAAGGTCTGTTAGGAATGGGTAGGGGTTGATAAAGACCAGCATTACTAGCTCCTCCCTTAGCTCTCATACATACAACACATTGTTCCACATACTTTCTAACATCTCTTGCCAACTTAGGCCAATAGTAAAATCTTTGAACTAGCTCTAATGTCTTATTGATGCCAAAGTGCCCACTAAGACTGCCATTATGCTTTTCTTGAATGAGGTTTTCTCTCATTGACCCTATTGGAACACATAGCTGATTCCCTTTAAACAATAAACCACTTTGCAATGTATACTCAGCATATTGACTATGAAAATGATTCTAAAAATCTAAGCATACCTTATAAGCTTTTGAGAAATCTTCATCTTCACCATAGAGATCTTTAAAGCTTTCAATCCCTATGCTCTTCAGTTGTATCTCTTGAACTGTCAACAACCTCCTGCTCAATGCATCTTCTACCTTATTCATCTGCCCCTTCTTGTGCTTGATGGTGAAGGTAAAAGCTTGGATGTATTCCATCCACTTCAAATGTCTATTGCTCAACTTCTCTTGGGTATTCATGTAACTGAGTGCTTGGTTGTCTATAAAGACTACAAACTCCTTGGGTAGAAGATAATGCCTCCATTTCCTAAGTGACTGAACCAAAGCATAGAGTTCTAAGTCATAGGTTGAGTATTTCTTCTTTACTTCATTGAGCTTCTCACTAAAGAATGCTATAGGTATGCCCTCTTGACTCAACACTCCTCCAACTGCCACTCCACTAGCATCACATTCCACAATGAACAACTTGTCAAAGCTAGGCAACAAGAGAATAGGTTGAGTTGCCACCTCTTGTTTCAGTTTCCCAAACCCTCTCTCAGCTTCTTGTGTCCACACAAACTTGGTTTTCACACCACCTTTTATTGTATCTAAGACCAGTGCACAAATACCACTAAAGTTCCTTATGAATTTTCTATAGAATTGAGCCAATCCATGGAAAATTCTTACCTCAGTCCCTGTTGTTGGTGTAGGCCAGTTTATGATTGCCTCCACCTTTCTTGGATCCATCTTTAATGATCCCTTAGACACTACAAATCCAAAATATACAAGTTGTTGTTTGAAAAATTCAGACTTTTCTAGGTTGATAGCCAACTTCTCCTCTTGCAATCTTCTAAGTACCAACTCCACATGTTTGAGATGCTCCTCTGCTGTTTTGCTAAAGATGAGGATGTCATCAAGGTACACAACCACAAATATCCCTATGAAGTCCTTGAGCACTTCATTCATGAGCCTCATGAATGTGCTAGGGGCATTGGAGAGACCAAATGGCATCACTCTCCATTCATATAATCCATCTGTTGTCTTGAATGCCATCTTCCATTCATCACCATCCTTAATTCTGATCTGATGGTATCCACTCTTGAGATCCAACTTGGTGTAGTATTGAGCTCCTCCTAGACAATCCATTAAGTCTTCAATCCTAGGAATAGGGAACCTATACCTAATGGTGATTCTATTTATTGCTCTAGAATCAGTACATAACCTCCATTTTCCTCCCTTCTTGGTTTCCATAACTACTGGTACTGCACATGGGATGATGCTCTTTTGAATCAATCCTTGATCCAACAACTCTTGCACTTGTCTGGCCACTTCCAAATTCTATTCTGGTGTAAGCTTGTATGCTCCTTTGTTAGGCAATGATGCTCTAGGTATGAAGTCTATTTGATGACTAATAGCTCTTTTAGGAGGTAAAGTTGCAGGTGTGCCATCACTTACTATGTCTTTGTACTTCTCAAGTAAATTCTGGACTGCCTTGGGTATGACTAGTTTTTCAGTCTTGTCTTCCTCCTTGGATTACAATAGCACTACATATCCTTCTCTAGCTTCATGTATGGTGTTGAGGAACTCTTTCCCACTACTTAGAAGCACACTTGGTGTCTTTGGCTGTCCTTCATCCTCCTCCGACAATGACTACAATTTAAAAGTCTTTCCATCCTTCTTAAATGAAATTGTATTCTCCTTCCCATCATACATGGCACTCCTATCATATTGCCATGGTCTGCCCAATAGTAGATGACATGCATCCATGGGTAAAACATCACAAACTAACTTGTCCTTTTATCCTCCAATGGAAAACTCCACCGTTACCTATTCATTCACCAAAACACTTTGCCCTTTGTTAAGCCATGTGACCTTGTAGGGATTGGTGTGGGGTACCTTCTTCAATTTTAGTTTCATTACTGCCTCCTCTGAGATTATATTGTCTATTGAACCTGAGTCTACTATGACCTTGCATACTTTACCAAGTATCTTGCATCTTACTCTAAATAGAACTCTTCTTTGTTTTGGTTCCTCCTTGACCGGTTGTCTGATCAAAACTCTTCTGAAGATCAAACTCTCTCCATTCTCAGATTCAATATGACTGACCTTAGTTGCCTTAGGACTCATGGTGTCCTCTTGTGCATAAGCCCCTCTCTTTTCATTGCTTGATGAAGTTGCTTTCTCTGGGCATCTATAGGCTGGGTGTCCAACTTGACCACAATGATAGCATTTCATGGTTGCAAAATAGGAATTACTCCTGCCTACTCCTCTTCCTCTATTGGATCCTCCTTGAGAACCTCTACCTGTGTTATACCCTCCTCTAGAAGGTGTTTCATTTCCATGATCTATGGATTTAAACTCTCCTTGGTTTCTTTGGTCATTACCTCTACCTTGGTAGCCACCATGCTATCCTCTTTGATCTCTATGATCTCTGCCTTTACCTCTACCCTTAGAAGCTTGATCTTGCTTCCTCTTGCTTCTCTCCTCAATTTTGATAGCTAATTGATAGCATTGGTGTATTGTCTTTGGACTTAAAAGAGCCATCTCCTCTTGAATGTTCCATTTCAATCCATTAAGATATCTAGCCACCTTGAGGCTTTCATCTTCTAAAACATTAGACCTCATACAAAATTTTTGGAACTCCTCTGTGTAGGTATTCACATCTAGGTCTTTCTGCCTTAGGCTTTGTATCTTCTTGTGTAGCTAAATCTCATAGTCATCAGGCATGTAGGCTTCTCTCACCTTTGCAACCATACCTTTCCAAGTTGAGATGGGTTTCTTTCCTTCCTTCTCCCTCTCTGTTTGGATGAATTTACACCATTTCAAGGCTGATCCTCTCAATCTTGATTTAGCCACCTTCACCTTCTGTGCCTCTGTGACCCCATCACACTCAAAATGATTCTCCATACCTTCTATCCAATCCATGACTAGATCGGCTTCCATCTTCCCACTAAACATTGGTATGCCTTCAAGTGCCTTCCCATTCAAAGCTTTCAATTCCTTCAAGAAAGGCTCCTCTTGTAGAATAGGGTCAGGTTTAGGGATCTTGTCTTCCTCTGCAACCTCTTCTTTCTTTGGTACCCTATTACTGTCCTCACCGTCCTTGTTTAGTACAGTACTCAATGTCTCCTCCAATTGTGCTAGTCTTTCCCTTAGTCTTCTATTATCTTCTTCTTGGTCTTCAACCTTCTTTTCCAACTCAACATTTGTCACCATGTTTTTGGAACCACTTGGTTCAACCTCTAACATACAAGTCTTTTTCCCAAACCTTTAACTTGCTTTGATACCAATCTGGTGTAAAAGGGGAATGGATGGAAAAATTAGAACTCCATGCTCCGGGTCTCACCTTAGAAATTCCCTTTGGTGGCTTCCTCCACCACTCAACCTATAGGTCCTAACACAAATTCAGTTACCCTTGGTTCTACTGGCCATCCCCTCTTCCAACCATGTCACACAATTCAACCAAAACTTAGTGCTTTGCCTCTACTTCACCCTTGACCCTTAATCATCCCTAAAGGCCAAATACTCTCAATACTCAACTAGATGCTTGCAGGGGTGTAAATATGTGTTTTCATGCTCCCTAGCATTCCATTTGATCCCTTGAACAACCACTAAACTCCATCTCATCATCGTTTCTTCCAAACCCTCACCTAGGTTTTCAAAGCAACAAGCCTAGAGTCTCTTTTTAGCCCTCCTAGCCCGAGAAAAGTGGAATGTTCACAAGACTTTCCCAAAGAGACCCAAATATTTTTCATGGATTCTTGAACCTAATACCAATCTATTCAAGATTCCTAAGGTCTCATGCCTTATCTGGCCGTACATAGGTCACTTCACCAAATTTAGGAAATGTAGGGTTTTGTAGCCATTTCCTGGCCACCTGGTTGGACTGTCAAAGAGTTCATCACCCAAATGGTCGGTTGGGACCTCTTCCTTGTTACCAAGCCTTCATAAGACCCCCTTCCAACTTTATACCATGGGGATTAGCAAGGTGAGGTCACCCCTGCAAGTTATGCTCTTGTTTGGCACTGTCCTTCCTAGCCGGGCATTGCCAAGCTTGCCTAGGAAGTGACTTTCCTCATAGCTACTCGACCCCTAAAGACTCCTAGACCTAACCTATGTATAGGCATGGAGCTTAGCCTCATTCCCCTTATACTATACACCAGGTATAGTGGAAGATAGAGGTATAAGACTCCATGGTTGATAGTTACCAGACTGATCAACAATGGAAAGAAAACAAAACTTAACTAAGAACAAGCTATGAAACAATGGAAATGCTTAACTACTGACCACACAAAGCTTTTAAAAACAATTACATCTCATTCCACATGTATCTAGATACCTAATTACACCATTAATACACTACCAAGAACTCAAACATCGAAAGTTAACCAGTTACTCCTACTGCTCTTATTTCTCCTTCATGAAGTTTTCAAGATTACAAAACTCCAAATGCCTTCCAACCTTTCACACAGGTCGAGGAAATCCTTAAATAGGTTTCCCAGATGGTAACCACCTCCTTGGTTGTACATGTTAGTTACAAGGTGGCAAAAGTGCAAAGTGTTCCTTTTTGCCACATTTTGCCAAGTTCCTAGAACTAACAAAGTGAGTAACTAAACTCCTAACCTTTGCCACTCCAGATAGCTTATGATCACTCCTTATTCCTAACCTTCTAACACAATGCAATGGTCAACATGACCTTATTAAATTCAAACCAAGTTCACAAACCTTTTCTATACCTAGTGTTTCCTAGGTGTTCTTCTAGTCTTCTAGGTGCTCTTGCACCACATACATTAGCTAATAATTAGTTAACATTTAATTTATTATTAGGCTAATTTATTCTCATGCACGTAAGCTAAACTTAGGAGTATTTCTTTTTATGTTAACTAGAGAGCTATTATTAGATAATTTTTTCTCATCACATAGGATGATGACACTTGCTATGATATAATCCCTTTATCATTTAGGTTTTCTCTTATAAAATAATCTCTTTCTTTGTTTTATTTCATTTTGCAAATTTTTCTTGTTGAGGATATAGCAAATCATTGCTTGCATCTTTCTTGCATGAAATGTGTTTTTGTTCATTGTTTGATCATGTGTGTCATTTTATTCACAATTATAATACTAACTTCCACAATGTTAGAAAATGAATTGACCTTTATTAAAATATCAAAATAACAACTCCATAACCCTATTTATAAAGGCCAATATTACCAATAGCTTTGGAAATATCACAATTTCATTTGTGATTTTCCTTTGAATTAGTATTGAGGTATAGATTGCTCAAGATTATTACTATATTGTATAAAGTTTGATTTTAACCAAAAATTAGTGAAAGGAAAACAAACGCCAACCCATAAATATGGAATTAGTGCGATGAACTAAAATAAACCATTAATGCCTAAGCACAAAGACTCGGGAAAATAACAACAGATGAGTATAATATTAAGGAATTGACCTTAATAAAAAATAAATGGATATAATGTCAAAAAATCATCCCACAGAGAGAATAAATCTAACTTATTGTTTATAGTCGAAAGAATTATTTAATAAAAACCATATCCATACTTCCAAATTCAAATATTCAAAATAATCTACAATTGTAAATATAATTCCAAAATTATTCCCTTTTCCCTTGTTACATCACAATGCACATCAAAGAAATCCAGACCCTTGGTGAGTCATTTGAATTAAGCTTTATAGAAAAACCCCAATCTTGGATCTTGGCACTTATAGTAATGGTCATTAGATTGAGCACTGGTTTCTTTCCAACTAATATCCCACTTAGAGAATCTATTAAACGAAGAATATTAATGATTAGGAATAATCATCATTACACTTCCAATTTGATAAGATTTTGACAATCAACTAAAAAATTTGTTGTCCATAATCTTTCCCTGTGGCCTATTGTACTTGCAAATGGTGTAATTTATAGAGCTTGGATTAAAAGAAATATGCATATTTTCATAATTTTTTATGTGCAAACCATCTAGATGAGGGGGAAACTTAATTTTTTTTTATGAATAGGAATTAATCTATATTAATAGTAAATATTAAAATACATATCCACAAAAAAAGGGTGGGTGGTAAGACGACACACCCCGAGAGTCACATGGGTAGCGCCCAAAAAATAAAAAAAACCAACTGTCACATGGGCCTAGCCCAAAAGTTCATCATTACAATCATAAAATAAAAGGCTATTAAGTGTCCAAAGCAGTACCAGCAAAGCTAGGAGGGTCTCTTTCATCTAAGTTTTTTACCCATACATTAGTCGGGTTTGGAGTGATCTCAGGAGGAGGACCCCAACCATCATCAACATATTTATATTTATCTTCTTTATCCTCACATTGGGGCGATATTGGAAGCGCTAGAGAAAAAAAACATTTTGCAGTGTCTGGCCAATCAAATCTAGAAGTAGGAGTATCATCAGAGGGCCACTTGAAACCGCCACTACTGCTCCCCACCACTCCTCTAGAGGGCTGCCCCTGGCCACCCCATGAAGGAGGAGAACAAGAACATTGAGGAAGGTGGGAACCACATCGAAGAGGAGGATGAGGCAGGGGGCGAGCAAAGCCACTTGACTATCGGCCCCAAGAGGGTGATCGACTGTAGGTAGGGGTAGGTGAAGTGAGCACCTGAGCCATAGTGCATAGGGCATTGCCCCAATGGTCCAAAAGCACCTGAAGGTGAGCCACCTCAAGTGCAAACTTGTTTTCTTGAACTTGAATCTAGAAGAGCACATTAGAATAATTAATAGCTTTAAAATACAAAGAAACAATTCTATCCATTTGGATTTTAGCAAATATGCAAGAATTTCTATCTTTCTATATATTGAAGAGGATTTCCACTCTTAAAGTGTGCCAAAGCTAGGTATACTTAGTAGGAAATTTGGGTGAGTCTCTTAACAAAGCCATATACCAAGAGGAGGGTTCTAGTCTAAATGGCTAAAAGAGGTCATGAATCCAAGTCCAAAATTGTTGAGCTATAGTACAAAACCAGAAGAGATTCTTAAAAGAATCAACTTGACCACAAAAAGGGCATTGAGGGTCTTGAACCCACAAGTGAACAAGCCGAGACCCCACAGAAAGCCTTGGAAAATAATACACCAAGCAAAGTGGGTGAGCTTTGGCTCAACACTTGTAGAACAAATGGAAAAGAATATTTTTCGTCAGACATGAGCGAAGGATTGGAGAAGCCATCTTTGATTAAGGCTATTAATCATTGGAAAATGCATCGATAGCCATATATAACCAAGTCGAGGCTTGTAATTCCTAAAAGGGGTTTCTGGGCACATCTTCTAGTTCTTTCACCAGGGCTTGGACCCATTAATTCCAAATTTATGAAGACAATTTGTATGAATAGAATTCACCAGACCAACATAAGTATCATAGTCCTGGTTTTGAAGTCTGTAAAGCACACCAAAAATCCCCCCATGACATAATGTGCATTGTGGGTCTCTGAAACACATGCTGCAAGTTTTGAATTCCTTTCTCATGGAACCTTAGCACCTTAAGCCGATGAAACTTGGCTAGAGGCTAACCATTACTAACAAAGAGAGGCGACCACCAAAAATTCTACTGATTGAGTGAAAACCCATCACAAAAACCAGATCCAACCCAAAAGAGCTAAGGCTTAACTACCTCCAAGGCTTTCCAAATGCTCTTAGCCATGAAAGTACCCATGAATTGGACTGGATCCTTCATGACCAGAAGGGTTTGAAAGCCAATCCCCTTCCAAGAAGGTCTATGAACAGGAAAGCCAAATTGAATACAATGCCTGAGGATAATTTTCCAAGCTTCATCTCCAGTAAGGGCTCTAATTATCCATCTCACACAAGGAAATCCATTATCATTGAGTGGAGAGAAAACCAAGCCCTCCAAAGTCTTTGGGTAGGCAACAGATTCCCAGGCCAAATGGTGAAACCCTCTATGGGACTCCACAGAGGCCCAAAGAAAGCCTTGAAGTAATTTTTAAAGCTTGGCATAGGCAACTTTCAGAGGAGTCCAACAAGAGGAGTAATAAACATGAGTAGTTGCTAGAATCTTTGAGCAGACTTGGAATTTTCCTACTAGAGAGAGAGGCTTGGTAATCCAATAGGCCATATTTTGCTCAATCCTAGAGAGAACAACTTTCCACAACTTAGTTGGAGAAGCCTGGAAGGAAAAGGGAATTCCCAAAAACCTAAATATTTCCCCTAGCACAATCCATTTCCAATCGTACTACTAGAGCTAGTGAGGAATGTGCAAAATAGACTACCTGTAGCATAAAGTTTTACGCCATTAGATAAAAGAGCCAAACACAAGACAAAAAATGTTGAGAAAATCCAGGGCCACCTTAATATTTTTTTCTTTCTCTAGAAGGGTGAGGAAGGAGTCATCAACAAAAGGGCCATTCACAAGTTGAGATTGGGAGTTAGGAAGAGTGATGCCTTGGACACATCATTAAGAGACCGCATTGGCCGAAAAATAGCCAAATCCTTTGGAAACAAGCACATAAAGGGAAGGAGCAAGTGAGCATCCTTGCTGAATGGAGTGGAAAATATAAAAGGCAAGAGACTGGTGGCCATTAATGGAGATACAAGTAGAGGCATCTGAAAAAGCATTTGGACAGACTGAATGAAGTTAGGCCTGAACCCCAAGGCTTTCAACATGGCTAGAATAAAGGGCCACTCAATGTGGTCATATGCTTTAGCACAGTCTATCTTGAGAAAAATAGATTTTTGGTTCAAACTTATGGCCCACTCCATACCTTCCCACACAACAATGATATTATCCAAAATAAATATGGACTTGATGAAACTAGTTTGTTCCAGGTGCACAACCTGAAGAAGAAGATGGAAATATTTCAAAGCCAACACTTTGGCAATGATTTTATAGGAGACATTGAGGAGCGTGATAGGCCTCCAATTGTAAATATCCTTGGGATCTCCAGGCTTATGTATGAATTTAATATTTCCTTTGCTAATTATATTACCCAAGGATTTGGAATGAAAATCCTAAAGATAGACCTTATGTTGATCATTACCAACATAGTCCCAAAGGGCCTTGTAGAAATCACAAGGGAAAACATCAATCCCAGGGGCCTTTTCATTAGCCATGGACTGGAAAACTTCCTTCAAATCTTCAACTGTGAGAAATTTCTCACAAAAATTTCTCTAGGTTGAAGATAGCATGTGTGGCACAATAGGAAGACAATCCTGAAGGGTGTTTTCGCTCTTGCATGTAATCTTGAGTAGTGAAAAATTTCTCATAATGTCGAACAAAGTCCTAGAGAACTGCTCATGATGTTGGACATGACAGAGCTGTCACCCTTTTGGCCCCACAGTGGCATGCTTGTGTGGTTGACCATGGGTTTGACCCCACACATTGGCTCATCTGGATCCTCCTCAATATTGATAATCACTCTTTTGGGATTATTAATTTTTATGCCTCTAATGATGTTGTGGAACACTCTTTGCTTTGGCATTAAATTGTTGACTCAATGCCAGTTGCTACCTATCTACTGTGTGGGGACTTCAATATGGATGAGATGGCGTATGATAAAGATGGTACTCTGCCATCTAGATGGGAAACTAGTGAATGAGCAGCATGGTTTTACATGCGTAATAAATTGGGGCTCTTTGATCCCAATATTTTCCACCACCATTCTCATTCCCTCTGGCACTTGGTGTAATTATAGAGCTGGCTTTGATAAGATATTTAAGCTCCTTGATCATGCCATGATCTTAGCTCAATTTTTTTTTCTCTTTTGATAGCTCTTCACTCTCGATTAAGCCATTAGTGGATGTGACTTTTTCATATCATTTCCCCATTTCTTTTTGCATTGAATGGGAGACAAGACAACCTCAATCCTAGACAATGCAATTCTTTTTGAACACATATCTGCTTTTTCATCAGCCTACATTGGCCCATATTCAAAGAGTCTAGAATTTGGAGTGCATGCCAACTCATGATACAGGCTAGATTAATTGGTGGATTGATGCTTATCAATCATACGACAATATTTTTGTGCATTTATGGGTGCTAGCTAGCCATTTTTTTCTGGCAGTCTTATGAGGCTACCATAGTTGACCTTCGCTCAGCTATCGAGGCTCTAGCGGCTAGACCTTTTTCACATCATTGCAAGTGATAGTGGTAGAATTAAGACACAAAAATCAAGTTGTAGATAATTATGCTTCCAGAGGTGTGCAAATCAAACCCAGGTTACACTGGTTAAAGATTGGCGACCATGCCTCCAAGGAGTTTTTTTGGCCCTGCATGCCAGACACTCTTCTCTTGGCATAAAAAATTTAAATTTGAAACATCAAAGATAAGATTAATAATAAATATTGTCACATAAAAATTTAATCCACTAGCCACCTCACTGTCCTTGTGCTCACCTATTCCCAAAGAAATCTTCAACTTAGATATATTGCTTAATTTCTATAATTTCATCAAAAATATCCTTCATTCTTCACAATTCAAATCACATTCCTAGAGATGGCGAGCATCAAGAGTGATGATTCTTCCAAGAGAAACTTCGTTGTGATTGAGGATGTAGAATATAGTTCATTCTATAGGGTAATGATGGACTAGCTGAGAGAAGTATTCACAGTTCAAAGCATGTGGAAGAAGGAATGCTATGAAAGATCCTTGGGGATAAGTTTTTGAATCATTCCCATGTTCATAATACATAGCTCCTTGAATATTTTTTATACAATGTGGTTTGCACTTTAGTGAAGCATGATTTGGGCATACGGGCAACAAAGTGTCTGGTTCAATCTGAGTACTTGATAAGAGTGAGGGCGACTATTAGAGGGCTAATTAGGTTTCCTAGAACCGGCCTTCTGGTAGATTTTATTTGTATTGCCACTAAAATTTAACATGATGTTATAGAGGAGGCAATGGCTCTTCTTCATACAAGGATAACACATAATGACATGGGGTTGTTTTCCTACTTCATGAAATCTCATGAGAACCTATTTTCACTGGTCCAAATTGAATGCCTACAAGAGGTGGTGGAGGGGATGTGCATCCTCATGTTTGTCCTTTGTGTTTGAAAAAAATATTTTGATACATTGTTTTTTTGAATACAAACACCATTTTATAATATTGTATACATAAATGAATATAATATGAAATTTTAGATCTTGATATTGTGTTCTTATTTACATCTAAGCACTACCCTTTTAATTTATTTCTTCTACACATTTGAGACTTTATGGTTATGTTTACAAAAAATCCCCCTTGTTATCACTCATTAAAGAAGATTCTAGAAAAGTCATCGGACTCTGCCACACTTACAATAACTCCATTCTTTCTTGCCTATGCTTCTTTCAAATAAAGAATGGATATAATTGGAATTTGAAGAGGTTTGTGAAACCTTGTCGGGGATCGACAATGGCTTCCAAACCCCTCGAGAGTCTTGAAAACGCATAAAGTTTCACTTTCCATACTTAACTTTTGTTCATGGGTGGAATTGTGAGAGGTTATAGAAACTTCAGTATGAACCAACAACTATTTAGACTTAGACTTTTTTTTGCAAGATATCGGTGTTTGGGGAGGTTATGCTAACTTCATCGATGAACAACAACACAAAATGAAGAATCAGATCAAAGGCTTCAAAGGGGTGTTGGTATAAAGAGGGGTTATAATAAACTTATCAGCGACTATTAAGGTTCATGAAACTTGAGAAAATCCAGACAAAGCTTATACTTAAGAAAAATTTCTAGCAACATAAGGGTTTGAATGTTGTGGCCAAAACCGAAGCAATAGTGGCTTTTTTTGGGGACAAAGACTACAAGGATGCAACCAAGAACCCAGTAATGCATTCCAAGGGGCCAATGCCATTCATTGGGAAATAGAGTTAAGTGAGGGAGAAGAGGAGACAAACCAAAACAAACCCACAAAGGGAAAGACAAACCAAAACCAAAAAGAGACACACCAAAATTGGAACTATATACATGGTCGGATAAATCCTACCCCCAAAGAGAAAATAAAAAGATCATGTGAAACCATTAACTGGATGAGAGAAAAATAACCCACACTTGAAAAACCAAGATTCCCATCCAACATCTGGAGGATAGCAAAAAACAACATGCCCACAAGACTCTAAGCTCATTGAGGAACATCCTGTCAACCATAACACTTCTAAAAATCTATTTTTCATCATAGATATCTTATTTTAGAGGAGTATGAGTGCAAAAAATGTTTCTTGTATCTCATATGACCTCTTCCAAAGGTTCACCTTTCTAAATGAATCTTCTTTCCAAGGTAGGTTCCTCATAAATCTATGATGGATTAGATAATCTAGTAGTTCACCCTTCCTTATTTATCTCCTCCTATGCAACCATAACAATATTTTTTCTAGTGCGTGAATTACCACACCCTCACTATAGATTGATCATTCAAATCGTATGTGTCTATATTTTCAATTGATTTATAATCCCTCTCCCTATTTTCATTCTAACAATAGATGAGCTAACTTATCATATCATTGTGAGGGAAAAAAATTGAACACTCAAATAGACAATTTCTCCTTACTTCATAGGATTCATCAAAGGCAGACAAAGGATTTGAAAATATACACCACTTTACTTCATCTTCCCACTTATTTTGAAGATTATTTTTGTAACACCATCTTTGGGAAAAATTGGCATCCCATGCTTTTGAATCAGTTTACATGTACTGGTGTATTGCCTGATACTTGTGAACCCTAAGATAGCCTTATCCTCCATGGTCGAATTATCATTCTCTTTATTCATTATGTTCGCAAATTCAATATCAATATCATTGAAAGTAAAAAAAATATATTTAGGCAAGCATAAGGAGTCTGATAACTAATATTTTTTATGAGGATCTTGAGTGTCCATACCAAAAATAGAGGTACCAGGAAGAACAAAGTGTGTTGCATAACCACGTCTTACTTGAGGGGATGAATCTTCTTCTTCATTTGATGAATTGAGATATTATTCTATTCCAATGGAATCTAATCTATATACTTGAGAACTCCAGATTTGATTTTCACTTTCCTTACTCATTCTTTTATGTTTCAAAAAAAATTCAAGACTAAAAACCACAAGGTTTGAATTCTCAACAATAGGGCAAGAATGATTGGGAGAAATCTGAGGACTCAAAAATTTAGATTTTAATGTTTCATGGATCAGAATTGATTCGTCATTGAAAACCCACTTCCATACCACAAATTTAATTAGACCATCTTCAATATTGACTACTTCTAATTGTGCTTTCTCAATTCCATGGACCTTATCTCTTTTTAGAATGATTTGAACATCTAGATCTGTAGAGTAGATATAAATATATGAAATTGGATTTGCTTACTTGGTTGCTCAAGTGAGGCATTTTGTTGAAGATCCCAATTGAAATGATCGATGAAATCCTGAATGGAATCTTTTTTCCTCCTTTACAGTATTGAAAAATTGTTGAAGAAAAGTAGCTACATTAATCGTATCTTTGAAACGACCAAGAAAATTCTTCTCCAAAATTCCCCAACTGGTTATATACTATCTTTCTAGACACTTGAACCATTCTGGTATGCTTTCAATAAGGTTATCAGAAAAAAATATCAAAAAAAAATCCTATTCTTGGATTCATAGGATCCCACTTATAGTAGTTAGGGCAAAGATATGTTCTTCGGGGTCTTGTAATTTTTTGCTAGAGAATTTTAGGAAGTTCTTTCTTTAGCCATGTGGTGAAAAATTATAATGAGATAGGGCTAAGGGTTCGATACAATTTCTCCAAGGATTTGAAATTAATAGAAGCCATCAAATTTCAGAGTTGCCAACTCCTTTCAAGGAGTAAATGATAAATCATACCTTCAAGTCAATTTTTGGGTGGAGGATGAGCTAGAGGAGGGTTTGGACGCTGATTTGGCTATCAATTCAGATGCTGAGGTGGATTGTTGTAATACAAAAATTATAATATTGGAGGTCTTTCAAATACCATTCTTGATGGTCTCTGAGCCTATTCTTCTTCTTCTTCAAGGAAAAAATTTTCTCTCACGAATGTAGTCTATGACATTTTTTCTATACGCTAATAAAGGGTACTTAACTGAGAAATGATATCTTCCTGTTCAACTTGCATCCAATCTATATCTATTGGCAATATAGGGAAGAAATTTTGATGTGGGAGAACCATTTTTTTGCATGACCCAAAGGTGACTTCAAAATATTTCACTTGATTTTCCTTAGGAGAGTCACCAAAAATCTATTAGCGAATGAACTGACCTTTATTAAAATATCAAAATAAAAACTCCATAGCCCTGTTTATAAAGGCTAATATTTATAACAAATCTAGAAATATAATAATTGTTGGACATTGTGGTTGTGTTTCTGATATGTGGTTGTCATTGATGTCAACACTATTAGCATTCTAATCTGCTTAAGGCTGTATATGTCGAGGAGATTGAGAAAATTGTTAAAAACATAGTTCAGGCAGCCAATGAAGCTAAGAAGGTCAGAATGGTGAAATGTTATGCATGCTGATATTCAGGTGTTGTGTGCTAATGGGTTCATTGCTGAACTTATCTAGTATGATTTATGGAAGTCTTAGTGATACTCATCAAAGATTTGTGCAAGTAAAGTGTTCTGGTGTTCCTACAGTCATTCTGGAACTATAGCAATTGTTCTTGGAAGAGGAAGTTGGAATTATGGTAATTTGAGTTGTTGTGTATGTTCCTATGATATTCGTGGACGATTCTAGATCATGTTATATCTTTTTTGCATGTCCACGCTATTCGGCGTGATCATGGTTGAATATTTTTTTGATGTATGTTTGGGTTTTCATGTTCTTGGCTGACATGATGGTGGTAGCGTGTTGTGGATCCTTATGGATTAATTTCTTGTTGTTTAGTGTGTTTGAGGATGTTGGTTTGAGTTATATATTTGTTGTGGATGACTTGTGTTGGTGCACATAAATATTTATTCATGTATTGAGACCAAAAGTTATAATTCATCTATTATTTGTGGCCGACAAAGTTGTTGATGTAAATCCGTGTAGTGGATATATAAGCAAGGTTGTTTTGTGGTGTGAATGTGTAGTGGGTTTATGATCAAAGTGTACAATTGATGTACAAGTGCGAATAAAGGTCAAATCATTCAAGATCAGAGCAGAGAGTGATAGAAGATTGAGCAGAGTGTATGTGCCTAATCGAAATTGTCATCAAGCTTTTGGAGAAGCTATTTTCTCAATTCATCCCACTTAGATGGTTTTAATCTGATTGTATTTTATTTGAGCAGTGAGCTCTAGGCAGTGTGCTTGAATGCAAGTGCATTCGTTATTCATTTTTTATTATACTTTTAAGAGGGTATAATTGTGGATTAACCTCCACCGTGGTTTTCTCCCTTAATAGGGTTTCCATGCAAAAATATTGGTGTTATGTGTTTCTGATGTGTTGTGTATTTCTTGCTTTCACTATTATTCATCGGATCTAGAATTAAAGGTTAATAGTTTGATTAAAGTTGCTAATTCTATTAAACTGATTCACCCCCCCTCTCAGTTGTATCTTCTTGTTTTTCCAACAATTGGTATCAAATTGAGGTTCCTTTGAAGGTGAAGCTTGATAGCTTGAGGTGATCTCATATGGCATCTTACAAGAAGGATAGTCTGAGATTCGATGGTACAAACTACAGCATGTGGAAAGTCAGAATGGAATGTCATTTGAAGTGCATTGGTGAAGCCTTTTGGAAGATTACAAAAGATACATATACTATTCCTTAGAATGGTCCCTCTACTGCTGATGAGATCACAGAAGCTGAAATTAATACCAAAGCTATTGAAGCATTGTTGAGTGCCTTGACATATTTTGAAATGTCAAATGTGATGGTTCTGAAGACTACACATGAGATCTGGACAAAGCTGGAGTTATTGTATGAAGGAGATCCACTTGTGAAAGTTTCTAAGCTACAAAGTATAAAAGGAAATTCAAGAGGACATGAAGATGAGCAAAGATGAGAAAATCCACTCTTTCTCTTAGAAGATAAATGAAATGGCGAGAAGCATTAGATGTGTCGGTGGTGCCTTGGATGAAGAATACTTTATTTCTAAGATACTTAGATTTGTGCCTACTTCCTACAAAGCTAAAGCTCATGCTATTGATGAACTCAGGTCAGTGATAAAATTAACAAGATACATGCTAATTGGAAAACTTGCAGCCTTTGAGTTGAGCAAATTTGGTGAATCTACTCCTAAAGTAGAATTTGCATTCAAATCCACTGTATCTGGGAAAAATAAATATCATACAGGAGAAATTTCTAAGAAGACATTTAGATATGAAGAAGAGATGAAAAATATTGAAGAAGAAGAAAGAGAGCTAGAAGAATTGGAAGCACTAATTGTAAGAAGAGAATCCAGAGGCCATGGTAAGTCCAAAGGAAAGCTACCTATTAAATGTTTTTCTTGCAATGAAGTAGGTCATTTTGCATCAAGGTGTCCTGGAAGAGTTTCTAAGTACAAGCCTGAAGACACTAGATTTCAAAGAAAGTAATATTATGCTGAAGAAGGTATAAGTGATGATGAATCTGATAAAGACATTGGAAAAGAAGATGATTGGGTATTTATTGCTATCAAAGAAAATGGTCAAGTGTCCACCGAATCTGCTAGTAATGTGAATGTTGAAAAATCTCTTGCAGCCAAAGTTGCAGAAAAGGATGAATGGGTGATTGACAGCACATGCTCACATCATATGAATGGTGATAAAAATAAGTCCGTTAATTTGGAGAATAATGATGGTGGCATTGTAAGATTTGGAGACAACACTTCTGGTGTGATTCGTGGAAGATAAACTATTTCTTTTGGTGGTAAGCATAATACTGATGATGTTCTTTATGTAGAAGGCTTAAAGCATAACCTATTGAGTGTTGGACAAATGGTAGACAAGGGATACAATCTTCAATTCAAGGATGGTAAGTGCGGGATACTGGGAAATATAGGAAAAGTAATTGCCTCAAGTACAAAGACAAAAAGTAATATCTTTCAGTTGAGTACTACTAGTGGAAGTTGCTTGTTTGCTCAGATTGATGTAAGTTGGTTATGGCATAGGCGGTTGTGTCATGCGAAATTTGATAATATTGTAAAGATAAGTTCTTCTCAAGCGACCAAAGATCTTCCTAAGATAGTGAAGCCTACTAATAGAATATGCAAGTAATGTCAGATGGGAAAGAAAACAAGAAATTCCTTCTAGAGTAAATAGTAAAACTCTAATGGAGTATTGGAATTGGTACATACTGATCTATGTGGTCCCTCCAGAATGAGAAGTCTACAAGGTGAAATGTATTTTATGTTTCTTATTGATGGTTATTCAAGAATGATATGGGTTGCCTTCCTAAGAGAAAAACATGAAGCATTAGAAAAGTTCAAAAATTTAAAAGTTATGGCAGAGAATGAGAGAGGTCTGAAGGTTAAATGTTTGAGATCAGGAAAAGGTGGAGATTTCACTTCTAGAGAATTCAATACTTTCTATGAAGAGAATGGAATTCAAAGATAGTTATCTGCTCCCCGGACCCCTCAACAGAATGGAGTTGTTGAAATAAAGAACATAATAGTTCTAGACACTGCTAGAACTATGATGTTGGAAGCAAATGTTCCTCATTTCTACTGGAAAGAAGTAGTAAGCACTATTGTGTACACTATCAACCGGTTAAATGTCAACAATAATTCTGGTAAGACTCCTTTTGAGCTATGGTTTGGTTATAATCCTACTATGAAATATTTCAAATTTTTTGGAAGCAAATGCTATATCAAGAGAGATGATGATATAGGAAAGTTTGATGCTAAAAGTGATGAAGGAATCTTCCTAGGTTACTCTACTAAGAACAAAGCTTACCGGTGTTTTAATAAAAGGTTGAAGAAAATGGTTGAATGTGCTAATGTCAAATATAATGAAGATATTGATAGACCATCCATATGTAATGGATATAATTCAGATGGTCATCATGATAATTCTAATAATGGACAAAATGTTCAGTCACAGATTGAACTGTAAATTTTTCTGGTGAACCAAGGAAATCAAGAAGAAGAAGCAAGAAAAAATGAAAAAGTAAGAACACAAGAACAAGAGGTAAGAGAAAACTTCAAAACTCCTAAGTATGTAAGAAGAAATCATTCTGATAGTCAGATCATAAGAGACAAAAGAAAAGGTCTACAAACTAGAAGGATAATTCTAGAAGAATATTGCTTGATTTATAAAGCTGAGCCTAACAATATCAATGAAGCGTGCAAAGATGAATATTGGATGGAAGCCATGAAAGAAGAACTAAGGCAGATATAGAAAAATGAGACATGGGAACTTGTTCCTAGACCTAAAGACAAGAATGTGATTGGAACCAAATGGGTGTTTTGGAATAAACTAAATGAACAAGGAGAAGTGGTCAGAAATAAAGCAAGATTGTCTTGCAAAGGGTATTCACAAATGGAAGGTAGATTTTGATGAAATTTTTTCCCTTATTGCTAGAATAGAAGCTGTGAGATTATTTCTTGCTTATGCTACTTTCAAGAATTACAAAGTTTATCAGATGGATGTAAAGTCAGCATTTCTGAATGGTGAACTAGAAGAAGAAGTTTATGTTGAACAACCAGATGCATTTCAACTGACTGATGAAAAGGACATGGTATTCCGACTGAAGAAAGCTTTGTATGGAATTAAGCAAGCCACTAGAGCTTGGTATGCTAGATTGGAAAAATACTTGTTGAAGTTTGGATTCAGTAAGGGTACTGCTGATAGTAATATATATTTCAAATTGGATCAGGATAAAGAGCCGATAATTGAAGTTTTTGTTGATGATATTATTTTTGAAGGTGATGATGATCTGTGTATGAAATTTGCTGATGAAATGAAAAGTGAATTTGAAATGTCAATGATAGGTGAAATAAAATTCCTTTTGGGATTGCAAATCACTAAGTTGGAAGATGGAATCTTTATATCTCAATCCAAATATGTCAAGGAGTTGCTGAAAAAGTTCGGGATGGAAGAATCAAAGCCAGTTGGCACACCTATGGTGACCGTATGCAAACTCATACAAAAGGATGAGAATCCTAAAGAAAATCAAACAAGATACAGGTCAATGATTGGTGGATTACTGTATCTAACCCAGATAAGGCCAGATATAATGAATGTTGTATGCATGGTTGCTAGATTTTAGGTAGATCCAAAAGAATCACATGTAGCTGCAGTAAAAATAGTTTTTAGATATTCGAAAGGAATAGTTGATTTTGGATTATGGTATCCAAAGGATGATGATCTTATTCTGAATGCTTATACTGATGCTAATTGGGTAGGTGACACTAATGATAGGAAAATTACAAGTGGTAGTGTGTTCTTCCTAGGGAAGAAGCTAGTGTCTTGGTTAAGAAAAAAGAAAAACTCAGTTTCCTTATCTACTGCTGAAGCATAATAGATTGTTGATACTAATAACTATACTCAAGTAATGTGGATGAAGAAGATGTGAAGTGATGTCAAGATCGAGTATGAAGATCCTATTACCATATTTTGTGATAATTCAAGTGCCATAAACATTTCCAAGAATCTAGTGATGCATTCGAATGCAAATAATATCTCCATCCAGTATTACTTCTTGACAGATAAAGTGAGTTAGAAAGAAGTCAAATTGGAATATGTACCTACCAAAGAGTAAGTTGTAGATATTTTCACTAAAACATTGCCTAAAGATACTTTTGAGTACCTTAGAGGCAAGTTAGGGGTGATTTCCCCTCCTGATCAGAACTGATGATGTAGGTGTTTGCATCAGTCCGTGAATTCATTGCTATATCTTATTCTAGATTGATGTTGTGATTGCTACTTGAGGGGAGTAGTCGAATGTTTTAAAATATGTGGTTCAGAGCATGTGAACCTTTTCCATTGATGTCAAAGGGGGAGAGAAGTACAATGTGAAAAAGTGCAAATAGGAGAGAAGTGTAAAGTGAAGAACCTTTATGGAACAAAGGGGGAGAAGTGCAAAGGAGAAGATGGAAGAGTTAGTTTGGGTTGATGGTATTGATTTTCACATCATGTGTTTCCATCAATGCCAAAGGGGGAGATTGTTGGATGTTGTGGTTGTTTTGCTGATATGTGGTTGTCATTGATGTCAACACTATTAGCATTCTAATCTTCTTAAGGTTGTATATGTTGAGGAGATTGAGAAAATTTTTAAAAAAATAGTTCAGGAAACGAGTGAAGCTAAGAAGGTCAGAATGGTGAAATGTTATGTATGTTGATATTTAGGTGCTGCATGCTAATGGGTTTATTTCTGAACTTATCTAGTATGATGTCTGGAAGTCTCAGTGATACACATCAAAGATTTATGCAAGTAAAGTGTTCTGGTGTTCCGACAGTCATTCTAGCACTGTAGTAGTTATTCTTGGAAGAGGAAGTTGGAATTATGGTAATTCCAGTTGTTGTGTATGCTCTTGTGATGTTTGTGGATGATTATAGATCATGTTCTATCTTTGTTGCATGTCTATGCTATTTGGCATGATCATGGTTGAATATTTTTCCTATGTATGTTCGATTTTTCATGTTCTTGGCCGACATGGTGGTGGTAGCATGTTGTGGATCCTTATGGATTAATTTCTTGTTGTGTAGCATGTTTGAAGATGCTAGTTTGAGTTCTATCTTTGTTGTTTTTGACTTGTGTTGGTGCACATAAATATTTATTCATGTATTGAGGCCGACAGTTATAATTCATCTGTTATTTGTGGCTGACAAAGTTGTTGATGTAAATCCGTGTAGCGGATATATAAACAAGGTTGTTTTGTGGTGTGAATGTGTAGTGGGTGTATGCTCAAAGTGTACAAGTGATGTACAAGTGCGAATAAAGGTCAAATCATTCAGGATCATAGCAGAGAGTGAAAGAAGATTGAGTAGAGTGTATGTGCCTAACCAGAACTATCATCAAGCTTTTGGAGAAGCTATTTTCTCAGTTCATCCCACTCAAATGGTTTTAATCTGATTGTATTTTCTTTGAGCAGTGACCTCTAGGCAGTGTGCCTGAATGCAAGTGCATTCCTTATTCATTTTTCATTATACTTTTAACAAGGTATAATTATGGATTAACCTCCACTGTGGTTTTCTCCCCTAACATGGTTTCCACGGAAAAATATTGGTGTTATGTGTTTTTGATGTGTTGTGTAATAATTATTGCTTTCACTATTATTCATTAGATATGGAATTAAAGGTTAATAGTTTGATTAAAGTTGTTGATTCTATTACAACTGATTCACCCCCCCTCTCAGTTGTATCTTCTTATTTTTCCAACAATAATTTTATTTTTGATTTTCCTCTAATTATTATTAAGGTACAACTCCCTCAAGATTATTACTATATTCTATAAATTTTTCTTTTAACTAGAAAGTAGTGAAAGGCAATCAAACACTGACCCATACATATGGAATAAGCACGATGAAATGAAATAAATAATTAATGCCTAAGCAAAAATACTAAGGAAAATAAAAATCGATGAATATAATGCTAACGAATTGACCTTAATCACTAATAAATGTATATAATATCAAGAAATCATCCCACACAAAGAATAAATCTAAGTTATTGTCTATAGTTGAAACTTATTCAATAAACACCATATCCATACTTCCAAATTCAAAGATTTAGAATAATCTGCAATTCCATAATTTTTCCCTTTTCCCTTGTTGCATCATAGTGCACATCAAAGAAATTTGAACCCTTGGTGAGTCATTTGAATTAAGATTTATAGAAGAACCCCAATCTTGGATCTTGGTAGTTATAGTAATGGTTATTGGGTCAAGTAGTAGTTTCTTGCCAACTAATATCCCACTTAGAGAAGCCAATAAACGAAGAATATTAATGATTAGGAGTAATCATCATTACACTCACTCTTCAATAATATTTTGACAATCAACTAAAATGTTTCTTATGCACAATATTTCCCCATGGTCTGTCGTACTTACAAATGGTGCAATTTCTAAAACTTGAATAAAATAAAATATGCATATCTTCATAATTTTATATGTGTGAACCATCCAGATGAGGGGGCAACTTGAAATTTTGAACATTGAATCTAAGGTTAATAATAAATCTTGTCACATCAGTATTTAATCCACCAACCACCTCACTATCATTGTGCTCACCTAGTCCCAAAGAAATCTTCAGCTCAGATATACTACTTAATTTCTATAAATTTGGTGAAAATTTCCTTCATTATTCACAATTAGAGTCACATTCCCAGAGATGGTGATGTTGAAAAAGAAAAATAAGAGGGGGTTGAGTAAGTTGTAGCAATTTTAACCTTTAAAAATTCCACCAGAGGTTAGATCAATTACCATTCACAAATCCTTTACTCTGGTAATGTGATTAATCATTAAGTGTAAAATAAGAAATTGAAAGAAGAAAAACCATACACACAATAACACAAAATTTATGTGGAAAACCCAATAAGGGAAAAACCATGATGAGGATTACCTCACAATATAGAGAATTCTAGAACTAAATACAAAGGCTCACTACCAAAACATGACTTACTTGCCCAAAACAAGACTCACTTTCTAATGACAATTAACCACTATGAGGTCTCATTGTCAAAAAATTACAAAGATAGAAGAGATTTTTTACAAAGAGAACAAAACTCTCTATGCAACAAATATTTCCACCATAGTTCACTCACATACTTGCTGGCATGCTTTAATGATAGAGTACACCTTCAACTCACTGCGTCCAAAAACTCAAAAATTACATTTCACACTGATCTTCTCAAAATCACATCACACACACTTATTCACATCTATCTCTCATTTGTCTTGATTGCATTTATCTTTCACAAACATCTCAACTTATATTTATACCATTTTTAACCTCAAAACTTATCCAAGGTTGGCCATACAACATTTGTGTTTACAAATTCAAATTAGGTTGGTGCCAAAACATTATATGGTAGAACTAGAATGAGGGCGCCCAAAACAAAGGCTTAATGAGAACCTAAATAAGTCCTAAAATTCCTCAACATGCTTCCATGAAATTCATATGTATTATTTAATACAAGGTCAACCAATACTAGTATAAAACACATAAATCAATTAAGCACACATAACCTTAACACAATCCAATTTTCCATATAATAAATTTCACTTGAACACGTCCTTATCAACTTACTCTCAAAAGCACAAGTCCTAAAACCAAAATTCAAATAAATCTAGAGAAACTACATTTCTCCCAAACCTCAATCAACAACACCAAACTACACAGACACATGCTGGTGAAGATATCTCACACTACACAATGATTCGAAGACCCAAATTATGGACACAACTATTGGAAAAAGAAGGATAGACAACTAAGAGGGGGGGTGAATTAGTTGTTACAAAATTTAAACTTATTCAACCTTAAACAACCTTTAATATCAACTCTAATAATTAATAGTGAAAGCATGAATCAACAACACATCAAAGACATATGAACACCAATATTTTATACATGGAAACTTTGTTAGGAGAAAAACCATGATGGATGTTAGTCCACATGATTATACCCTATTGGAAGTATAATGAAAATGAATAAGAAATGCACATGCATTCAAGCACACTGCTCAAAGGGAAGGCTTAGTGCCTTACATAAAATAATCAGATTAAATCCATTTGAGAAGGTTGAACTGAAAAATTAGCTTCTACCAAAGCCTGATGATAGTTCTGATTAGGAACATAAACACTTCTTCACACTTTGCTCAATATTCTTTGTACTCTAATCTGAAATAAAATGATCTAATCCTATTCACACATTTCAAAT
The DNA here is from genome assembly GCA_007115665.2 of Sequoiadendron giganteum. Classification (NCBI taxonomy): domain Eukaryota; kingdom Viridiplantae; phylum Streptophyta; class Pinopsida; order Cupressales; family Cupressaceae; genus Sequoiadendron; species Sequoiadendron giganteum. Next base: position 693,434,765 of record CM021103.1, on the reverse strand, counting down.
TCATGCACCACACACAAACACTTCAAAATGAATAAATAACCACTCTTAAATATCCAATACATGAATTTACATCAATAACTCTATTGGCCACAAAATAAAGAATAAATTGCAACTGTCGGCCCAATTCATGAACAAATCTCAACGCGCACCAACCTAAGTGAATCACATAGTAATGAAGACCTAAATCAACATCCTCTAACACACCAAACAATAAAATATTAATCCTTAAGGATCTGCAACACGCTACCACAATCATGTCGACCAAGAACATAAAACCCTCGAACACACAAAGGAAAATATTTGATCACGAGCACACCGATCAATAAGGACATACCAAAATGATAGAGAATGATCTAGAAACATTATTGAACATCACAGTAGAATACACAATAACTCAATTTACCATAATTGCATTCTATTCTTCTAGAAACACCTGCTACAGTAACAAAATAACTATAGGAACTCAAAAAATTATAACTCGCTCCAATCTTGATGTGTACCATTGAAACTTCCAGAAAACATACTATATAGGCTCAACAAGAAACCCTTTAATGCGCAACCTCTAATTATCAACATACACAACTTTCCACCATTCTGATCTTCATAGTTTCACAAACTTCCTGTAACATATTTTTTCTAATTTTCTCAATTTCCTCGACATATATAGCTTTCAAAATCATCAATGCTAATAGTGTTGACATCAATGACAACCACATATCAGCAAAAAAAATACAACATCCAACAATCTCCCCCTTTGGAATTGATGGCAACACATGATGTGAAAAATACCGTCAACACAACTAACTCTTTACATAGTACTTTTCTCCTCCTTTGTTCTACTCTTCTCCTCCTTAGATTGTACAAGGTTTTTCACATTACACTTCTCCCCCTTTGACATCAATGGTAAAGGTGCACAATCTCTGAACCACATATCATTTGAATCATTGGACTACTCCCCATGAGTAGTAGCCACCACAACATCAATCCAAAACAAAATCTCATTGTAAGTGCACAGATTGATGCAAGGAATTGCATCTTAATTCAGATTAGGAGGGGAAATCACCCCTAACTTGCCTCTGAGATACTTAAAAGTATCCTTAGGAAATATTTTAGTAAAGATATCTGCAATTTGTTCCTTAGTGGGCACATATTCCAGTTTGACGTCTTTATCACTCACTCTGTCTCTCAAAAAGTGATACTTGATGGATATATGTTTTTTCTTTGAATGTAACACCCGATTCTTGGAAATATTTATGACACTTGAATTGTCACAAAATATAGCAATAGGCTCATTATAGTCAATTCTGTTATCTCTCAACATCTATTTCATCCATAATAATTAAGTGCAATTGTTTCCAACAACAATATATTCTTCCTCAATAGTAGATAAGGAAATGGAATTCTTCTTTTTACTTAGCCAAGAAACCAAATTCTTCCCTAGGAAGAATGCACCACCACTTGTAATTTTTCTATCATCTACATCCCCTACCCAATCTGCATCTATAAAGGCATTCAGAGTAAGATTAGATCATCCTTAGGATACAAAAGACCAAAATCAACTGTTCCTTTCAGGTATCTAAAAATTCTCTTTATAGAAGTCACATGTGATTCCTTTAGATCAGCTTGATATCTAGCAACCATGCACACAACATTCATAATGTCTAGTCTGGTTTGAGTCAAATATAGAAATCCACCAATCATTGACCTATACCTTGTTTGATTAGCCTTAGGAGAATCATCACTCTGTGTTAACTTGCATCTGGTTACCATGGGTGTAACAACTAGTTTTGAGTCTTCCATGCCAAAATTTTTAGTAACTCTTTTACATATTTGGATAGAGATATGAAAATTCCATCATCTAACTAAGTTATTTGCAATCCTAAAAATAATTTCAACTCTCCTATCATTGACATCTCAAATTCACTTTTTATTTCATCAGAAAATTTCATGCATAAATCGTCATCACCTTCAAAAATAAGGTCATCAACGAAAACTTCAATAATACATTCATTATCCTAATCCATCTTGAAATACAAATTTTTGTTAGCAATACTTTTATTGAATCCGCTTCAACAAGTATTTATCCAATCTATCATACCATGCTCTAGGGGCTTATTTGAGTCCATATAGTGCTTTCTTCAATTGACAAACCATGTCTTTTTCATCAGTCAGTTGAAATCCATCTAGTTGCTCAACATAAACTTCTTCTTCTAACTCACCATTCAAGAATGTTGACTTTACATCCATTTGATAGAATTTGTAATTCTTGAAAGTAGCGTAAGCAAGAAATAACCTTACAACTTCAATTCGAGCAATAAGGGAAAAGGTTTCTTCAAAATCAATACCTTCCATCTGTGAGTATCCTTTACATACCAGTATTGCTTTGTTTCTAACCACTTCACCTTGCTCATTCAGCTTATTCCAAAAGACCCATTTGGTTCCAATCACATTTTTATCTTGAGGTCTAGGAACAAGAGTCCATGTATCATTTTTCTCTATCTACATCAATTCTTCCTTTATTGCTTCCATCCAATATTCATCTTTATATGCTTCATTGACATTACTAGGCTCAATCTTTGAAATCAGGCAATATTCATCTGCAATTCTTCTTCTAGTCTGAACACCTTTGTTCTTGTCTCCTATAATTTGATTCTCAGAGTGATTTAGCTTTACATACCTTGGAACTTTTGGATTCTCTTTGACTTCTGGTTCTTATATTCTTTCTTCTGTATTTTCACTAGCTTCTTCTTCATGATTCTCTTGATTCACCAGAACAATTTGAATTTGATTATGTGTCTGTGCATTCTTTCCATTATTAGTAATATCTTCTTGGTCATTTGAATCATATCCATAGTATCTGGATGATCTAATAGTGTCTTCATCAACTATGACATTTTCACTTTCAACCATTTTCTTCAATCTTCTATTGTAGCACCGATATGCCTTGCTCTTGGTAGAGTAACCTAGAAAGATTCCTCCATCACTTCTAGCATCAAACTTGCCAATATCTTCATCTCTCTTAATATAACATCTACTTCCAAATATTTTGCAATACTTAACAGTAGGCTTATAACCAAACCATAGTTCAAAATTAGTCTTACCAGAATTACCATTAACATTTACCCAGTTGATAATGTATATTGCAGTACTTACAACTTATTTCCAATAGATATGAGGAACATTACCTTCCAACATCATAGTTATAGCAGCATCTAGAATTTTTCTATTCTTTCTTTCAACAAATCTATTCTGTTGAGGGGTCTGTGGAGTAGATAACTATCTTTTTATTCCATGCTCTTCACAAAATGTATTGAACTCCTGAGAAGTGAATTCACCACCTCTGTATGATCTTAAGCATTTGACCTTGAAACCTGTCTCATTTTTTGCCAAATCTTTGAAACATTTGAAATTTTATAGAGCTTCATGTTTTTCTCTCAAGAAAGCAACCCATATCATTCTAGAGTAAAAATCAATTATCAACATAAAGTACCTTTCTCCTTGTAGAATTTTGATTCTAGATGGACCACATAGATCAATGTGAACTAACTCCAATACACCATTGGAATGATGTTGTTTTCTTTGAAAAGAAGTTCTTGTCTGCTTTCCCATTTGACATTCCTTGCATATGGTATTAGTAGGTTTCACTAACTTAGGTAGATCTCTGGCTACTTGAGTGGAGCTTATTTTGACAATGTTATCAAAATTCACATGACACAACCTCCTATTCCATAACCAGCTTACATAAACTTGAGCAATAAAGAAACTTTCACTAGTAGTACTTAAGTGAAAAATATTACCTCTTGTCTTTGTACCAGAAGCAATTACATTTCCAGAGCTTCCCAATATCCTGCACTTTCCATCTTTGAACTGAAGATTGTATCCCTTGTCTATCATCTATCCAACACTCAACAAGTTATGCTTCAATCCTTCAACATAAATAACATCATCATTATTACATTTACCACCAAGAGAAATAGTGCCTCTACCACAAATCACACTAGCATTGTTATCTCCAAATCTAACAACACCACCGTCATACTTTTCCAAGCTTCTAAACTTTCTTTTGTCAGCAGTCATATGATGTGAGCATCCACTATCAATTACCCATTCATATGGTGTTCTCGATCCATCTTCGATAAACTTCGGAATAGCTTTAAGAGAAGATACCGGGATAGGGGCCCATATGGGAGGTCCTTCTAGGGCAACAAGAGGACTTTTGACATCCCAAGCCACATAATTTCGATTTGCGATCAGCATTATGGCAGGGATCCGATGGTTCTTTGGGAGTTTGGGTACATGCCATTACCAACAAGGTACTAACAAGCCAGAATATTTTGCGGTTTGCGGCCTAGTGATAGGCCGATGACTTACACAACCTTTTGATTTGGTTATTTGCTTGGTCCCACCGGGTGTGCCAGGAATGAAAAAAATCTATTGATGCCAAAATTTGAGAAGGTAACAACCCTCTATGGGAAACTCAACTTTAGGGGGGGCCTATTGCACCAAGCTGAGTAACCTCTGAATTTTAAAGAAGTCGACTTCTTCTATAATTGGGGTTTTAAATGGGAAAGGAATCAGATATAAAATAAAGGATCTAACTAAGGCAATGCACTAAGATTTATATGTTAGGCATGATAAATCTATCTTGGGGATATGACTTAAGGGCCCGTTAGTGGTCTGCTGTGTTCCAGAATGGTAAAACAAAGATAGAATTCAAAATGATCCACTATATATGACATAAAATAAGCTTCATACATATTTTCTAGAAAGAAGAGTCTAAGACATGATCTAAACCAAAAAAATGTATTAATTTATAGAAGTATGATAATGATACATCTAGTACAACAATGACACAGTAAAACTTATCAAATATCGAAGAAAACAGAAAGGCCGAAAAATGGCATAGTCTGTGAATTCTTGTACAATAATCTAATAAAGAAAATAAAGGCCAGGTTCTTCTATTAATTATTCTATTATTCTACCAAAAATATAGTCTGTGAACACTTGGAACTTTTGGAACCTCTTTAACTCTCTGAAGAAGCAATATTTATAATGGAAACTTAGCTTGATGAGCAAGCAACCAAAAATATTCTCTGATCATGAGCAATGATGCTTTAGCAATGAGTTTTTCCTAGATGTTACAATAGAAAAGATTAGGGGAATGAATGAGGAAATTCAAAGGCCGGATGCATCCCCTATGAATGATGATAGTGGTCCCAATAGACTAGTGCTTGAACATGTCCAATCCACTCATGGAGGTAGTTAGAGAACATGGCAGCTAGTGATAGTTGTCACCTGCTTGGTTTTGTCCTCGCAATGAAGCCTTCAGAAGATTTTGTGGCAAGCGGTTGGGGGCCAATGATAATAATTTCCCTTGAGCAATGAATAAATTACACTGTGAAGACACGTGGAGTTCTTTTGCATACTACGTTGAATGGTGGGGTCCATCGAGAAATGTGCGCAAAATGATGCTATGTGGCATGCGGTCGGGAGCCAAAAGGGAAGCAATGCAAAGAGGCTCCAAAGTTTGTGAATGATTGACACATGGAAGCCTATTGGAAACCTTCAAAAAGTGATTGAAAGAAACCATTTTGGCGAGTGCTTAGCTGACAAGTGGCGGTATCAGCACAAGCCTATGCAGAAAGAGCCCGATATTCCTTAGAAGAAGGCGCGGTCGTTGCTTAGGAAAAAATAAACTCACCTGAAGGGAGCTTGGGAATTTTATGTTCACAGATTTTGGTGACTTATCAGGGGAATTTCACTCATGAAACAAGGAACCAAATAATTTCTAGTTTTGCAGACCAGAGGCCTATGCATTAGGCAATGCACTTAGATCTTTGTGAGAGCAGTTCGCAAAGGCAGCCATTCATCTTCAGATGGGGCAATAAGTTATGAAGACTCTCTTGCACTCCTTGTAACTCGATCAGCTCCTTGTAAGGTAGTACATATGACACATCGACACATGAATCAATCTGGAAAAGGAGGCATGCAATTGGCACAGTGATGCTCTCAAAATCTTCTGTGGCAAGGGGCTAGCTGAAATTCTACAAGGTAGGTACATCCCCTTGCTTCTGCTCGATCTTTTCTGTAATATGCTCTATTGTTTCCATTGACTCATCTTCAAGGAATAGAGAAGGTAAACCCATCTAAGCTAGGTGGGAGAACCTGGCCCTTATTCTATTCATGGCCTGGTCCAACTTGGCAACACATTCGTTGGTATGAAGGATAATTGTGTGGTAGTGAATTACTCTATTAGTTATTTTAGCAGTGGCCCCTTGATAATTCCTACAGTTTCCAAGATCTCATCCAAGACCTCATATAGTCTATTTAATAATCCTTTGGACTCAGAAAACCTTTCCACAATGGATTGAGGAATTTTCCTGATTACCTCATGAACCCCTCCGCTAAGATTTGTCACTTTATCATAAATCTAAGTTTTGGCTGCAGAGTTAGGCAGAAGACCTCCACTCTTTCCCAGAAGGAAATGTGTAACTGCTGGGCTATTTGTAGGAGGTTGGTTTGATTGGAAGAAGGTAAGGTTGACTCCTTTAATAAGGCGATATCCTCACCCCTTTGTTCTATATCCCGTGAGAGTTTCATAACCTTTTGGTTTTCCATAGTGAGTTGCCCCTACAACTTCCGTGACTCTATGAGCCAACTAGTCTCGGCTCACTCTTTGTTCATTGCTTGTTTCTCTAGTGAAGACTTGAGCTCTATCATTTCATTCTCCAATTGAGTCTGGTGGTGTTGGAAATTTGCATCTTTCTGCTGCATTTGCTGCTCCACTCTTGCCAACTGGTCTCGATATTCCTGGTTCTTTTGTCGTAGCTCAATGACTAGATTAGGATAAACCGAATGAAGTCTTGCAAGCTCTTCTTGGAGATTTTCTTCCTTTTCCTCCCTTTGCTGTGATAGGAACTTAAAGTAAGCCTCCATAGCATTTTCCTTGGAGACCAAGACGTCAACTCTAACCTTCATGTTTTTTATCTCTTCTTCCTTTTTTCTGAGCTAGCGACCGGACTTAAGAAAGTCAGTGGTCACTACCCATTGTGTTTCCTCCATGAGCTCCAATTTATCCCATGACTGTGCCATGCTCAAGTCAGGCCCTATGGTGTACATGTTGTAGTCATCCAGCTGCATCTCCACTTGGTGTTTGTTGACAGTTGGGAACATAGTCGCAAAATGCAATGACTATTGAGCCTCATGGAAAATAGTGTGTATCTTCGGTTTTGCTAGCTTCTTCACATCTTTAGCTCTTCTCTTCTAGGTTTTGATCACTCACAATTGCTTGGTTTTATCACCTTTCAACAAGAATTCAGTGGGTGATCTGATGATTCTGCCTGTAAAAGGTGCATCGAGAGAAAGGGAGAAAGGAAAAGAGAGGACATCAGTCCCAGGTGAATTTTTCTTTGGAATCTTGATGGTCTGAGGTGAGAAAGGAGGAATACTCCAATAATCGAATTGAGAACTAGGAGGGCTCAAGGAGAGTGGAGTTGTGATGGTATCCATTTGTTCGGAAGAGTGGATCAGCTCCAAAATCTCTGTGGTAGGGGATGTATTGATGAAAGTAGCGAGGGAAATGTAAATGACTCTTTGGGATGTGGAATGGGCCAAGGTGAATGGTGTGAGGTTTTGCGAAGGAGTAAGGAAGAATGGGGCTATATGAGTGAACTGTGTGAAACCTCCTATGATTTTTGAAGCAGAGGTTGAAATGCATTAGTCGATGCATGATACAAGAGGTGTCGTGGATACAATAGGAGTGACCAAGGTTTGCAAAACCAAAGAAGAGGGATCAAAAGATGCCTACGGTGCAGATGGCTGCATTTCTTGATCTGTTGCTGGCTCTTTGCTTGCATCTGGTTCTTGTGAAGATTCTCTAGAAAGTGTCTCAGTTCGTTGCTATTTTGCTGGTGGTGAGCTATCAACCACTGTAGTTTCAACTTGTTTCGGTGAGGTTGCTAGGTTTCTCCTTGCTATCCAGGTATGACTCAGTGAAGACTTTGCACTCGATATATTAACCCGTATGTTAGAGGAAACCTTAGCAGGTTGATCGAATACTTTTCCCCCTTGCTGTGCAGAGGTGTCCTATATTTTTGCTCGAGGTTGAGCTCCTTCATCTGAATGCGACTCTGCTTCCTTAGAACTGGAATTCTTCTCATCACTCTCATTAGAGTCTGGATGCTCATTGTTACATAATTTTTCGAACTTGTCATCAGTTTCCAGGCTGTTATAGGGGGCATCAGTCAGTCAGATTTCTTAATGGTATACCTAGAAGTCATTTATATTCTCCTTCCATTCAAAATTATTTAGCAGATCATTGCGTAAGGTTGTTCCCATCCTTTTGGTTTTGTCCAATTTCCCAGTCTGGTAGTAGAACCTTAGCCAAGGCATCCAACCATCTTCAATAGGAATGTAGGCCAAGTCAACGATGCATTCATCTGCATCTGAAACTGGACTCCGACGCTCTTCCCAGTAAGGTTGAGGATGGTGGATCACCTTGACATATTGGTTTGGTAGGTCATTTTCGGGGTTGTAGTTCCATTTGTCATAGATCCATACCAACCCAAGATGAGCCAACTTTTCCTCTAATATGTCCCGAGTCTTCCTTTTTTTCTATGACCACAGTTTTGAAGCTTATCAGAGCATAGAAAAATCCCTTCTTACGTGCCTTCCCACTACAAAATGTGTCGTCAATTATTGAAACTTGGCAGAAAACCTCCAGTGCTAGCACTCGGTCTGTAAGACATGATGGAAGTTAGAAGGGCTCCTCAGTGAAACTGTGCAATCAGATGAATGTGAAGTCTCTGCCCAAGAACCAGTCACACCTTGGAACAAAGTTCTGCATGAAACTTGTTTGGTGTAAGCTCAAGCGTAAGATGGTGCTATCCCCTCTCAAATCCTACAAATTCAGATATAAGAAATAGTCTGAAAATGCATAATAGTCATACATTGCAGGGAGAACAGGGATCCATATAGAAACCGACTTCCTATTCTAATTTTCATCAAAGATAGAGAGCTCAAAATGCTTCTAGAAGAAGTCAGGTTTCTGGTGTAAGAACATATGTGCAAGGAAAGATGGGAACCTGAACCTCTATTGAATCCTATATTTAACTATCTGGTTGAGCATCTCTTGCTCGAGAAATTTAGAGAAATCGTACCAAAAGAAAGCATGTTGCCTTCACAATTGAAAGCCCAATCCTAGCTAAAACTCTTGGATCTCCTTGTCAGAGTCGAGTCCACAAACGAACACCATCATTGAGAATGCATCCTTTAGATCATCATGGAAACTCTTATGCATGGTTGGGATCTTCATTGTCTTATTATGAGTCTCTTTGCTGTAGAAATCCATTGCGAGGTCTTTTCTTTTCCAATAGGACTCTCCTTTTGTTGGGGTCAATTGCTCAATTTTTAGCACTTTAAAGCTTCTCTCTTGGATGTAGAGCATGTTCCAGATAGCTTGTTTACATATGTTCACAGTTACCTCTCGAACTTTGATGGTGTTGGTCTCCGGATTGAAGTGTATGGTGGATTCATCAACTAGTTCAGGGTAGTGGTGCACCAAAGGGACCATATATTGAGGAAGCGCACTATTCCAACACTTTTGTGCCAAAGAATCAGAGTTGCTATTCTTCTTCATTCTTTTCATAGGCTGCCTCCCTTAGTGACTTGGGATTCCTTACAAGAATGTGGTCATGAATGTTCTCCCACTCTTATTTAATTCGTTTCTTTTCCTTGTGAGGGCTCTTCTTTTCTGCAACTCAGGTATTTACCTAGGTTGGTTTTTCTGGTATTCTAGGCAAGGCATAAGAGATGTCCTCGAAAAAGTAGGCACTTGGCATTGTACGCATGTTATTAACTAAGATTTGTGCTGCTTCCTCCCTTCATTCTACCTGAGAACCTTGAGTGGTCACCATTCTTTCACAAATTCCTTTGCCAGAAAGCACACTAAAGCGGTATGAATGGAACCTCAAACGCGACACGAGGCTTTAAATTTCAACCCCAGGTAGTCCTCTGTTTCAGGTTTAATTCACACTGGGGGAGTGAATTCTCTGCAACTATCAGTCTTCATCTCCCTTACTAAAAATTGCATTATACTTGGTCTTTTGATGGCTTTATTTTTCCTAATTCCTTTTGCATGTTGAAGAAGTTCTTATGCTTTGTCCTGCCTTTTGCATGTGACACTTGGAATTTTTGTGATTTTCTTGCATCAAAACAAGTGGGTAATGACTGCCTTTTTCATTTAATTTGGCATGTACTACCAACTCTCTAGCTTATGTGAGATAAGCTAGTTGCCTCTTTTGAAAAGGCAAGGATTCATAATGGTATTGGTAATAACATCCGTTAGGCATGATTTCCATGGGAATTTGAGCCATTGGTGCAATTCCTATCATCTCCTCACCTACCTTAGCAAATAATAGCTCTCAAAGCATGATCAAGCTGAAATCACAATGAGTACTTTGAAAAGACTTGAGTTCACCCTTGGATCTTGAAAAGGCCTATGCCATGCCACCTAGCTTCTGTTCGTATGAGCTGTCACCTGGGACTACCATATTTTTGTGTTAATTGATTACCACTCTTTAGCTTACATGCAACAATTCGTACCTATAGACGCAACAGGGTTGGAATATCGAGCTAGCCTTTTTGTGGGTTTTTCGAGTAAGCATTCAATTACCATCATGCTTTGTATGCTGGCTACCTCGGATATTTCTATAAATGAGCCCTAATTCAGCATTGAAAACATACTTAGGAAACAACCCTAGGTGATTGGATAGGTTTAAAATTTTGCATATTGCCAGACTTGGGTGTTCTAAGCAAAGGTTGACATAATGAATACTCCAATCAAGTTAGTGTTCAACAAGGATCAAATGGATTTTCTAGGAGAGATCTCGAGCAGGCATCTAAAACATATGACAAAGAATAAGCATTCACTGGCTATCATAGCCATCAAGTGGGTCCTAGGTAGAGACTGCATTGAATATGAGGACAAATATCGAGTAAAACCTGATATTAGTTCACACTTCGTTTCTTTGCTGCTTGGTGCTCAGACTTCGAAAGCTATGATTCTTTGCTTGGAAATTCATATTTTCCCGAAGAAGTACCTCGAGGGTCTTGGCGAGGTGGTGAGAAACATGGTGTATGGCCTAGGGCTTCCTGTTGTGAGCAACTTGAGGAAACATGTTGAAGAAGACACAGTGGTACCGCGAGTGTCATTTCTAAGCGGTTTTCGACTTCAATCATTCACAAAGCACCGTGACAAAGCCGCCTATGCATGCCATTTCCTAGTGCATTGCTACAACATCGTGTTGTATTACGACATGGATTGGTATACCAATTTTAGGAACCATGTGTTCCCTCCGCCACAAGTCTTTTTGCTGGTGATAATCTTCCCGCTACTCCCGATAATGTCACAGTTGATGACGACAATATCCGTAATGCAGAGATATGAATTTTGATATGCTTTTTGCTTACACACTTGAAAAGAAGGCTCACATATATGTATGTAATGAATCCATGTATATGGTTATACTTCTGAATATTTGGCTACAAAGCCATTTTGACAATGTTTCATAATAGTATATATATAATAGATATACTTGCTTATGTTTAAATTTCTTTGTCTTCATCCTTTTTCTTTCACAGCATGGGCTAAATCTTTTGTATCTACACTTATATTCTGCAATGTGAGTGGCATATTTTCCTCTATTTTTGTAATAATGGGTTCATGAAATTTTCTCCGCTCCTGTAACCGTGAAAATTGTGATAAAATAACCGACCGACAAAACATGAAAAAGAAAACTAATTACATTTTTTACAATTTACATCTGCATAAAGCTACTGTAACCTAATTGAAATTTTTTAAGTGAATTCCATTGACCGAAATTCCAAGTGGTTCTTGTTCCATATTTTCTAATTCAAATGCATTGTTCTATTTGCACTAAATTATTTTGAAAGGGCCTTCCCACAACTTGTCAAATTTTTGATGTTGTCTACGTTTCGTAGCTCTTTCATTGTACTTTAGTACCAGGTCTCCACATTTTAGACCTTGGTCTGAAGCCTTCTTTTTAGACCATTTCTTAACCACCTTTTGGCGATTAGTCAAGGCTATTAGGGATTTCTCCCTTTTCTCTTGCACCTCCAGTAATTCGGCTAACCAAACCTCCATAGCCCCGTTTTCTTCAATCTCTAAAGACTTGAGTAATTGCAGCGTAGGTATCTCTACAGAGATAGGTAGCAGTACTTCTTTCCTATATACTAGCTCATATGGTGAGGTCTTTAGTGCTTGTTTAGGAGTTATAAGGTCTACCCATAGTGCTGTTCAGAGATGCATGTGCCATTCTTTCTCAAGATCAGACCTGATCCTTTTGATGAGTCAAACTAAATTCTTATTAGTTGACTCAAACAGGCCATTCCCTTGCGGGTAATAGTTTGATGAGGTTTTCATGAATATGCCATGCATAAGTGTGAACTGGCATACCTTAGAGCCTAGGAATTATTTGGAATTGTCTAAGATGATAGTCTTTGGTGGGCCGAATCTTGTCACTAGCACCTCAAGAAAATCCACAATTTCTGCTTCTATTGCATTCTTTAGGGGTATGGCTTCAGTCCACCATGTAAAGTAGTCTATAGCTGTAAGAATCCATTTATGGTTGATGCTGGATGTTGGGTTGATCATTCCTATGAAGTCTAGCCCCCATTGTGTGAACGGTTCGTCGGAGACTATTGGATTGGGAGGCATGGCGAAATTTTTCTCCTCCCTACATAGAATTGGCATTCCTTGTAGGCCTTTATCATTTTGTAGGAATCATTTAATAGTGTGGGCTAGAAGTATCTAGCATGGAAGATTTTGATGGCAGTGGTTTTTGCAAAAAAGTTTCTGCCTTCAAGGCTATCATGGAATGTGTCAAGGATTTTTCTTGCTTGCTCCATAGTGACACATCATAAGAAGACGTCGTTGAAATTCCTCCTGAAGAGAACTCCTTCAATGAGTGCATATCCATGATTCTATAATCGATAGAACCTTATTTTCTACAAAGGAAGGCCCAATGGATATTTGGCAGTGTGCATAAATATTATTCTATCCATTAGCCAACATCCTTCAGGTTCTGGTTCATTTATCAAGATCGGCTCCGCTTGCTTTGCTTCTGTTTTCGCTTCTTCATTGTGCACCAAGTATTCACACAACTCCCTCCCTTTGATGGTCTTCTTGGGCGTGACTTCAATGTCATATTATAGGATTTTAGTGATCCAGTTGGCTCTCTTTTTGGTGATTTCTCCCTCCATAATATATTTGCGCACACTAGAGTGTGTGACATAGATGATCACCTTGTTGCAACATATCAGTTGTCAGAACTTTTTAAGTCTCTTTACCTTTGCAAACGCTTGTCTTTCGACGAAGTTGTAGTTCACCTCATATTCCTTCAAGGTACGAGAGTGAAATGCTATTGGGTGTTCTCCCTTCCCTTTGCTATCAGTCTAGGTTAAGATAGTAGCGATGCTTGTCTTGCTATTGAAAACACACATCATGAAGTCTTTGGACAAATCTGGATTTACCAGCATAGGGGCTAAGGAAATAGCATTCTTTACCTTCTCAAAGGCTTGTTTTGCTTCCTTCATCCACTTGAATAATTGGTCCTTCTTTAGCATTAGATTGATTGGCTAAATTATTCCTGCAAAATCAGATATGATTTTTCTTACAAAATTTACCTTTCCTAGAAAGGACTGAACTCCTTTTTGGTTGACTAGAAGGGGAAGTTATCTGATTGCTTTTACCCTTTCAGGATCAATAGAAATCCTATCTTTGGATACTATGTGCCCAAGTAGCTTATCTTGTGGTACACCAAAAACACATTTTTTGGGGTTTAGGGATACCCCAAACTCTTGGCATTTCTTGTAAACCAATTCTAGATGATCAAAATGGTCATCTTTTGACTTGGAAAACATAGTCAGGTCATCTAAATAGATGAGAATGATTTTGTTGATAAGTTCATTGAAGGCGATGTCCATTGCCTACTGAAAGGTATCTCCTGCATTTGATAGGCCAAAATAAATTTTGGCATATGCGAATGTTCCCTATTTGGCGGTGAATGTGGTTTTGTATTGATCTTCTTCTTTAACCCGAACTTGATTATAGCCCAAGAAGCCATCTAGTAGAGAAATTGTTTTTGAACCTGCCACAGTCTGCAAAATGGATTCCATGGAAGGCAACGAATAATGATCCTTTAGTGATGATTTGTTCAAGTCACAAAATTCAACACAGAGATGAATGTCTCCATTCTTTTTTCTGGACTGGCACAAGGTTAGACACCCAAGTGTTGTGTTTGATTGGAAATACGATCCTTGAATGGATTAGTTTTCCTAGCTCTTGATCCATCAACGCTTCAATATTCGGATTGGTAGGCCTCTATTTTTTTCGAACAGGATTAGCACCTTCTGTGAGTTCAATGGTATGCTAGATGATACTAGGATCATATCCCCTGAGGTTGTCATAAGACCTAGCTATGACCCCTTCGTATGCTTCAAAGAAGTGTATCAGTCTATCTTTGTCATGCTATGGGATCTCTTTTATGACTTTTATTTTACTTCCGCCTCTGAGATCAAGTTCGGTATAATCTGCTTTGGACATGAATTTCCTCATATCATTCCTCGCATCATCACAATCGAATTTTTTTCTTCAAGCATGACCAATCCTTTTGGAAGCTTATTTGATCTTAATTGAATGATTTGTCCTTCATATGCTTCTTCAATATTTGGCTAGAGCTGATCGACGAATTCACCCAAGTGCTAAATGAACGAGGTGATGTTTTCGTTGCTTTGAACACTTGCCAGCTTTGGTCATTATCTAGAATGGGTGGTTAGATGATTACTCATACCAAGTGTACATTCTCTATCAAGTCAGAAATAGGATCAAATTGATATCCTGTTGTTGCCATGTGATCCATAGCTAAATTTTGCTCCCTTGGTACCATGCAAATGTTGAATGCTTCAAAACCTTCAATGAGGTCCCAAACTCTGTGTCTATAAGATCGCACGCAAACATTATTTGCAGCAGCGATATTTCTCACTTGATTGATTATAAGTTCGGAGTGTCCAAACACTTTTATTTGATTGATACCCATGAACTCTACGAGGCTTAGTCCTTGCATATGACCCTCGTATTTGGCCTCATTATTTGAGCAGGAAAACTAAAAGCGAATTGATCTAAGAATCTACTCATTATTTTGAGATGTTAGGCATATCTCGGCACCAGTGCCAACTTTGCATCTTGCACCATCAAAGTGCAACATCCATAGTTTTGAGGCTTGCTCGGCTATGGAGTCCTTCGCTACCTTTGGCAACTTCTAATATTCATCATAGATGAAATAAGTTCCCATTCTGGTAGCTTGATAATTGTCGAAATGATTGGCCTCTGATTAATCACTCAATAGGACTTCTTCATAATTGGCTTTGTCTTCGATTGCCTTCTCTACTTCTTGCGGCTTATTACCGACAACCTCTTCTTTGTTATAAGAGGTTTGAGCAACTTTGGTTTCTTCTTTTTTAGGAGGAGTATGGGTAGCCTCATAGTTGATGATGGCTTCATCAGCCACATACTCTAAATGTAGGGACTTTGATACAATCTTCATCTTGGCTTCATTCTTAGTTCTAAGAATTAGGTGAGACCAATCCAAAGAAAGGTAACCACCTATATTTTCCATGAACTCCCGTGATAGATAGAAACCGAACATGGGGGGAACGTCGATGATCACGATATCTTATAGTACTATGATACTAGGACAGGAAAACAATGTTAAAGGAAGGTCTTTAATGAGGTCCATTGTTTTGACCTTGTTTCCATCTAGCTGCATAACTCCTCTCTTTAGGGGCTCATAGCTAAGTTCTAAGGCTTCAACTATTTGCTTGGGCATGACTATGGTACTAGCACTAGATTCAATCATGGAGTTGTGAAAAAATTTCTTTCCTACAATGAGAGTTAGGAAGAAGGGTTTAGGCTTTCGCTTCTCCCTCTTTTCTTTTGTCAGAGTCTCTTCTGTAATGTTTGCAAGAAATTTGGCTTGAAGTGATGTGTCAATGATATTTTCGAAAGCTCGTTCCATTGGTTGTGTAGCTTCATCTTTTTGCAAGGATTCTTGTAGCAATGTTTTATGTTTTGGAATAGCTAAGATATCCTAGAGGGACACATTAGCGGAGGATTTCTTCAATTGTTCCACCATGTTGATTGGTGATGGATTTGGATGCTTATGTTCTCTTTCCTTGGTAATAATGATTTATTTTTGTAGTTGAGGCTCTGAAGAAATTTTAGAAGGGTCAAGGAGTTGGCTCAGAATATCCATCGACTGAGGAGTGATTGGCTCTCCTGGGAATATTCTTTTTGATCGGGTGTTGTATTCGGACTGTATTTTCGGGGTCACTGATGTGGATGCTTCATAAGTGAATATTGCCTCATCTCCTTCCATCCATGAGAGGAGGGTATGATCACAAGCTATATCACCTTCTTTCTCCAGGGGCATTCCTTGCATCTGTGTGGTGAGAATCACATCATCTATTTGGGAAGAGGTGTATGTATACCCTCCTTAACTTGTCACTACACCTTGGTTGTGTTGTTCAGAGATTTTATGTTGTAAATTGCCACGTGGACAATTTTGAGGCATATGAGCGTTGTCGTAAGGATAGCTCTAGGGAATGAAATCTTAGGCGAGGTTTTTCTTCCTAGCGGTCAACTCTCAACTTGTAATTGTTTGAGTAGTTCCTAGTGGAGTCAGTACTGGTACTATTTGGTTGTTTGTATGAGTTAGCACAGTTGTGTGTGCACCCTCTTGATATTGGTTATGTTGGTAGAAGGGTTTTTTATCCTGATAATTTTGATAGGTTGGTCTTGGAGGAGCAGCCTAGTTGCAATTAATGGTAGTTACTTCATTTTTTAGGTTTCATAACATCTCTGTTATGTCACTCATTTCATCCTTCAGAGTGCCAGACATGGAAGAAACATTTGGTTGCACACTTGGGTATGTGTACATTGATGGTGGTGGCAACGTGTTCATGCTAGTAGATGGCGTCTCCTGATTATAAATTGATACTTCGGGGAAGATCAAAATGATGGGTCATGGTGGTAGCTTCCCAGCTTTGACTTCTATGTTGTATGCATCTGGTAATGTAGTTCCATCGAGTGACTGGATCATCATGGAAATATCGGTGTTGATAGAATTTAAGTAGAACATGAATTCTAGCTCGACCGATGATCGAATGACATTCTGATTCTTTGCCAGGTCATATGAAATCAAGCGTTGAAATCTATCATGGCTTTGGATGGGGCCCGCTTTATTGTAGATAGCTGGTGATATAGAAAAGATCGGTCTCTATTATTAGAAAATCTCTTGTAAAAGGGATCTTTGAGCTCATCCCAACTACCGATGGTATTGGCAAGTAGAGTGTGATATTAATCTAGCGCTCTTCCTCTGAAAGAAGTTGCAAGCAATCTTAGTGCTATATTCTAATATGTTACTCCATGCACCAGACACACATCCACAACATCTTGTAGATGTTGAGATGGTGTTCTCGAGCCATCTTTGGTAAAATTCAGAATAGCTTTAAGAGCAGAGATTGGGATAGGGTTCCATATGGAAGGTGCTACTGGGGCAACAAGAGGACTTCTGGCGTCCCAAGTCACATAATTTTGGTTTGCAATCAACATTATGGGAGGGATCTAATGGTTCTTTGGGCGAGTTTGGGTACGTTCCATTACCAATGGGGTACTAACAAGCTAGACTATTTTGTAGGTCATGACCTAGTGACAGGTTGATGACTTACAAACCCTTTTGATTTGGTTATTTGCTCGGTCCCACTGGGCATGCCAGGAAAAAAAAACTATTGATGCCAAAAGTTGGCAAGGTAACAACCCTTTGTGGGAAACTCAACTTTAGGGGGGACCTATTGCGCCAAGCTAAGTAACCTCTAGATTTTAAAGAAGTCAGCTTCTTTTATAACTAGGGTTTTAAATGGGAAAAGGAAGCAGATATAAAAGAAAGGATCTAACTAAGGCGATGCGCTCAGATTTAGATGTTAGGCACGATAAATCTATCTCGGGGATATGACTTAAGGGCCCGTTGGTGGTCTGCTGTGTTCTAGAATGGTAAAACAAAGATAGAATTCAAAATGATCCACTATATATGACATAAAATAAGATTCATACATATTTGCTAGAAAGAAGAGTCCAAGGCATGATCTAAACCAACAATTTGTATTAATTTATAGAAGTATGATAATGATACATCCAATACAACAATGGCACGGTAAAACTTATCAAATATCAAAGAAAATAGAAAGGATGAACAATGGCACAGTCTTTGAATTCTTGTACAATAGTCTAATAAAGCAAATAAAGGCCTAGTTCTTCTATTAATTCTTCTACCGAAAACAAAAGTTGTTAAACTTGGAACTTCTAGAACCTCTTTAACTCTCTAAAGAAGCAATATTTATAATGGAAACTCAACTTGATGAGCAAGAAACCAGAAATATTCTCTGATCATGAGCAATGATGCTTTAGCAATGATTTTTCCCTGGCTATTACAATAGAAAAGATTCAGGGCATGAACAAGGACGTTCAAAGCCCGGATGCATCCCCTACGAATGATGATAGTGGTCCCAACAAACCAACATTCAGACACGTGCAAACCACTCATGGAGGTAGTTAGAGAACATGGTAGCTGGTGATAATTGTCGCTTGCTTGGTTTTATCCTCGTAACGAAGCCTTCAAAAGATTTCACAGCAAGGGGTTGGGGGCCAATGCTAATCATTTCCCTTGAGCAATGAAGAAATTGCATTGTGAAGACACATGTACTTCTTTTGTGTACTGTGCTGAATGGTGGGGTCCACCGAGAAATATGCGCAAATGGATGCTATGTGGCACGTGGTCGGGAGCCGAAAGGGAAGCAATGCAAAGAGGCTCCAAAGTTTGTGAACGACTAAAACATGGAAGCCTTTTGCAAACATTCAAAAATTGATTGAAAGAAACCATTGCAAGGAGCACTTAGTTAACAAGTGGCAGTATCAGCACAAGCCTATGCAAAAAGAGCTTGATATTCCTTAGAAGAAGGTGCGGTCGTTACTTAGGAAATAATAAACTCACTCAAAGGGAGCTTGGGAATTTTATGTTCACACTTACCATGTCCTCTAGATTCTCTTTTCACAATCAATGCTTTCAGCTCGTCTAGCTCTCTTTCTTCATCTTCAATCTGTCTCATCTCATCTTCATATGTGAATGTTTTTCTAGAAATTTCTCCTAGATCATATCTTTGTTGCCTTTTTCTGGATACAATAGCTTTAAATGCAGATTTTGTTTTAGGAGTAGACTCACCAAATTAACTCAACTCAAAGGCAACTAGTTTACCAATCAACATTTCTCTTGTGAAATTTGTTACTGTCCCGAGTTCTTCAATAACATGAGATTTTTTTTTGTAATCTAAGTAGGCACAAATCTAAGTACTTCCACAATTTAATCTTCATCCATGAATCCACTGACACATCTAATACCCATCACTAGTTCATTTAATTTCTACATGAAAGAAAAAATGTTTTCATCTTCACTCATCTTCAAGTTATCCCACTTGCCTTTCAGACTTGCTAGCTTAGCAATATTCACTTGAGCATCTCCTTCATACAATGTTTCCAATTTCTTCCAAATCTTATGTGCTATCTTTAGACCTATCACATTTGTCATCTCTGAATTTGTCAAAGCACTCAATAATTCTTCATTAGCCCTAACGTTGATTTCAGCTTCTTTGATCTCATCAGCAGTAGTAGGACCATTCTAAGGAATATCATATTTTCTCTTTGTAATCTTCCAAAAAGGTTCACCAATACACTTCAAATGACACTCCATTCTGATCTTCCACAGAGAGTAATTTGTACCATCGAATCTGGGACTATCCTTCTTGTATGATGCCATCTTGGATCACCTCAAGCTATTAAAATTCTTTAGAGGAACTTGCTCTGATACCAATTGTTAGAAGAACAAGGATAGACAACTGAGAGGGGGGGGGGGGTGAATCAATTGTTAAAGAATTTAAACTTATTCAACCTTAAACAAACTTTAATCTCAACTCTGATAATTAATAGTGAAAGCATGAATCAACAACACATCAGAGACACATGGACACCAAGATTTTATACGTGGAAACCCTATTAGGGGAAAAAAAATGGTGGATGTTAGTCCACAAGATTATACCCCGTTAGAAGTATAATAAAAAATGAATAAGGAATACACATGCATTCAAGCACACTTCCTAGAGCTCATTGCTCAAAGGGAAGGCTCACTGCCTTACATAAAATAATCAGATTAAATCCATTTGATGAGGTTGAACTGAGAAATTAGCTTCTACCAAAGCCTAATGACAGTTCCAATTAGGCATAGAAAAAATTCTTCACACTTGGCTCAATCTTCTTCACACTCTGCTTTGAAATCAAATTATTTGATCCTTATTCAAACATTTCACATTCATTCACCACACACACACTTCAAAATGAAGAAACAATCGCTCTTAAATATCTGCTACATGCATTTACATCAACAAATCTGTCGACCACAAAATAAAGAATAAATTACAACTGTCGGCCCAATTCATGAACAAATATCAATGTGCACCAACCTAAGTTGATCACATAGTAATAAAGACCTAAATCAACATCCTCGAACATGCCAAAAAATAAAAGATTATTCCATAAGGATCCGCAACACACTACTACCATCATGTCAGCTAAGAACATAAAATCCTCAAACACACAAAGGAAAATCTTTGATCACGAGCACACCGATCAATGCAAACGTACCACAATGATAGAGAAAAATCTACAAATATTACTACAAATAATAGTAGCATACACAATAAATCAGTTTACCAGAATTGCATTCTCTTCTTCTAGAAACACCTGCTACAGTAACAAAATAAATGTTGGAACTTAAAAACTTATAACTCACTTCAATCTTGATGCGTACCATTGAAAATTTTGGAACACATACTAGACATGCTAAAAAAGAAACCCTTTAATGTGCGACCTCTGATTATCAACGTGAACAATTTTCCACCATTATGATCTTCACAACTTCATAGACTGTCTGTAACATATTTTTTCTAATTTTCTCAATTTCCTCGACATATACAACCTTCAGAATAATCAATGCTAATAGTGTTGACATCAATGACAACCACATATAAGCAACACAAACACAATATCCAAAGAAAACAACTACCAATAATCATGAATAATACCTCAAAACTGTACTAGCATAATAACACGTCCTGGAGAAAAACTTGGAGCACACAAAAAATACTTGCACACTTTCTCTATTATAATTTTCTCAATATCCTCAACATATATAGCCAAAAAAAAACTTCTATGACATCAATGACAACAACAACTAGTTAACTAGTTGACATCAATGACAACACCTTCATACTTGAAACAATCTCCCCCTTTGTAAAACCATCAAAAATAACAAAATATCTTTGAACCATCAATCTCCAAGAAAGCTTTCTCCCTATTGGAGCCTAAAATTTCATGCAAATTTTTGCAAAATTTTAGGCTCCCATGATAAAAAAATTAGATTTCAACTCAGAAGTGGAGTTGAAAAATCTGCTCAAATGGCCCACTTTGAAAAATCATAATTGGAAGCTCGATCAGTTTCACATAAAATCACTTTGTGGATGTGTTCATCTATCATATGTGAGCGTCTCTACCATATTTCAGCTCCTTATGATCTGATTTTCTAAGGTTTCAAAAGGCCAAGTTGAAGGTTTCTTGCGAAGGTTTGTTGTCTACACAGAAAAATATGTTAAAGTGACTAACTTTGGAGGACAATATTAGGCAACTAAAAGAGTTTCATGAAAAACAATTAGTGATTTAGATTCTCCCCATCTCAATGTGCATCCATGTAAATTTTCATAGGTGAAGGACATCATTTGACATTTTTCCAAAATCAAAACTAGATAGGTTTTACCCAGTTTGAAGATTGCACTTCCTGAACAGCTACAGAAGGGTCAACTTTGACGCTTGATATTTTGTGAAAAAAATAAAATGATGAAAAACCATTGTGCACACCTATTCATTTCACCTAAATTAACTAATCTCCAAAGTTACAACTTCATAGGAAGAGATTTAATATTTTTTCAAGGAAGGTAAAGTGGTGGTTTTCAGCTAGACTTGACAGTAGCAATTTCCAGAAAATACTAGATAAGCAACTTTGAGCATTAATGGTTTTCAATCTTGATCACTTCATGCCAAATAATTCTGCAACCATACTCCCCTATCACAACTAAACACTTTGGTGCATTTTCATGACTTTTGGAGATCATTTGGTCATTTTTTCAAAGCCATTCTGGAGGCTACGTGATTCATTCTGGTCACTGTGCAACAAAGTAAAACTCCATCGGAGAGATCAGTCGTATCGCTCGGAGTCATTGTGAACTTTGAAGTCTCATTGATATCGGCAAGAGGTGGTTTGAAGTCTCACCGATTGAAAGGAGCTGGTTTAAAGTCTCATCAATCGACAAGAGTGGTTTGAAGTCTCACCAATCGACAAGAGTTGGTTCAAAGTCTCCCTGATACAATCTTCCTACAACGATATGCATCAAAGAGACATATATTGTTGGAGTGGTTTCCTCAAGTCTTTCTGATTATGAAGGTTACATCGATGTGGTTTTCGGGGAGAGTCACCGATAGCCCAACCATGATTACTTCATCGGAGAGACCAGGCGTATCACTGGGAGTCATTTCAAACTTTGAAGTCTCGCCAATAGACAAGAGTGGGTTCAAAGTCTCATCGATTGACAAGATTTGGTTCAAAGTCTCATCGATCGACAAGAGTTGGTTTGAAGTCTCACCGATAGCTCGACAACACTTTACTTCATCAACGAGACAATTAAATTTCGACATAAGTATTTAGAAATCTCTCGATAAGGTAAAGTCACCCAGATACAGTGAATGCATATCATCAAAGTATGAATGAAAAATTGAATAAAGTGTGATTATAGTGGAAGATAATATTATTTGGAGAAAGTATAAACCACACATTTTTCATCGAGGGGATTATGAGATGAACAATTATTTTACCCAAGAGAGCATAAAAGGTAAAATTCATAAAATATCTACTCTTGGAGGTGAAATATTTTCATCAAAGGAGTTGTGAGTAGGTAATTATTTTCACCTGAAGGACATATTTATTTTGTGAAAGTGAAAATGCAAGTGCTGGGACAATAAATCAAAATTAAAATTCACAAAGAGGCAAAAGTGAAGGGAGCATAAAGACTATGAAGCGAGTAATTATATTTACCTAAAGGACATCTCGGGTAAAATATAAAGTGAGAAATTTCTAGAAAAAGGAATTAAAGTTAAAGTATTGCGAAATGATTTTCACAAGAAACAAAGATAATAAAATTAAAGTGTTTTAATTTTCCGAAGGCAATTAATTAAAATAAAGTGAAGCGTTGCAACAGAAGGGCAAGTGAAGGGCCATAACCCTAGAAGATATAATGTATATATGCTAGATGAAATCAAATGAAGAAGAGATCAAGAGGATTAGAAATAGATTAGAATTAGTAGTTAGGTAGTTGGATAGGTGGAACAGTTGCCGAAAAAAAATATCAGGATGTGTATTCCAAAATCTCTTGAAATAATGCAAATGGAGAAGGATTTTTAATCTGGTGTCTATTATTTGTTGAGTTGAACAATTATCTGACTATCTCCACATTGTTATTTCTTTGTTATTTGAACCTGTGTATCCAAGTTGATATTTTAGTTTCATCAAGACACACTTGTTGTTTTTGTGTAATCAAGTTAATTAGTTTCTATTAAGAATTAAAATCCTTTTGATTGATTACAGTAACTTGGAGGTAATATTTGGATTAGTAAGAAGAATTGGGTAATTGATAAGAATTTCAAGCTCTCTCCACATTGATGTTGTCTTGTTATTGAAATTGAGGATATAATTCATTTGTCAATATAGATTTGTTGTTATTGTGTGATTGTTTTAATTGGTTCCTTCAAGGAAGGATTAAAATCCTTTTCAGAAATCATAGTAACTTGTTAGGATCACTTGGATCAATAAGTAGAGTCTTTCAATCACATTCTTGCATGTTTATACAAGGTATATACAAGTATAAGTTTCAAACAATTAGAATTGTAGCTAGTAAGTCACATATCATTCACCTCTTGACTCCATTAGCCCAATAGGAGTAGGAACTGGTCATCCCATTCCATTTTAGAATCCTATAAAATATTATTCATGCATTCACATTTCAAATTCAGCACTAGGAGTAGGAGTAGTTAACAAGCTTTTATCTATCACACACTATTTTCCATTGTAGATGGAGCAATAAATTCGACCAAATCATACATTCCTCTAATATGATCCATTATAAAGGTCTACCTGCCTAGGTCTAGTAGAGCCTGAAGTGTAGGGAGTCACCAACCAAATAGATTATCTCCATTCATTGGTTCAAGAACATTACAAGTCTGATCATAGAGCCTAGAATCCTCTTGGGATTTGTAACCTTCATTTTTGAGATCCAACAGATTGATGGCTCTGCTGGGGAGAACTTGAAGAAATCTAGTAGAAAATCATCTTTCCTTATAGAGTCATAAAAGTTTTTGCATCCTTGTCATCTCACATAATTAAAGGGATTCCGCTGGGGTAAACCATGAAAAATTTCAAAATCCATTTTATTTTCCTACTTTTGAAAAAAGTAGGTGGCGACTCTGTTAAAAAATTGATAGATAATGCATAGAAATTTTAGAACAACTCTATTTCCATTCAAAAATAAAGATAAAAAGCTGCTGCAAATATCTTGCCAATATGTCAAAAGAAGTGAAAAGGCAACAGTTAATAAGAAAGTTTAAAGAATTGGACCAACAACTGCTACAATTGGACCAACAACTACTACAATTGAGAGACAAATGTGTTCCAAATGAGGATGGATATACAAATGCAAGTGGTCTTTGGACCCCACAAGTGCCTCATAATATAACTGGGAATTTTTGCAATGGAGGTAATGCACTCTATTCATAGCAGGACATTTATTCATCATGTGCTTCAGTAAAAACAAATGGATTTGAAAAAGATGAGGAATGGAATGGATGGACGGAATGAAATGGAGAGTGGATGGATGGATGGATGGACGGATGGATGGATGGAATGGAAATGGACGGAGGGATGGATGGATGGATGGATGATGGATGGATGGAAAATGGATGGAATGGAAGGAGTGGATGGATGAATGGAATGGAATGGATGGACGGAATGGATGGATGGACGATCTGGAATGGAATGGAATGGATGGACGGATGGACGGATGGAAGGAAGAATGGAATGGAATGGAATGGAGCCGGATGGACGGACGGACGGATGGATGGACGGAATGGAGGAATGGATGGATGGATGGAAGGAAGGAATGGAAGGATGATGGAAAGGAGGAAGGAATGGATGGATGGAAGGAATGGATGGATGGACGGATGGAATGGATGGATGGATGGAAGGAATGGAATGGAAGGACGGACGGATGAATGGAGTGGAGGAATGGATGGATGGAATGGACGGATGGAATGGACATGGATGGATGGAATGGACGGAGGAATGGATGGACGGAAGGACGGAAATCCAAATCTCTACCGGTGCATCAATTCTTTTCTCAAGAACTTACCAAAAAACTTGGTAAATAAATTATGCATTAAGATACCCTTTTCAAGGCTACACAACATACATCAGAACCATGGGTGACTTCTTTGGCCTATATCTGACTTCCAATAAGCCTACCTAGCAAAAGATTTTCGAATTAGCCCAAATTTGCAAAGGAAGTACCCTTTAAAGGTGAGGTTTCCACTAAAACACCAATAATAGTCAATGTTCATATTAACAAACCACAAATTTCTTATTACCTTGCCCACATAAGGCTATTACCCTGCTGCTCCAAGAAACCCTCCTAAACACAAGCAAAAATAAGGGTTTTTAGGGATTTCACAACTCCAAGCCACTCCCAGTCCTTCCAAGGGTCCAAACACCTTCCAATACCTCTGAAAAAACTTATAAAACACTCACAATTCCACTACTCTCATTATTTTTCAAAATCACCATCATGGTTATTCACTTCACATAGAAATGTGCTCTGCCCAACCTAGTGTTTCACTCCATCGACCAAAGCCATCCTATTCCAGACTCCCAAACAAATTTTCCACCTATCCTAACATGGTACACACCAATCCACCAAGTTAGAGATCCATTCCAGTGGGTGGATTGGAGAAAATCAATACATTATAGCCTCAAACCCTTACACTATCAAAACAAGGTAGACTTGGAGAAATGACTGAAAATATCTTCTAAAATGGAATTAAGACAACAAAACTGATTCAAGTGAAGATAAAGAAATGCATAAATTATCTCCCAAACCTTCAAGGAATCACACACCTTTACGAGTCCATACATAGAGAAAGAACACAGGAAAACACAGGAAAATCACAAAATAAGAGAATTCCTTTATTTTATTGGATTCAAATCTTGAAGAGAAACCTCCATTCAAGAATTTACATAATATTTAAATTGACTCCCTTTAAACTTAACTCCCCCAACGTATCTAACTATTTTTTGAACTTCTTAACCAACTTATCTCTTGACAACTTTTCCAAAAATGCATTTTTTTGTAAATGTCAAGCCAAATCTCCCCCCTAAACACCTAGAATGATTCAAAAGAACTAAATATATATTAAGAGTGGTATCATAGACATTATTTAACATAGATCAAGATCTTAGACTCAAAACAACAAGAACCTTTCTTTTACCCATCTTCACATGGACTGACCATTTATTACATTGCATCATATTTTGCAACTTCCTCATTGCATATTGATTAAAAGACCTTCAAATTGATCCATTGGACCTTCAAGACTCACTAAGATTCCCTTACAAGGTTTAGGTTCCCCTACACCAAAACCTAATTCAATTTATTGGCCCATACATGGAAACCAATTGCTTTTGACCAAATAGATGAATGGACTAACATTGTAGATAAGAAAAGGTATGAGGACACTATCAATGTTGAAACCAATAGTGGTATCACTGATGAGTATGGAGAAACCAATCAAGCAATAAAACTAGAAGATGAGACATGTGCAAGTGAAAATGATTGTTATGACAACCTGCATGATGAGGATGAAGATATAGATGGTCTCTCTTGCATAACAGATTGTGATTGTGAATGTTATGAAAAGTCCATTAAAAATATAGATTTTAATGACAATCATATGGATTTGCAATTAAGTGATTTTTGCAGCTTTTATGAAGATTATGAGGAAGAAGCAAGTCCATTTGGTACTGAACAAATAAAACCTCCAACTACAGTTGAGTACCATGAGGATACATTTGATGAGGAAGAGGTTTGTACACCTAAAAAATGAATTTCAATTTTTTTCAAACACATTGTATGATGAAAAGATAGAAGAAGATCAGATCGAATTTTTCCAAGGTGTGCCAGAACATGAATTTCATGTGTTTTCAAATCCACTTTAGGATGAGGATGAAGTATTTTCTGGTAATCAGGGAGATGTACCAATTGGTGAAGCAAATGAGTATGAGATTGATGCATCTAAATTACCATTTTTTGATAGTGAAGAATACAACAATGAGATGGATATAGAGGCAGGTTCACTCAGTAGTGAACAAATTTCAAATCTGCTGACAGTTGAACACCAAAAATACACACATAAGAATGACCCAAAAAATTTAATCTTTGGCATGCATTTTCTTTGATAGTGAAAGCACTTTGTGTATTAATGATGAGGGAAATTTTGAAGATAATCAAGGTTCTATGTCTATTGCTGTTCAAAAAGGGATGTGTAAATTAGAATTGGAAGTTCTTGAGAATGACACTAATTTTCACATCATGGATAATGCTTGCTCAACATCAATTGGTTCAAATGTGCATAATGATTACTGTACGAGTCACAAATTTGTGTCACTGCCAATTAGTGATATTGAAGAAGTAGAAAATATTTCAGATCCGATTTTTCCAAAAGTTGTTGATGTGAGAATTTTTTTAGACTTACATGAGAAGCATTCAGATTATGCATTTTAGTCCAACTGAGAGATCATTTAACAATCCATGATAGTGAGAAAAATAATGAGAAATATTGCATTGAATGTGATACATTGAAGATAACAAAGACTTATCATATAATAATGGAAAATATGAACTGCATAATGGTAAAGGGAACATGAGTCAGACTGAACACAATATTATTCTAGAAGTTTTCAATGGCAGTGGATATATTAGGGCAGATTGCATGGATATTCTCAAAAGGAATTTTGATGAAAACATATCAAAACAAGGTGTATGATAGAGGAAAATAGGGGGCTTTCTTTTTTGGTGGCCTTGTGCCATTAGTTGTCATGTGGTTTAAAAAAAAGAAAACATATTAGATCATCACAAAAAAGAGTTTGAGTCTCCTGCTCAATGGATAAAGCACTTGGTCTGCTCCCTCAGAGACCTAGATTCTTGCTATGCCCACAAGGGGCATACATCCCCAGACATACTCACTGTTGGAGCCTAAAATTTTATGCAATTTTTGCAAAATTTTAGGCTCCCGTGATGAAAAATTAGATTTCAACACTCAAAAGTGCAGTTGAAAAATCTACTCAAATGGCCCAATTTGAAAAATCATAATTGGAAGTTCGATTAGTTTCATGCAAAATCACTTCGTGGATGTGTTCATCTATCATATGTGAGTGTCTCTACCAAATTTCAACTCCTTATGATATGATTTGCCAAGGTTTCAAATGGCCAAATTGAAGGGTTTTGCGAAGGTTTGTTGTCTACACAGAAAAATATATTAAAGTGACCATCTTTGGAGGACAATATTAGGCAACTAAAAGAGTTTCATGATAAACCAATTGGTGCTTTAGATTATCCCCATCTCAATGTGCATCCATGTAAATTTTTAGAGCTGAAGGACATCATTTGATATTTTTCCAAAATCAAAACCAGATGGGTTTTACCTAATTTGAAGATTGCACTTCTAGAACAACTACAAAAGGGTCAACTTTGATGCTTGATATTTGGTGAAAAAAATAAAACAATGAAAAACCATTGTGCACACCTGTTCATTTCACCTAAATGAACTAATCTCCAAAGTTACAGCTTCATAGGAAGAGATTTAATATTTTTTCAAGGAAGGTAAAGTGGTGGTTTTCAACTAAACTTGACAGTGGCAGTTTGCAGAAAATGCTAGATAAAAAACTTTAAGCATTAACGATTTTCAATCTTGATCACTTTATGCCAAACCGTTCTGAAACCATACTCCCCTATCTCAACTAAACATTTTGGTGCATTTTCGTGACTTTTGGAGATCATTTGATCATCTTTTCAAAGCAATTCCAGAGGCTACCTGACTCATTTTGTTCATTGTGCAACAAAGTAAAACTCCATCGAAGAGACCAGTCATATCGCTGAGAGTCATTTCAAACTTTGAAGTCTCATCGATATCGACAAGAGTTGGTTTGAAGTCTCATTGATCGACAGGAGTTGGTTCGAAGTCTCGTCAATCGACAAGAGTTGGTTTGAAGTCTCACCAATCGACAAGAGTTGGTTCAAAGTCTCCCCAATACAATCTTCCTACAACGATATTAATCAAAGAGACACATGTTGTCAGACTAGTTTACTCAAGTCTTTTCGATTATGAAGGTTAGACCAATGTGGTTTTCAGAGAGAGTCTCATCGATAACTCAACAATGATTACTTCATCAGAGAGACCAGTCGTACCACTGGGAGTCATTTCAAACTTTGAAGTCTCATCAATCGGCAGGAGTTGGTTTGAAGTCTCGCCGATCGGCAAGATTTGGTTCAAAGTCTCATTGATCGGCAAGAGTTGGTTTGAAATCTCACCGATAGCTCGACATCACTTTACTTCATCGGTGAGACAATTAAATTTTGGTAGAAGTATTTTGAAATCTCTCGATAAGGTAAATTCACCCCGATACAGTGAATGCATATTGTCAAAGTATGAATAAAAAATTGAATAAAGTGTGATTATAGTGGAAGATAATATTATCTGGAGAAAGTATAAACTACACAGCTTTCACTGAGGGTATTATGAGATGAACAATTATTTTCCCAAGAGAGCATAAAACGTAAAATTTATAAAATATCTACATTTGGAGGTGAAATATTTTCGTCAAAGGAGTTGCGAGAGCAGGTAATTATTTTTACCTAAAGGACATATTTATTTGGTGAAAGTGAAAATGCAAGTGTTGGGACAAAAAATCAAAATTAAAATTCACAAAGAGGCAAAAGCAAAGGGAGTGTAAAGACTATGAAGCGAGTAATTATTTTTACCTAAAGGACATCTCGGGTAAAATATAAAGTGAAAAATTGCTAGAAAATGAATTAAAGTTAAAGTATTGTGAGATGATTTTCACAGGAAACAAAGATATTAAAATTAAAGTATATTAATTTCCTAAAGGAAATTAATTAAAATAAAGTGAAGCGCTGCAATGGAAGGGCGAGTGAAGGGTCATAACCCTAGAAGATATAATGTATATATTCCAGATGAAATCAAATGAAGAAGAGACCAGGATGATTTGAATTAGATTAGAATTAGTAGTTAGGTAGTTGGATAGGTGGAACAGTTGCCGAAACAAAATATCATGATGTGTATTGTAAAATCTCTTGAAATAATACAAATGGAGAAGAAGTTTTAATCTGGTGGCTAAAATTTGGTGTTTATTACTTGTTGAATTGAACAGTTATTTGACTATCTCCACATTGTTATTTATCTGTTATTTGAACCTATGTATCCAAGTTGATATTTTAGTTTCATCAAGACACACTTGTTGTTTCTGTGTAATCAAGTTAATTGGTTTCTATTAAATAATTAAAATCCCTTTGATTGATTATAATAACTTGGAGGTAACATTTGGATCAATAAGAAGAGTTAGGTAATTGATAATACTTTCAAGCTCTCCACATTGATGTTGTCTTGTTATTCAAATTGAGGATATACTTCATTTGTCAATACACATTTGCTATCAT
Organism: Sequoiadendron giganteum; assembly: GCA_007115665.2. Taxonomy (NCBI): domain Eukaryota; kingdom Viridiplantae; phylum Streptophyta; class Pinopsida; order Cupressales; family Cupressaceae; genus Sequoiadendron; species Sequoiadendron giganteum. Next base: position 693,403,700 of record CM021103.1, on the reverse strand, counting down.
TATGTGATTCTTTTAATTGGTTCCTTCAAGGAAGGATTAAAATCCTTTTAATAAATCATAGTAACTTGATAGGATCAATTGGATCAATAAGTAGAGTCAGTCAATCACATTCTTGCATGTTTATACAAGGTATAGACAAGTATAAGTGCCAAACAATTAGAACTGTAGCTAGTAAGTAAGTCACATATCATTCACCTCTTGACTCCATTAGCCCAATAGGAGTAGGCACTGGTCATCCCATTCCATTTTAGAATCCTATAAAATATTATTCATACATTCACATTTCAAATTCAGCACTGGGAGAAGGAGTAGTTAACAAGATTTTAACTATCCCACACTATTTTCCATTGTAGATAGAGCCATCAATTTGACCGAATTATACATTCCTCTAATCTGCTCCATTATAAAGGTCTACCTACCTAGGTCTAGCAGAGCCTGAAGTGCAGGGAGTCATCAACCAAATAGGTTATCTCCATTCATTGGTTCAAGAATGTTGCAAGTTTGATCATAAAGCCTAACATCATCTTGGGATTTGTATCCTACATTTTTGAGATCCAACACTCCCCCTTACTTTTTATTTTTTCACATGATACTTTCTCCCCCTTTGACATCAATGGCAACGAAAAAAGATATTTTACATTGTTTTCCCCTTTAACAGTAAGAAAATTACCAGTACAAAATACTCCCTCTTAGGAGTAAACCCAAACAACTACATAATGACAGCACAAGACACTACTTGATCCCCCTAAGAGGTAGCCACCAAATATCAATCCAGAAGAAAGATAGATCCATAGATCCACTAGATTGATTCATCTCCATATGCATCTAGTTCAAGAAAGGAGGGGCAATAAACCCTAACTTTTCCTGGAGATACTCAAAAGTATCTTTAAGAAGAACCTTGGTAAATATGTTAGCAACTTGATCGTTTGTAGGTACATAGTCAAGTTTTACTTCATTTTCCACAACCTTCTCTCTCAAAAAGTGATACCTTATTGATATGTGCTTTGTCCTTGAGTGCATCACTGAATTCTTTGAAATGTTAATTGCACTTGTATTATCACATAAGATAGAAATTGGATCATCATATATTACTCTAATATCCTTCAATGTGTATTTCATCCAAAAAAATAATGTGTAGCATGATGCTGCAACAATACACTCAACCTCTAAAGTGGATAAGGAAACTGAATATTTATTTTTACTTAACCATGACACCAATCTGAAATCGAAAAAGAATGCACCACCACTTGTACTTTTTCTATCATCAACACAACCTTCCCAATCTGCATATGTATAAGCACTTAGTGTAAAATCAGTATCCCTAGGATACCACAAGCCATAATCTAGAGTGCCATTCAAATATATGAATAGCCTCTTAACATTAGCAACATGTGTTTCTTTAAGGTCTTCTTGAAATATAGCCACAAGACAAACTGTATGTATGATATCTGATCTAGTAGTAGTCCTCCAATCATAGATCTATATTTTCTCTGATCAACCTTAGGTGATTCATCATCTTTACTCAATTTTCAGCCAATCACCATAGGAGTGCATATCAGTTTGGAACCATCCATCCCAAAATTAATCAACATTTCTTTTACATATTTCGACTATGAAATAAAAATACCTTTTTTTGTTTGATTGATTTGAAACCCAAGAAATAAATTCATCTCACTAAAAATAGACATCTCAAACTCTTTTTACATTTTTTCACCAAACATATTGCACATTGTTTCATTTCCTCCAAAGATAATATCAATAACATGTACAACCACTATCAACATTTTGTCATTTTATAATTTAAAGTAAACATTTCTATGGGCATGTGCGGGATCATCATGGAAAAAATAGGCCCTTAAGTGGCAATAAAATTCAAAAAAATCAGAGTTAGGCAACTTGACGTAAAAATTTGAATAATTTAACTATATTATTTCAAAAATATGTAAGAATAGAATCTGTTGCAAATTGAATGTAGTTTCTAAACTACTAGGTTTATTATTATTTTAAAAAAATCTATTTGGTGAAAATTTGAAATTTCAATGCAATAGTACTTAATTTTCAAGGAAAAAATAAGAAGTAGGTGTCTGTCTGACCACCCTAACCACAATAAAATGATAATATTTGTTTATAATAGTTTAGATATACGTAGAAGACTCATGTCTCAATGTGATGTATATTTTTTTGTGATTTTTTTCCAAGTAAATAATTAATTATGATTTTTTTATTACAACTTTTTAAAAATATAAAAACTCGTACGTCTAACCACCTTAACTTGGTCAAAACTTCATGAAATTTATTTTTATTTTTTTTAATCCTATATTATGTGAATCATAGAATGTGACACATGTTTCAGATTCAAAAAATGTGATACCCTTTGAAAGCTATAGATTTTTTTCAATCAGCCTATCAATCAGGACTTTAGTCGTAATTCAAATAGAAAATGAATAATAATAATTTATTAAATTCAAAGTAAAGAATAATTTATATTGGTGGAAAGCTAAGAATCTCATTTAAAAACCCTTTTCATGTCATCAATTTTGGGTAAAAATCAGCCACATGGGCCATCATATCACTTACATATCGCCACTTTTTGGCCCATCATGATCTTGCACATACCCCTATCTTTTGTATAATAGAGACTTCTTTAATATGTAGACCATGTCTGATTGATCATATCTAAAATCCTTCTAGTTTCTCCATGTAAAGTTCTTCCAACTCACCATTCAAAAATGTAGACTTTACATCCATCTGATAAACTTTAAAATCCTTATGAGCAACAAATTCCAAAAACATTCTAATAGGTTCCATCCTTTCCACCAGATAAAAAGTATCTTGAAAATATATACCTTCTACTTCTGAGTAACCCTTACACACAAGCCTTTCCTTATTTCTAACCACTTCTCCATTCTCATTCAACTTGTTTTTGAATACCTACTTTGATCCAATTATGTTTTTATCTGCCAGTCTAGGCACCAATTCCCAAGTTTTATTTTTCTCAATCTACATAAGTTCTTCTTCCATTTCTCTCATCCAATGCTCATCTTTACATGCTTCACTCATTGTCTTAGGTTCAGCTTCAAAAAGTAAAGACAAATTTATTTCATCAGAAGCAACAACTCTGCTTCTTGTCAATACTCCTTTTCTCTTGTCTCCAATGATTTTTTTTTTTTGAATGATTCTTTTGCACATATTTAGGTGTCTTTTGGGACACCACCAAATCTTCTTCTTCTTCATTTTTCTTTTCCTATTTTTCAAAAAATTCTTCTACTTCTTTGTAATTAGGTTCATTTGATAGATATCCATGAGCTTCAATTGAATTCTTCAATGCTTCATCAACCTTGACATTCGTGCTTTCTACAATCGTTCTCAGTATTTTATTGTAGAGTATGTACAATTTTCTTCTAAGGGAGTATCCAAGGAAGATACCCTCATCACACCTTGCATCAAACTTTCCTAAATTTTCTTCATCTCTTTTGATATAACATCTTCTTCTAAATACCTTGAAATACTTCATAGTAGGAATATTTTCATACCACAACTCATAGGGAGTCTTAATACTGTTAGATTTTTCTTGAACTCAATTAAACACATAAATAATAGTGTGAATTACTTCTCTCCAGTAAACTTCTAATAGAACTACCTTAATAATCATTTATCTAGCAACTTCTTGAATTGTTTTGTTCTTACTTTCAACAACTCCATTCTATTGAGGATTTCTCAGAGTAGACAACTATATTTTTATTCCATGTGATTCACAAAATATGTTAAACTCATTGGAGGTGAATTATCTACCTCTATCAGACCTTAAGCATTTGATTTTCATGTCCATTTCATTTTCAATGATAGCTTTGAATGCTTTGGATTTGTCTAATGCATCAGTTTTTTCTCTAAGAAAAGTAACCCATGTGAATCTAGAGTAATCATCAACCAAAAGCATACAATACCTATCACCTTGTAGAATTATCACCCTTGTAGGACCATAAATATTACAACACTAATTCTCACCATATTTTCAAAATTCATGACACATCCTCTGGTGCCATAATCAACTATCATTAATATGAGACATAAAGAAATGTCCATCAACACCCTTAAGTTGATAAATATTTCCTTCAGACTTCTTCCCAACAACAATCATTGTTTCAGATCCTTTCCTTATTTCACATTTATCATCCTTGAACACAAGATTATATCCTTTACTACACATCTATCCAACACTCAAGAGATTATTACTTAAAACCTTAACATAGTAGACATCATTAGTATTATGCTTGTCATCAAAATTGATTGAACCTATCCCACAAATCTTAGCACCAATATCATCTACAAAATTAACTAATCCTCCATCATGTTTTTCAAGTTTAACAAACTTACTCTTATCACCAGTAATGTGATGCGAACAACTGGTATCACCATGTGCTGGATCATCATGGAAAAAATAGGCCCTTAAGTGGTAATAAAATTTAGAAAATTAGAGTTAGGCAACTTGATGTAAAAAATTGAATAAGTTATCTATATTATTTCAAAAATATGTAAGAATAGAATTTGTAGAAAATTGAATGTAGTTTCTAAACTACTAGGTTTATTTTTATTTTTTTTATCTATTTGGTGAAAATTTTAAATTTCAATGTAGTAATACTTAAATTTTAGGGAAAAAATAAGAAGTAGGTGTCTATCTGACCACCCTAACCACAATAAAATGATAATATTTTTTATAAGATTTTAAATATAAGTAGGGGACTCATGTCATGATGTGATGCATATTTTTTTGTAATTTGTTTCCAAGTAAATAATTAATTATTATTTTTTTATTACAACTTTTGAAAAATATAAAAACTCGTATGTCTGACCACCTTAACTTGGTCAAAACTTCATGAAATTCATTTTTTTGTTTTTTAATCCTATATTATGTGAAGCATAGAATGTGATGCATGTTTTGGATTCAAAAAATGTGATACCGTTTGAAGGCTATATATATTTTTCAATCAACCTATCAATCAAGACTTTAGTCGTAATTCAAATAGAAAATGAATAATAATTATTTATTAAATTCAAAGTAAAGCATAATTTATATTGGTGGAAATTTGAGAATCTCCTTTAAAAACCCTTTTCGTTTCATTAATTTTAGGTTAAAAAAAAGTCGTCAGCCACATGGGCCATCATATCACTTAAATATCGCCACATTTTGGCCCATCATGATCTTGCACATACCCCAATATTTCTTTTCTTATTTAGCAGGAAGAGAAAAAATTATAGTATCATCAACTATCTCCAAAACACTTTCCTTCACTCGTCTTTCAATGTTATTAGGAGTAGATTCATCTTTTATAGACAAGAACAAGCATTCATTATCATCAAAGTCACCATAATTAGATTCTTCATCAGAAATACCAACATCTTCATTCACATAATATGCTCTCTTTATCATCTTTCCTTTTTTATCTTTTCCCACTCTTTGTTTATTCCTCTCAACTCTTTTATGACATCTTGAAGCATAATGACCACTTACCTTGATACTTACTAGAACCCTTTTTCATTCTTCTTACAAAGTTAGCTTCCACTTCATTGAAGTTCTCATCATCCAGATCTTTAGCTTTTGTAATCTTGAAAGAAGTTTCTCTCTTTGATCCATTTCTCAAGCTAGGATTTCTCATTTCAAATGATGTTAGATTACACAACAACTGATCTTTAGTATATGTCTTATAATCTATAAATTCCTCAATAGCAGATACCTTTTCACTATATGCATCAAGGAGAGTTTTGAGAATATTCTTCACTATCCTGGATTCATCCAATGTTGTACCAATTCCTCGAATTCCACCTACCAGCTCATCCACTCTCTATACATAGGATTTAATGTTCTCATCTTCAGACATTCATAGGATCTCAAATTGTGCCTCTAAATTCTGCAAATTTGCTTCTTTAACCTTTTCATATCCTTCATGAATCTTTTCCAATGCATCCTACAAATCTTTAGTATACTTTAAATTTTTAACTTTAATTAATTCAGAATGTGAAAGACTATTCTTCAGAATGATTTTTTTTTTATTGTTTGCTTCATGCAACTTGATCTCATCAGCTGTACTTGGACCATTAGTAGGAGCAGTGTTGCACTCTTATAAGCTTTCTCAATATCATATCTATTAGAGTAATAGGTTGTTTACTTAATTAATTTAATCATATTGATTAATTAATTAAGTCACCTTTACTTTATTTTCACTTAAGCTAAACTTAGGCCCTTCAATAATTAATTTATAATTAATTATTCATCCTAGGGTTCTCACTTTTAGGGTTTTGATCTCCTTTCTTAAGGATTGATCTCTTTGTAATTATTAATTATTGGTTAATGCATTTTTGGTTCATGTTTGCAGAGAACCATTCTTGTGTCTCTTGATCTCCTTTCGTGATAGGTTATTTTCTTGCAGGTGTTCATTAGGATCTATGAGGTTGGATTATCAACTTCTACATCCACAATATTCTAGATATCCTTCCATCTTTGTCTTTCAGAAGGCATAGTCAGTCCCATAAACCTAGGACACTCAATAGTGATCTTTCTCACCATCCTAGACCTTCCTTAAGCAGTCAAGATCTTCTCCAAGGAACCAAGATCTGATACTAATTATTGAACAAAACAAATGAGAGGGGGGTGAATCAGTTGTAGCAATTTTAACCTTTAAAAGTTCCATCAGAGGTTAGATCAATTACCATTCAAAAATCCTTTACTATACTAATGTGATTAATCATTAAGTGTAAAGAAGAAACTGAAAGAAGCAAAACCATACACATAATAACACCAAATTTACATGGAAAACCCAATAAAACAATGATGAGGATTAGCTCACAATATAGAGAATTACAAAACCGAATACAAAGGCTCACTGCCAAAACATGACTTACTTATCCAAAACAAGACTCGCTTTCCAATGAGGGTTAACCACTCAGAGGGCTCATTGCCATAGAATTAGAAAGAAGATAGAAGAGATTTATTACAAAGAGAAAAAAATATCAATGCAATGGATATTTCCACCACAATTTTCTCACACTTATAAACATGCTTGAATGATAGAGTACACATTTAGCTCATTGCCTCTAGAAACTCGACAATTAAATGTCACACTAATTTGCTCAAAATCACACCACACACACTTTTTCGCATCTATCTTGCTTGCATTCATCTTTCACAAACATCTCAACTTATATCTATACCATCTTTAACCTCAAAAATTATCCAAGGTCAGCCATACAATATTTGTATTTACAAATTCAAATTAGTTAGCACCAAAACATTCTACGTTGGAATTAGAATGAGGATGATCCAAACACAAACTTAATGAGGACCTAAATAAGTCCCAACACACCTCAACATGCTTCCATGAACTTTGTAAGTAGTTTTTAACACAAGGTCATCCAATACTAGTGTAAAACACAAATCAATTAAGAACATGCAACCTTAACACAATCCAATATTTTAGATAACAAATTTTACTTGAACACATCCTTATCAGCTTACTCTCAAAATTGCAATACCTAAAACCACAATTCAGAGAAATCCAAAGCAACTACATTTCTCTCAGACCTTAGCCAAACACACCAAACTGCACTGACACATATTAGTGAAGATATCTCGCACTACACAAGAATCCAAAGACCAAAATTATGGATACAATAACTACCAACAATCATGAATAATACCTCAAAATTGTACTAGCATAAGAACACATCCTGGAGCAAAACCTAGAGCACACACAAAATACCCGCACACTTTCTCTATTACAATTTTCTCAATATCCTTGACATATACAACCAAAAACCAACCTCCATGACATCAATGACAACAAAAACTAGTTGACAACTAGTTAACCAACTGACATCAATGACAAGACCTGAACATACTTGCAATAGGCGAGCACTGAGAGTGAATTTTCTTCCAGGAGTGACTTCATTGTGATTGAGGATGTAGAATGTAGTCCATTCTATAGGCTAATGATAGAACAACTAACAAAAGTATTCATAGTCTAGAGTGATGTGGAAGAAGGCATGCTACAAAAGATACTTGGGGAGAATTTTTTGAATCCTTCCCATGTTGATAATGAAAATATCCTCGAACGCTTCGTATACAATGTGGTTCACACTTCAGGGAAGCATGACTGGGGCATATGAGAAGCAAAGTGTATGGTTTGACCTAAATATCTGATGAGAGTGACAAAAACCATGTTAGAGGGCTGAGTAGGTTTCCTAGTATCGACCTTATGGGAGACACTTTTTGGATTGCCACTGCAATTCAACATGATGTTATAGAGGAGGTGATGGATCTTCTTTGTACAGGGCTAAGGCAAAATGACATGGGGCTACTTTACTACTTCGTGCAATCTCATGAGAACCTATTTTCACTAGCCCAAATCGAACGCCTACAATAGGTGGTGGAGGGAATGCAAATCCTCATGTTTGTCCTTTGTGTTTGAAAGAAATATGTTGATACCTTCTTGTTTTGAATACAAACACCATTTGGTAATATCGTATACATAATATGATAATATGAAATTTTGTATCTTGATATTGTGTTCTTCTTTACATCTAAGCACTAATTTTTTAATTTATTTTTACATCTGGTGATGATTTCTGTTTATTTTACTTTTTTGTACATTTGAGTCTTTATGGTTATGTTTGTAAAACACCCCCTTGTTATCCCTGATTAAAGAAGATTCTAGAAACACTATCAAACTTCACCACACTTACAATAACTCCATTCTTTCCCACCCATGCTTCTTTCAAATAAAGCAGGAATATAATTGGTGTTTGAAAAGGCTTGTAAAAGCCTGCCAAGGATCAATAATGGTTTCCAAAATCCTTGAGAGTCCTAGCAAAACATAAAATTTCACTTTCCATACTTAAATTTTGTTCATGGCCAAACTTCTATGAGGTTATAGAAACTTTAGTATGGACAAACAAGTATTTATAATTGATTAGTTTAGGAATGGATGCTTTATCACTTTGATAATAGAACACCACTTTTGTCTAGCCAACATTCAAGGATGCCCTAGAGATCTCAATGCAAAGGAGAAAGAGATCTTGCAATAGGGCTATCCTAAGGGCTGATTATAAACTAATGAGGGATTCACCACCAAGCTAGGACTTGGAAAAATGTATGACATGCAATATATAATGACAAAACCTAGTGATGTATGAAACTTGAATAAATGACCTATAAATGAAAATAAATCATAATAGAAATCTAGGAAAGTACAAAGGAGTACTTGGAAACCTAAGAGAGCTTGAATGGAGACCTGAAATGTTGAATAACTTGAAATTTAGGCCTATCAAGACTCATTCTCCAAGCTGGAGACACTTTTTGTATTGCCACTGTAATTCAACATGATGCTACAAAGGAGGTGGTGGATCTTCTTTATAGAGGGCTAAGGTAGAATGACATGGGGCTACTTTCCTACTTTGTGCAATCTCATGAGAAAAAAATTTCACTGGCCCAAATCGAATGCTTGCAAGAGGTGGTGGAGGGGATGTGCATCCTCATGTTTATCCTTTGTGTTTGAAAGAAATTTGATAATACCTTCTTGTTTTTAATACGAACACCATTTGGTAATATCATATACGTATACAAAATAATATGAAATTTTATATCTTGATATTGTGTTCTTCTTTACATCTAAGCATTGACCTTTTAATTTATTTCTGAATCTGGTGATGTTTCTGTTTATTTTACTTTTTTGTACATTTGAGTCTTTATGGTTATGTTTGTAAAACACCCCCCTTTTTATTGTTGATTAAAGAAGATTCTAGAAACACCATTAGACTTCGCCACACTTACAATAACTCCATTCTTTCTAACCTACACTTCTTTCAAATAAAGAATGAATATAATTGGTGTTTGAAAAGGTTTGCAAAACCTTGTCAGGGACTGATAATGGTTTCCAAACTCCTCAAGAGTCCTCATAACACATAAATTTTCACTTTCCATGTTTAAATTTTGTTCACAAGAGGATTTCTATGAGGTTATAGAAACTTTAGTATGGATTGACAAGTATTTAGACTTGAATAGTTTACAAATTGATGCTTTATGGTTTAGGGCATAGAACACCACTTTTCTCCAACCAAGATTCAAGGATGCCCTAGAGATCTCAATGGAAAGGAGAAAGATATCTTGCAATAGGGTTGTCCTAGGGTTTGATTATAAACTAATGAGGAGTTCTCAACTAAGCTAGGGCTTGGAAAAATGTATGACATGCAAGATCTAATGACAAAACCTAATGGTGTATGAAACTTGAATAAATGACCTATAAATGCAAATAAATCAGAAAAGAAAACTATAAAAGTACAGAGGAGTACCTAGAAACTTGAGAGAGCTTGAATGGAGACCTGAAATTTAGGCCTACTTGGACTCATTCACCAAGATGGGTGAACTAGTCCCAGATTTGGGTTTCTGTATAGGAACATGTTTCTAGAAAAAGGGTATCCAAAACTACAAAATTCTTAAAATTGACTTAAACTGGGACTCATTCTCTAGAACTAGAAAATGAGTCTAGTTAGGGTTTTCTAGAGCTTAAAAGTCTAATATGGTTTTCAATGTCTACTCTTTATGTTCCTCTTTGTTTCCAGATCTGAAGCTCTAATTTCGGGGTTGTAGGTGACTTTTTAGTGAAGATAGCAACCTTGTGAATGAGGGGATAATTCTAACAACTTTTCTCAATCTTGTAACCTAATATTCAAAGGTCCTTCATGCTCCAAGACACCTAGATCTGCAATCACACAAAGAGAGAAAAAGTGTTGATTGTCAGGGAATAGGGGTTTGCCTCAAGGTCAAACCCCGTTTAGGTAACTAAACCAAATGATGAAACAAGGACATGAAACATGAAACATGAAACATGGGACATGAAACATGAAAAATGATACCTTGAAAGGTTCCTTGTAAATGATGTCTTGTAAATCTGCAACTCAACATGAAATAACCATGAAGGATGTAGATATTGACCTTGACAATAGGTGTAGAACAATGCTTGATCTTGGATCTTCAATGCTACATCACAGCACTAGCTCAATAACATTTTTTATTCTTGATATCCTTGTCATGATGATGGATCTTGAATTTCTGCAACAATTGATGAAGAATTATGCCCTTGAATTCCCTTGAATGCTCTTGTAAACACTTTAATGCTCTTGTGAACTCAAACTTGCTATAGTAATGCTCTCACAAAATTCTTAGGTGAGAATGAGTGAAAGAACCTTGTATTTATACTTAATTATGCAATAATTCCTGAAATTACACTACAAGCTGACATTAGATCTAGGAGGATAAAATCCTATCAAGAATTTAAATTAATTTTATTTTTGGGCCATAGGAAACTCATTCGCCCAAGGGGGTGAATGAGTCCCATTAGGCATAATTTATGGGTCAAAATTCAAAAATGCTTAGAAAGGTGTGAAACCAGGATTGAGAACCAAAAACCTAGGTGGGACTCATTTTCTCAGGATGGTGAATGAGTCCTAGATCACTAAATCTGGGCCACACAACCTAAAAACACTTGAATTATGATTGGATGTTGATTTGTGTTAGGATTATCCTAAAATAGATGCATTAAATAAGGCTAATTAAAGCATAAAGAAGCCCAATTATTAATGACAACCCTAGAAAAGTGTGAAAGTGTGTTACAACACTTTACAACAATATAAATAAGGCACAATTAAGGTACATTTTGATTAAAAAGAGGTTTATTAGGTTCAGTTAATTGATAAAACCTTAGAAAAGTGTGAAAGTGTGTTACAAAACTTCACAACACTTTAGCAATGTATCATTTAAATTCATTAGTTCACAAGGGCCCAAGACCTAATGCGAGCATGTTAAACACATTACAATACTAAGTCAAGGCATTCATAAGGAGGGCCTAAGCAAGTGTGAAAATGTAACTGATGACATTTTTCGACACTACAAGACTTAGGCTTTTTTTTGCAAGGTATTGGCATTTGGGGAGGTTATGATAAATTTTTTGATGACCGACAACACAAAATGAAGAATAAAATCAAAGGCTTCAAAGGGGAATTGGTATAAAGAGGGATTATAATAACCTTATTAGCAACCGCCGAGGTTCAAGAAACTTGATGAAATCCTGAAAAAGCTTATACTTAAGAAAATTTTCAAGTGACATAAGGGTTTGAGGTTTGTGGTTAGAAATGAAGTAACACACAACATCCTAATTTTGATAGTTTTATAAAATAAAATTAAAAAAGATGCAACACAATAATGTAATGAAAAAAATCCAACATACAATAGATGCTAACACTTAGAAAATAAAAATGAATGAACTTAAAAAAATATTGGAGCAAGCATATGAGAAAAAAATCACCTCCATTACTAAGACCAATGAAGATGAACAATGTTGGATTATAGGTAATGCTTCAAAATTTTCAGAAATGCAATGGGCTAAATGAGATCTTTACCATGCAAGTAAAATAGTAAGAGCTCCAATAATTCAATAATGGAGATACATAATGTTTTCTAGTAGCTTGAGAGAGTGTTATGAGTCTGTGAGAGACAAAATTGAGAGCATGAGAATAGTAATTAAAATGAGGTAACAGAAAATACAAGAGAAAGGGTAGCCATTAAAATTTTCACAAGGTAGTTATATTTCATGGATTGAACTTGGTGATGAGAATGAAATTCTTAAAATGGTTAGTAGACATGTGAATTATTACACATGATGCTAACATGTTGCATAAACGTTCACACATATAATTATTATTTAGATAGTTTTAACCAAATAAATGCTTAGCAAGTAAGCATGTCACAAGGATTTAGAAAGCTACATATAACTATTTCCAATATATTGGTATCTAGAAAATACACTTATTAATACACCAAGTGAGCATATAATACAACATGAAATTACAAAGATGCAAATTTCAACATTACACTATCTCTAATATTGAATATGATTTGGTTCTAAGAAAAATATGCCAATTTTCTCTCTCATTCCTTAACTCTTTCCCTCTTTCTTTCAAATCAACTAGATTATATTTTATCCAATTTTAGTTTCATTTCAATTTTAGATGTTGATAAAGATCAGTTCATAATCATTTAAGGGTTTCACTAATTTTACTACAAGTCATTATCACATTTCTTTGTGTTTGAAGTAAACATATTAAATGAGAATAAATAAATTAAAACACTATATTAAGCATATTTCTATCATAAATATTCCTATCAATCTAAGGTTTATCTTCAAATTGATCTTGTGTGATCCTTCCTACTCAAATTCCTACCATTCCCCTTGTTGAATAGTTAACATCTACCACTAGATTTCCTTGCAATACCAAGCCTTGGTGATCTTGAGACACTAGGGAGATTATCTTTCTAGTTTCATTTCAAGAGATGTGTTAGTAACTCAAATGTGGGCTTAAATTACTTCATTAAACTTACTTACAAGGTTTAATTATCCTAACAATTAACTTAATAAAGTTAATATATCTTTATTTATAAACATACATACTTAAATATGTTCATACATACTTATTATCATGTTATATCATATTTATAATGATATAACATGATTAAATATATTTATGTATATAGTGTAGTTGTCATCTACTTTGACACCTCCTATTGGTTTTTTTAAACTTTCAAATAGTGAAAACCCTAGCATTATATTTTCTCTTATTTCAAGCACTAAGAGCCCATATGTGCTCAAACCATTAGAGCAACTTGATACCTTTTATTTCTCTCTAGAAAATATTTGGTTATCTTGGGAAAAGGAAAATGATGAGTTTGCAATTGCTAATGATTTAATAAGTTTGATTAAGGAAAATATTTGAAGAAGATTGCTTGTTTGTAGATATGTGCATTAGAGAAAAAATTGGAGGATTTTTCATAGTGGGTATAGTTAGTATAGAATAATTTTGCTAGACACTCCCTTTCTTTGTTAGAGAGGGGTTATTTCTCCATTCAATTTTAAAAATTGGAGTATCATGTATGGAACCAAGCCCTTGGTTTTATAGTAGAGATGGTATTTCATGAGCCTCTAGACTCCATTTTTAATCTAGTAGCAACAATAATTATAAAGATTCATATGTTCATTGGTGTTGAGAAACTTCACATTGATCCAAGTTTTAGAGGAAAAGGTAGGGGATTTCATCAAAATTGATCATGATCAAGCTCCTTTATAGAAAAAAATGTGAGTATGTGTTATGGTCAAGCTTTTGAATTCAATTTCTCACTACATGAAGATTTTATCTTGGTATGGTTATTGGACCCAATTTGCATATTTTAAGGAATTGCCTTTCAAGTGTTTTCAATGTAATAATCTGGGTCACAATATTGTACATTGTCCCTATTCAAGTCATCTAGGCACTTGACTTTCTAAATTATATAAATGAATTTTTGAAATCTAGTAGCTTGAATGTAAAATTTGTCTACTAGAACCATGGGTGATTTTTTAAGGATTTTGTGTCATCTCCCATAGGCGAAAAGGTGGGGGATTCTAAGAGTGATATGGATTTTTTTGAAGATTGAAAATTTCATTTCAAACAAATAACTTCATCTTCTAGTTAGAGGATGTGAGATTTCGGAAGAAAATGATTGTAACAAGGTGCACTTTTAGAGGGATTTGATGGAGTTGCAAGAAGTGAATTTTTAACAAATTATAAAATAATATTTAGTGATTTTTATATTTAGATTTTAAATAGGAAAGATGAAATAATTTAGTTAAAAAATTGAAATTCATTTTTTTTTTAATAAAGCATATACCCATTGAAGCCTAGAGTGTGACAACTTTTGTGACTTGAAAAACAAGACACAATTTGAAAGATGTATTTACAAAATTTAGACATAATACATGTACAAATTAAATAATAATTAAGTATTGAAGTTGTAATGAGAAATAAATTACTATTTTAGAATATTAAGTTTGTGGTTCCATGTAGAAGGGCTTCCTTAAATAACTGAATGGATGTTGGTGGGAATTTGCACAATTTCTTATAAACATGGGGTCTCATGGATTTTTTTAATAATAAGTAAGCTTAACTGTAAACACATGACATGCAGCAAAAAAAAATCTGCTTTGATGGAGAAATCAATTTCTCTCCAAAGACCAGCTGGAAATTGAGCACGTCCACTTATTTTCAAGGATAAGATTCCAATTTTTCCACATAAAACATCCCATTCTATAAAATAGCTCTTATTAACACCTTTTGTCTACTGCATCTTTAGTCCTCCAGGCGACAATAAAATGCAGGCACCTGCAAATGACTCCTCATCATGGACTTCATATATTCATTTGGTAAGCAATGTTTTACTTTGGGATTATAGAGAGGCTGTCAAATTAATCATATTACTTTATTGGGTTGATTTAATTTGTTGTGGTTTGTGATGTATTTGTGCAGGTTCAGCACTTGATTGAGAAGTGTTTGGTATTTAACATGGATCAACAGGACTGTGCAGAGGCACTTTCTAAGCACGCCAATATTGCACAATCAATAACCGTTACAGGTATTGCTTGAATTTAATTTAATTAAAGCTTAAACTGATTAAACTCAGTGTTGTTCATGGAGTGAATGAATAATGTCTGTTAGTTTTCTTGCATGCAGTGTGGAATGAATTGGAAAAGGAGAACAAAGAGTTTTTCTGCACTCATATGGAAAAGAGAAAACAAAATTCAAGTGAAGAACTGAAGCAGATGTTAGATGATATAAGTGCGAGGTTTTACAAAGTCACTCTCTGAAATGTTTTTGATTATGTAAATGTTTGTAATCAGATCTATGAAGCAAGAAAAGCACCCATCAAATGTTCAAAACAACTTGAGACACAAGAGTCAAAACAGTAAGACAAATCACTCTATGAAATGTCATTATCAATAATTTTCTACTATGTAATCTATTGTTTAATTTTCTACAGTGCAAGCTAGAAATGTTTGGAGAAATTGTGTTCTGTATAGTTTGTTTTATGGGTAATTAAAAAATATACATTTATTAAAATAGTATACAGTTTAAAAGTTTAGAAATGTTAGCAGTTCTTGTGTTGTTGACAGATTGGATATTGTCTTCCCTTATCATTAGATGGTTGAGAAATTAATAACCGAAGAATTTGTATGATCAAGAATTCGTTTCGCAGATGAAAGAAAGATCATCAAAATCGTACCATCTGTTGAGAAATTAAATGAAAATGAAAATGAAATTGAATTAGATGGTTATAATGTTGAGAAATTAATAATAATTAAAGAATTCGTATGATTAATAATTGGGTATCATCTGTTATTTCACGATAAATTGGCATTTGCCAATAGTGAAGGATTCGTATGATGAAGAATTCGTTTGGCAGATCATCCTCGTACATCTGTTGAAGTCTTTGAATGGGACTGACGAGGACTTCAATCGTGGCCGTTCGATGTCACATTGGAAAAATAAATGTTAAAAGGACAATTTTCAATTAAACAAGTGCACAATTGAAAAATAATAATTTAAAAAAAATATATATCTTTTATTTAACTGAAAAATAGAATTTAAAAAACATGTATAATATTTTTTATTTTTTATTTATTTTATAAATATTATTTAAAAAATTAAATATATTTTTTAAATATTATAAATTATTATTTTAAAATATACAATTGTCTAAATATTATAAACTATTTTTTTAAATAATACAATTTTTCATATCTATAGATTCATTAATATTATATTATTTAGTAATTTAATTATACTTATCAAATGTGAGTTTTTCTTTTTTCATTTTTGTGCTACAATAAAATTAATCTTTTTCTCATATAATTGATGGAGGGTTAGAATTGCTTGATGGAGATCAAGGGTTGAGATGAGAGGTGATCTCTCAACTCATGAGGTTGTGTTAAGTGACCCAATGCGATGGGTTGAGAGAGATAAGGGTACTATGATGGGACAAGACCTGTGTGACAAGGTACAAAGGCCATGTGCTTGATGTGATGGGGAGGGCTGACCCACTTAATTATGGATTAAGTGTGTACAACAATATTAGGATTAGAGGGCAAGTGGGAGAGTTGAGGATGGCACATGAGGTAAGAGGAAAATAAGAATTAAACAAGTGTCAAGTAGTGGTGAGTAATTGTCTTTATAGTATTGTGATAAAAGTATTTGTTGTGAGAAAGTAAATTTAGTTGAGAGACAATTTGGTGTGACAATAATTTAGAGGTAAGTTAGTAATAGTTTAAGAGCAATAAACTTTTACAAAACTTAATCTATTCTAAAGAGTGGATATTATATTGATTTTATAAGTGCACATTTAATTAAAAATAAATTTAATATTAGAAATATTAAATTTGAATTAAGAATATAAATTTTGGTCATATACTTCACTTACTCGATTTGTCTAAATTAAATTAATAAACTAATTATTGTAAACATGAATTATTTTTAGTAAATAAAAATAATAGAAATTACAACACATATAATAATCAATACCTATATGGTAGTTACACACATTTATTATGGATAAAGTATAATAGCACCTTATATTTATAATGTTTAATGTATTATAAAAAATTAAAACATAAACATTCAAGATTAAATAAATATAATAATATGTTTTTTTTAATATTAGAAGATATAATATATTATTATTAATTATTAAAATTATGCAAATATTAATATATTGATTTTATAATTGTATACTTTATATTTATAAAAATATTATTTAAATATATTATAAAACATTTAATTAAAAAAATAAAGCAAATTTATTTATTATCATTAAAATAATTTTAATATAAATATATTTTTTTAATTTTTTAATTAGTAATATTATTAAAAATATTTAAATAATATTTAAAGATATAATTTTTATAAAGTAAAAAATAATATTAATAATATATTAAATAACCAAAATACAAATATAGAGAATAGAATAGAATGGATTGGTGAAAAGAAAGAGGAAGTGCATGACTCGAGGGTTCCTACATGTGGCATGATGGCATTGAGATGGCTGTAAGCCATCAAGGGAGTGTGTTCCCGCCTTTGTGTAAGCCCCTCGCATGCCTTGGTGTCATTTCACTATTTCATGTTCTTTCATTTTCATGTGGTCTTCATTACTTTGCATGTTGTTTTTGGTTATCATTAAGTGTTGGCAACATGAGCATGATGGTATATGGTGTTTTCATTGATGGCAACCCATTGTAGAAGTGTTGGTGCATCTGTATGTACATAGTCTAGAGAAGTCTAGAGAAGATCAAGTGCTTTGGTGAAAATTACCTTAAGTCCTAGACTGGAATAGTAAGTAACAAAGAAACAGTTTTGTGGATCACATTACTCCACTTTGTAGAATATTATCATGTGGTTCTAAGGTAATAATGGTATGTATTCAAGTATCTATATCCAAATTTTCAAGGTTTTATATTTTCCACAATCAAAGATATTGATGATAGAGTATCGGGGTATGCTATGACAAAGTTATCATTGAAGAGTGAATATTGGAATGCTCTGCATTCCATCATGGATGATTATTATGTTGTATGATTTTGAGGAAGTGTTTGAGGATGTCAGAAGTGCATACACTCCAAGTGAAAAGTGATTTTATAGTCCACGCGTTGAGTTGTGGATGAACAATTCATTCATTCAATTGTTTGTTCACCAATTTTGTTGTGCAATTCTGAGCTAAGGGTTTTGGGGTTGTGCAGAGTTGAATTGTGAAAGGAGCAGAATCATGGGAGTAATTATAGGTCATGCTGACCTATTTTGGTGAAGAACATGTTTTGGTTTCTTTCGCAAGGTATGTGGGTTGGAGTTTTGAGCCGACAGGTTATGGTGTTACACGTTTCATCTAATTAGGCCAACCTAATTGATGATATGTTTGTTTGCAGAAGATGTATGCATATATAGAAGGTAAATTTAGTGTGAGTGGTATAAGAAAATCCGAGAGATGGTGATGTAGATATTATGTGTGAGATTTGATGTAGAGTAAAGTGTGAAAGGTGATATATAGCATGGTGAAGTATGAAGTATCTAAAGTCAATTTTCTAAGCTTAATTGGAACTATATCTTCAACATGTTGTAAATGCATTATTAAAAATTCAAAATCTAGCGGCGATCCATTCTTCTATTCTCTTTTCTATTCTAGATAGTGAGTTGTTGGTAGTGAGCCTTTCTTTCTAGACAATGAGTCCTTGGAAAGTGAGTCCTCCAATTTGTAATCCATTGTAATATGTTATCATATATTTTGAGTTAATCCTCACCGTGGTTTTCCCTTCCTAGGGTTTTCCACATAAATTTGGTGTTCTTGTGTTTGTTGTTGTGGTGTATGCTTCAATTGTTCTTTTCCATTTCTACAAGTTAAATGAGATTCTTTGAATGCATGTTTAATTTGATGAAGTTAATGAATTTTAGTGAATACTGATTCCCCACTCTTAGTATTTCGCGTGTTCAATAATTGGTATTAGAGCTTGGTTTCTTCAATTGGCTTAATCGGTGAGGTGGATCTTGGAGGTTGAACAAATGTCAACTAGGAGGTATCGTATTCCTTTGAAAGAGATTATCATGGAAAGGTTTATTGAAGAAGCCTGTGAAGTTGATATGGAAGGAGAACTTAAATTCTCTCTTGATGATATAGATAAAGAAAAATGTTAGAATAGAGATCTAAAGAAAATATTAAGGAACTAGATGAGTGCATCAAGAAGTTGAGGGATCAAATCAAGAAATTTAAAGAAAGACTTGAGGAGAAAAATGAGAAAAACAAACAATCAAATGAGATAATCACTAGTTTGAAAGTGCAGGTTGAAGAAGGAAAAAGAGCTGAAGAATTCTTGAATGCAAAATTGAAAGACAAGTTTGTAGAATGTTCAAGACTTGAAGAAGAAGTTATGTCTCTTAGGAAATATTTGGAGAAATTAAAGAGTTAAGAGGAGAAATTAAAAAAGAGCTCCACCTTGCTTGATGATATGCTTGCTATTCAAAAGGCTTCTAAGAATAAAGAAGGATTAGGGTTTGAAAAAAAGAGAAATATGAAAAGAAAATTAGAATCCAAACAATGTTTAAAAGATGAATGATGAAAAAAGGAAGACTGGAGATCTAAGAAGAGCAATATCAAACATGTCTAGAACCAAAATAATGATTTCAAAAGATCACCTAGCAGACAACTAGCTACACAAAGGTATTCATATTGTAATGGTTACTGCTATTATTGCAATAAATTTGTACATAGAGCTATAGAGTGTAGAAGTAGAATGAATCAAAAATTTCAATCATTTTCTGGCCAGTGGTATGCATGCAATATATCTGACCATAAGGCTAGTGAATGCAAAAATCAGTTGATGAATGGAACTACAATAACGGTATGATGTTGTAATCATTCAATGGTTACTTTTATGCATGCAATGGGTTTGGGCATAAGAATTTTGAATGTAGATATAAACTAGCAAGAAGTAAGTTTTCTCCACAAGGTGTCACATGCTCTAAGTGTAATAAATTAGGACATGGGTGATCCCACAATAGTGGTTTACAATTTTTGGCCAAACTGGATACTGAAATTATTATTTTTAACTAAATCTTCATATTTGGGCACCTATAACAGCTAAACCGTGAGGAATTTGAAGATAATGCAAACTAGAGTCTCATCACATTTTGTCAGTAGATTCTAAAAATATTTTTTTCAATTTTTTTGGAATCAGATTGCACTTTTTCTTCCATCTC
This sequence comes from Sequoiadendron giganteum, assembly GCA_007115665.2. Taxonomy (NCBI): domain Eukaryota; kingdom Viridiplantae; phylum Streptophyta; class Pinopsida; order Cupressales; family Cupressaceae; genus Sequoiadendron; species Sequoiadendron giganteum. The sequence continues at coordinate 693,383,048 of CM021103.1, read as the reverse complement.
CCATGAAAACTGGTTTTTTTCATAAAACAACATTTTTAAAAAGTGATGCTCACCGTATAAAACATAATTTTTTTTGTATGAAGGATAAAATTCTAATTTTTTCAAATTTAGATTTGTAGCTATGATATCTAGCACTTTCATTTGGTCTCATAGTTTTTTATTGAATATTTTTTCCTTAATCAAGTTTCAAAGTCAAACCAATTGCAATTCAGACATAGGCGGACTGTATACAACATAACTTTTTCTGCATGTATTGAAATTCAATATATTTTTTTTAATGGATTGAGGACATCAATACCCAACCTGAACATATTTTTTAAAATTTTATTTTGATAATCTACTATTTTTCCACATGTGCATAACAGAGAGCTTGAATTTCAGTTAAAAATATATGTTTTAATAAAACTAAAAAAACACATACATAATAAAACCAAAACATATTAAAAATATATTCATTGGATAGCTCGTTCTAGGGACTACCTGATTCTAGTTGGTTTTGTGAAGATTCCTCCATTTTCATCCTCAACCTTAGCTTCGAAGTGCCAAATTATTATTATTATTTTGTGTCTGAGATGGGGGATGAGGAATGAGGGGGTTCATTCAAACCCATAGGGGTTCGAACGAACCTCTTTGAAGGAGTTCGCTCGAACCCCTTTCCTATGCATTGTTTTGGTTTTTTTGGCGGCCAAGATTCAAAGGGGTTTGGTTGAACCCTGGTTCGAGGGAACCCCTTTTTGGTTCAGTCGAACCTGTAGGTTCGTATGAACCCCTAAAATCACTTTTTTTTGCCTTGGGGTCATGTTTTGTGATTTTTCCTTCCTCACTTGAATTGTAAACTACTATTGTGGCTTCACCCAAATATAGCTAAGTTTTTTAGAGGAAATAATGTGAAGCCCTCTTCTTCACAAAAGAAGATTGATCTAGTAAAGAAGGTTGATCCGATAAAGCAAGTTGATCTGGTTGAAGTAAATAAGGAGATGAATAAGTTGATAAAATTTTGGTGTAGATGCTTCCTTCGGAAACTAAATAGAGAGTTTTGGCTCAAGGGGATTTTTAATAGAAAATATACTTTAAACCCCTTCCAAAGACCTGTCACAAGAAATACTTCATTATGCATATTCAAAATTCATTTGTGTTCGATCATTTGAAGAGGAGAGTAGCGCAAATGAGAGCTAAAGTGATTTTGAAATGCTGAACTAAAACCTATTGGTAAATTTCATAAGGTATTTACCAGTTTCCTACAAACTAGGTAGTTTCAAAAAGGTTCAAAAATTTTGCTCCACAAGTTATTGATGTTCTTGAGAGGCCAAGACCTAAGTTTAAGAAGCACCAATACAAGTTAATGGTAACAAATAAAGAAGGGTCATTTCCTAGGGTTCCATTAGATGTGTTGCACACAGAGGATGTGTGGATTTACATTCATTCAAAGTTGGATGAATATGATCACATGAAAATGGTGGAGTTTAGAGAAAAGGTGTTAACTAGTGATGATTTTGAGCTAAAACTATAGTATTCCAGTTTGACGGAGAAGAAGTTGGATATGTGTAACAAATTTCCTAATTTCTACTATGATAATGAGTGGGTGAAGTATGTTTTAAGTAGAATTAATGATAAATTCATGTGGTTTAATATGATGCATATGACAACCAAAGATGTAATTAGGGTTGTTACAAGTTTATGCTCCACTAGTCGAGTTTCAATATTGAAGGCTATAAAGAATGAGGTAGTAATGAAGCTTATCAAAGCACAGTTTGACAAGCGTGTCCTAATAGTGAATGACATTGAAGATCTGATAGTCAAGTATGCTTCAATGGTGTTTGGCTACACATTATGTTTCACAAACAAAGAGAATTTTGTCTCTGCCACTACAATACACCCATCCCATCAGATGGTGAAAGAAGGAAAAGGGTTTGATCTTTGTGATCTCCTAAGATAGCGATTATTGGAGAATTTTCAATAGAAAAAGGAGTCAAATACCCTTTTTGGTATGGTACTCTTATCATTTTCTTGTTGTTTTAATTTCTTAATGAGTTTCCCAGAACAAAGAATGTTGTATGGCTAGATAATATTCTTGTAGCCACTCAAATTAGAGATCACTTGAGAAGATTTCCTACTAAAGAATCTTTTGATTCTATGTTGTGGGGATTCTTTAAACCTTTTCAATCCTAGATGCAAGAAATATGTAGAGTTCAAATAAAATTTGTGGAAAAGTACAATAATGAATTGACTTTTATGGTTAGTAGAGATTACTGCTTTATGGAAGCAGTTGAACCCAGAACTGTTTAGGTTCTGGAACTACCTTATGAGGTAGATGAGTCATAATGCATTGGTCTTGCAAAGATTGTACTGAGAAAATCTAAACACCTTTCAATTGAAATTTTTGGTACTTATAAAGAGAAATCTAGTAAGGAAAACCTGGAGAAGGACATTGAAGAAAAAGTTGAAAAGATGAAGGCTAATTTGGAGGAGGTTGGTTCCCTTGAAGACCCTATGGAGAAAATATAAAGGCACATATGCTCCTTCATAGGTCACTACTCCATAGAAATCAAGAAGGTCGAGCAAGACCTTAGTTTCCAAACCACCTACTATTACAAAGCCTTCTAGAATAAAGTCTACATGTGGTTCTAAAAAGAAAGATCCATCTAGCACCTCTATGCAACAAAAGTCTCCCAAGAGGATAAGGAACAAAAATGAAACAAGAGAAAAGAATATTAGTTGTGAAGAAAAATAAGAAGAGGAAGAGGAAGAACATTAGTTGGTCTAAAAAAGATTTAGTCAAAAGTTTCTCAAGAAGAGACCAGTACAAAAAAGTGAAAGAAGAAAGAGGAGACCTCTGGTCCCTAGTCTTATGAAGTTAGATGCACTATTCAATAGCATTGTAGAGTTTGGGATATTGAAAGATATAACTACAATATATCCAGATGCAAATGATGAAGACAAGGAAATGTAATTGAAGAGGATATAGTCAAATACATGGTGATATTTGATATTGGCCTAAGTTAGATACAAGATCAATTGCCAGATGATCTAAAAGGTGTGTTGAATGCAAGAAGACAAGAGTGTTGAGAAATTGTTGATATTGAATTGTTGTCATTGATGTCAAAACCTTGGATTTGGAAGGTTGTGCTTCGGATTTTGTACAAAATTGATCTATCCTATTGTATGCTATGATTTTGTATTATGTGGAGATTATCCTCGATCCGGATGATAGAAGTATTTCTTTTTTGGGAAATCTATTGATGTAGTATAATGAAGACTAATCTTTTTATATTGGTTGTTGTACTAAAAGCTTACTCTATGTAACCTTGCTATCTGAACATTCATATAGCTTGCCACAATTTTTGGTATGTCTGACTGCATTTATTTGGTTGGTACTAAAATTGATGTTGATCAATTTTTGGTCTTGTTTGTGGAATTCTCATCAGCTCCAAAATATATTTCAAAGTATGTTATCTTATTTATGACCTATTCTTGGTCCCTTGGTAACATGGTAAGAATATCCTTATGTGCAACCTATCTATTGGGTCTAGTGCTAACGCGTCAAGCCTTATTGAATATTTTAAGGTTGTTCCTTATGTCGACCAAAATTTTTTGTGGTGATCTAAATTAAAATGGTGTTTGGATGACTTAGAAGACTATGAAGATATTATGTGTCTGGCTTAGTTTTGTTCTATGGGTATACATGCATATATTTAAAAAACATATTTTTGGTTGAATACTAAGAAGAACATAAGTGATATGTGTGAAAAATGATAAGGGTGTGAAGGATTGAGCAAAAAGGATCAGAGAAGGAAGTGAAGGAAAGTATCAGAAGCAAGCAATCTGTATTGCAGTGATTGTGCGAGGAAGGTGTGAATTTTTTTTTTGACCAGATCTGTTGCAAACAGAGATTGTGCTCTTAATCAGAACTGAACTCATGCATATGTAGATGCATCTTCATTAGTTAACTTTTTTCAATGAGACTATTTGTAATTACTTGTTTTGTATCGGGCAGTGAGCCCACCGATAATGAGCCACCCTATAGTGAGCAACTTGGTAGTGAACCTTTGTAAAAATCACCTTAATCGATGTTTTATAATTGAGAATTAGCATTCTCCATGGTTTTTCCCATCTTGGGTTTCCACGTAATTTTTGTTGTTCATGGTATTGTTTGGTGCTTGCATGTTCACGTTTGTTTCAATTAATATATGAATGGTTTATGATTTCTCTGGATTAAGAAAAGAAAGAAAATTGTTTTGGGATAACTAATTCACCCCCCCTCTCAGTTATTCAGAATATTCAACAATTGGTATCAGAGCTTGGTCCCTTGTAGATAGAGATTAACCACTTGAGGGAGATCTTGGTAGTTTGAACAGATGGCAAGAGATTATTACTTCGAGGAAGAACTGAAGTCAATATTGAGTGACATGGAAAGTACATAATCTGAGAATGAAGAATTGAAAGAAAACCTCAAGGAGGAAAATGCTTTCATCTCAAATATAAGGGAGAAAATCCAAAAATTCAAAGAAAGACACAAAGAGGTAAGCGAGGAATTAAAGGAAAATTTTGTGAATCTAAAGATTCAGTTAGATGAATACACAATGACAGAAGATCTCAAAGACACCATCAAATAGAAAATAAAATGGAAGAGGACTGAAGAAAGTTTCAAAGATACCATCAAATGAAAAGAAGAAGAAAATGAGAAGCTAGATCAAGAGTTAAGAAGGTTGAAATATGAAGAAAGAGTATGTGAAAGTAGCATGATTTTAGATCAACTTTTGTCCCTACAAAATTTTCACAAGGATAATGGGGGACTTGGATTCACCGGTGAAATCTCGAATCTAAACACTAAGGGTGAAGACAAAGCAGTTGAAGCTGAAGCAAGATCAGTTATAACAAGCAAGGTCTAGAACTCTAATGCACCTACAAAAAGACCTTCGGTAAGGAAACCAAATGCTCAAAGATACTTATCATTCAATGGTCACTATTTGCTATGAAAAATGTTTGGACATTTAAGGCTATAGAATGTAGAAGAAAGATGGAACAGAATACTCAATGCTTTAACTGTCACAAGTTTGGTCACAAAGAAAGTCAATGCAGAAATGAACTATCTAATTTGGAAAGGAGTGGAATGAACAATCTCTTTCATGGTTATTTCTATTTATGCTACGGTTATGGTCATAAAGCTAATTAGTGCAAACCTAGGGTTTACTCAGCTAAGTTGGGATAAAGATGTTACAAGTGCAGTCAACCCAAACATTATGCTAACACATGTAGATATGTTGCTCCGAAAAAGTTTGAAGAGAAAAGGAAAGTGGAAGAGTCAAATGAATCTAAGAACAAGATGATCATGGTTTGGAGAAAAAAGGAAATAAGTGTGGAGAAAACTAATGTAGTACTAGACCCCGGTACATGCCCTACCGGTAATTAAGCTAATTTCCTTGGCTCAGGGGGAGTTTTTGCAATGCATATCTTGTTGGTTTCCCCTCTTCGAAGAAAGATTGATGTGATTTTGGCATGATTATGGTGGATCTAGGTGATGTTGCATAATGAAGGTTAATCCAGCTAATTGAAAAGTGAAGTACAATTGATGGTGTCATTGATACATGTTTTGGTAGTGAAGTCATTATGAGAAATTAAGGATAGAAGATGGAGTATCAAATCATTTCTTATCATTTTCAAAGAAGGATAAGAAGAAGTTTCGTAGAGCGATAAAGTTTGAAGAACCCGAGCACGACGATGGAATCCATGTTAATTGGAAGTGAATCGAGTGACATCATTCTACTGAAGCTGAAAGGAGTTGAATTGGATGAGTTTGATCATTGAAAGATGAAAGAAATGGAACCAGGTTTGAAGATGGATGAGTTTAAAAATGTAAATACTCTAGGTATGGATTTATGGGGAGAATTTACCTAGTTTACAGACAAAGAATCTATCTTGTTCCTATTGAGTTGATTCAAGGATGGCAGCATTGTGTTGGACAAACCCTATCCAATCACGAAGGAAGCCATTGAAGCTATTATTGGTTTGTGCAGTGTTGGTGACCTCCCTAGGAAGAAAATGGTGAAATATAGAGATGTGGAGGAACTTACTGGTATCAAAAAATACCCATGAACTCTATTGATAAATACCATTGTCGATCCTATAGTAAGGTATGTTTCTTATGACATCACTTATAAAATCTATTTCAAAAATTGTGAAGGTTCTACTTCAACTATTGTTGTATATATTGCAGACATGATGGTGAAGAAAAAAAAGCAGTTTGATTTGTGTAGCCTATTAATGGAAAACCTAGTTGAGAATGTCAGAATGTATGTGGTTGAGAATTATCCTTTCTGGCTTGGGTCTCTGCTCATATGTTTAGTATTTTACTTTCTGAGTTTGTTGCCAACAAAAGAGAATGTTAAGTGGAAGTCCAGAATCCCTATCAAAAAGCAAGTTTGCATATATTCGGAGTGTATGGAAGATAAAGAAAGTGCACGCAAAGTCTATTTCTCATCCTTCTAGAGGGATATGTTCTCTGGTGTGATAGTGTCTAGTGCTATGCCCAACAGTCAGTTTGAGGAAGGTTCCTCCTTCGGTAAGAAGGAGTTGGAAGTTTTCATTGGTGGTTCCCCTCCGGAACCTGAAAGGAGGAAAGTTAACATAGAAGATGGCAGCAGGGTAAGTGCACCAAGATGGTTCCCAAAAAGGGAACTTAAGTGGACAAATTTTTTTTGAAATCAGGAAATACTGACCTTGGACATGAAATTGAGGATACTTAGACTCAAAATTTTGAGATGGAACAAAAAGAAGGATTCAAGTGCTCTGAGTCTACTTTCTAAACTACTAATTTATTTTGAAAATGGTTGAGATTAAGGGGTTCAAACGAGGGAATTACACAAATTGGTTTTGTTTTTGTCAGAAAAACATAACATAGCAACTCTTGTACGACCCTCGTACGGTGAACTTTTTTTTAGTATTTTTAAAATCGCATCGGTTAGAAGTTAGCCAACAATATGTAGTTGATGCACGATTTTTCTGATAATTTTTTAATGAATATTTGATTTTTTTACTAATTTGCGAAGTGGACATATCCTGAAAATAGAATTTTGGCCGTGCTACCCCTAAAAATTTTAGAAACTGATTGATTTATTTTATTTTTAATTTTTTAGAATGGAGTCTAGTTTCTAAAAATGTAATTTATTTGAAAAATGATGAACGGTTAATTTATAACGAAAAAAATACCAAACACTGCTTTTTGGCAAAAAAAAGACATACAGATAAAATAAATTATGGATGAAATACTTAACATTTTCATAAAGTTAAAAAAGTTACATCGTTGGATAGCTAAGAGATAACCCAACATTACCCATGTGCTCAATTTTTTTGATATTGAACCATGTGCAATCCTGACGGTGAGCACGAACTCGATTATGAGAAATATGGTGGATTTTTTAAAAACACGTCTCTGGTCGTTGGGAATGCCCTCCAAGCCTAAGGCTTGGGAATTTCCAAAGCAAGATATAACGCGCTCGCGTTATATCTCATTTTTGACATGGTTTTTGCTTCTGCGGGGAACATGTATACTAGCACATAACGTGAGTGCGTTATAATGCGCTCGGGTTATGTCTTACTTTATGTTAAATGCCAATATATTAATGTATGCTGATATATTTTTATGTACATGTATTTCATGAATGTATGTATGCTTGTATGGATGTAAGATTATATGTACATATGTATTATGCTTATATGTATGCATTTATGTATGTCTTTAGACGAAGGGAGAATTTAGAGAGATTCTAGAGAGATGGAGAGGAGGTCGAAGTGAGATTTTAAGAGAGAGGGAGTGGGAGAGAAGGGGTTGGATTGAGGGGGAATCAGCTAGGTAGGGTGGGAGGGATAGAGGGAGGGAGAGAGAGAGGGGGGGTGGGAGAGAGAGAATTGAGGGAGAGGGAGAGAGAGAGAGAGAGACAAAGAGAAAGAGAGAGTTATGTAGGTAGGGTGTGAAAGGGAGAGACTTGAGAGTGTGAGAGGGAGAGACTTGAGAGTGTGAGGGGGGTGAGAGGGAGAGACTTGAGAGATAGGTAGTGAGAGGGAGTGTGAGAGAGATGGAGTGTGAGAGAGAGGGAGTGGGAGAGAGAGGGATTGTGAGTGAGAGACCTGAGAGAGGGAGAGGGTGTGAGAGGGAGTGACCTGATAGAGGTAGAGAAAGAGGGGGGTGGAGTGAGAGGGACTTATCTAGGTAGGGTTGGAGGGATAGATAGAGAGAGTTACCTAGGTAGGTTTCCAAAGGGAGAGACCTTAGAGAGAGGGGGTGGGAGGAAGAGACATGAGAGAGAGGGAGAGAGAGGGAGAGAGAGGTAGTGGGAGAGAGTGGGATGAAGCGGGAGGGACATAAAGAGAGATGGATAGAGGGAGTGAGAGAGGGTGGTATGGATTGATTGAATGAGAGGTACACAAAAAGAGGGAGATGATAGATAGAGACAATTAGAGAAGGTGGGAGTGAGAGGTGAGATGTATAGATAGAGAGAAAGTGGTAGGGGTTGAGGGTATAGGGTTGAGGGATTAGGGTGGAGGACCTATAGGGTTGATGGTTTCTAGGGTATTAGGGTTTAAGGGTTGAGGGTTGAGGGAATAGGTTTGATGGTAGAGGGTATTTGGTTGAGGGTATAGGGTAAAAGGTTTAAGGTTTAAGCATTTAGGGTTGAAGGGTTTGGGTTTAAGGGTTTACTTGGTTGAGGGTAGAGGGTTTAGGGTATGGGTTTGAGGGTATATGGTTGAAGGATTAGGTTCAGGGTCCAATGTAAGGGGTAGAGGGTTTAGGGTTTAAGGATTGAGGGTTGAGGGATTAAGGGTTGAGGGTTGAGAATTGAGGGTTGAGTGTTTAATGTATAGGGTAAAGGGTAGAT
>CM021103.1:693330708-693372994 GCA_007115665.2 Sequoiadendron giganteum | reverse complement strand
TCTCTTCATCTCTCTATTTCTCCCCCTCTCCCCCTCTCTCCCTCCCTCTCTATCTCCCACTCTCTCCCTCTCTCCCTCCCACTCTCTCTTTCTCCCACTCTCCCCTTCTCCCTCCCTCTCTATCTCCCACTCTCCCCCTCTCTCCCTCCCACTCTCTCTTTCCCCCACTCTCAGAAATATACTAAGAAAACCAAATTTCACATAACACAAGTGTGTTTTTTACTCCACTAAAACGGTAAAAAACTCTATATAACCGTGATTTGAAGGCCCACAGTCTGCATATTCTCCTGGTTCTATGCGTGCTCTGAAAAAAATAGCTTTTTGATGATGTGGTGAAGTGTGCAAGCATCTTTTTCACATTCCATCACCTTTTCCATGATATTTTTACCACCTTTGCATAAAATAGCAGAGTTTCCACATTGAAAGACATATAATATCAATTGAAGTTTGAATTCCATTGAAAACTGATATACAATTGAAGTGTGTAAGGGAACAAGCTTTTGAACAAGTCAAATTATTATGGAGTTTGAAGAAAGAAGAAGCTAAGGCTACATAATTGGGTTGAACTCCTCCATTTGAAAGTCTAGTTTTTAAGGTATGTGAAGTCTTTACACATTTTCTTTCATTCTATTATGGCTTGCTTTCATTTTTTTTGTCATTATAACCTTAGGTTGTCAATGCACATTTTAAATTACCATTATATACACAATTACATACACTTGCCAATTACCATTTTAATCTTGATGCAGAGCATCTACTAGGATCCACAAATCATCAAGGGTACTTCTGACCCTAACTTAAACTGAAGAAGATCAACAAATAAACTCAATCATCTTTTCATTAAAACATTAGAACTTGGTTTCAACTCTTTTTCAGACTCAAAAAAATAGATTAACCATCATAAAATTGATTGTAAAATAGCATAAAGCTGATTAGAAACTCAGAACCATTCACGAAAATTCATCCTTTGAGACAACTCCAAGCCTCTCCCATTCCTCCGAAGGGTCCAAAAACCTTCCAATACCTCTGCACAAACTGATGCAGTACAAAGGAAGAAATCAACACCTTTCTTGACACACTTATTCAACTATATTTCCCTTCACAAAACATTTGATTCATATACTCAAATTAGCATTAAGAGTTCCCAATTCATTAAGGACCTTCATAACACCTTGAAAATCTTGAAAATAACTGATTACAATCAACTAGGTTCCTTAAAACATCAACCAATAATTATGTCATTCACAAGTTGTCTTAAATCTTCCATAATGGCACCATTGTTTACAAACACAAACTATAATTCTTAAGGCACAACCAAAGCATTATTTACTTAATAAATCTTTGTTTGAGTTAGTAAAACAAAAATGAAACCTTTTAGAAGTCTTCCCTTACACACAAACTTAGTTCCTTTGTTCAATGTCCACATTACTAGTAGCCAAGCATCTACAAACTGTCACATGTATCTCCCAAACCATGCACACACTTCAAACTATGATACTCATTTTTGATGTAGATTTAGAGGACCCAAAACCATTGAAGATGTCAATTTTCATTCAAGAGGCATCTAAGAAGATTAAAAAGGTGTCATGGACCAATCCCAGCACTCCTCCAAGTTGGAAAACAAACATAAACATTATTTCCCACATTTCGCCCTTGGAATCTAGTTACCGTGCAAAATCAGTTTTGGGCCCTTAACTCCAAAAATTTCCAAAACACCAGGAAAATAAAAGAATTATTGTAGCACCAATTTAAGAGTTGCAAGACATACCTTAACCCATCACATGACTCCTTTGGGACAACTTTAAGAAAACTGACCTTTTCACTATTTTAGGCCTCCAAGTAAGCCAATTTTACAAAGGAACTACCCTTAGATCTTCACACGAGACTTCCAAACCCAAAAAAAGTCTTTAATTAGGTCTCAAAACAAGATAATTTCTAGGTCTTAGGACCTTACCCGCTCAGCTAGGCTTCCAATACAAAAAACCCCATTTTTCAATGCAAAGAGGGAGGGTTTATAGAAACTCCTATACCCAGGCCTTCCTAGACCATTCCAAAGCATAAAAAATCTTCAAAATACCATGCACAAGGTCAAAAATTCATTACATAGACCACTCCTTCAACACTTTTTCAAAATCACTCCTTGGTTCCTCAAATTCTCATGGAAAAGTGCTTGTTTGAGCTAAGAATCCCGTCCTATTGTCACTAGTTTCATTCCAAGGAATGATCAACAATAAAAGACCCTACTCTAACAATGTACATGCCATCCCATCGAGAAAAAAGTCATAACAGTAGGTGGGATGGTCATTTCATAATTAAATCCTACTCAAACCCTTGACTGGCTTGAAATGAGCAGTTTCAGAAAATTGTCAATTGCTCCCTTCAAACATAATGTTAATCCCTCAAAACTGATGCATTAGAGAGTTAAGACATGTTCCTAAAATATTGTATTATTTTTATATCAAGGGGAGGCTGTATAGATGCGTACAAGTGCACGAAAGTGCAAAAAAACAAGTTAATTTCTGCAAAAGAGTATTTTTTTAATCAAAAAAATGGATTTCAAAATGAACAAAAATCCTCCCTTCGAGCCAATGGAGGTTGTTTAAAAAATTTTCAATGACAATAAACTCCTCCCAATTCCTATAACTAACAAACAACCACCTTTGAAAGCTCATATAATCGGTACATAGAAAATGTCTTTAATGACCCTCTTATAACATGAAGATACCCAAAATTGAATCAAATTTCAAAATGGAAGCATAGATTGTCAAGGTGCTCCTACACCAAAAACTTATAAAACATTCACAATGCCATTCACTCATTAGTTTTCAGAATCACCATCATGGTTATTCTCTTTTAGTTAGAAATGTGCTCTGGCCAACTTAGTGCTTCCATAGTTTGTACACATTTGTCTACATGCTAGGTTAACTTTTGTACACGATGATTGTAAGTATTATTAAAATGAAGCCTTCAATGACATATATTTTTCAATTAACTTGACTGGATACATTTTTCAGGAACTAATATTCGTCTCATTACCATGGTATAGATAAAATTATCCACCATGCCGAAGAAAAAGACAAAGAGGAAACTAATAGATGAAGATAACGAAACCTTGAAAGAAAAGGAGACAGTTTGGGTGGCGACATATCGTGAAAAGATGAAATTGGAAATGATTGATGAAAACAAACCGATTGTAGAGGAACCTCAACCATCAAAAAGATAATGGGAATTGGCAGCACAACAAGCACGAATGTGAAAGCATTGTCGTAAGATAGATTCAGATACCGTAGTTGGAGACACACCCTCTACGACAAGTGAATATGAAGGGACACCATTAAACACAAGTGAATATGGAGGGAAACCATCTAGCACAAGTGAATATGGACAGACACCATCTACTACAAGTGAATATGGAGGGACACCATGTACCGCAAGTGAATATTGTTATACACCATCCAACACATCTCAAGTTGAGAGTACATCATCACTCAGAATTGATGAAGAAGGTATGCCATCATCCCCATGTGAACCTCAAGGCATGTCTTATTCTCCACCCTCGATCGAAGGTACGCAATCTAGCCGACCTCAATTAAATATTGATGAAATTCCTAATGTTGAGATGTATGTACCTAGGAGAACACCACCTAGAATTTTGCGTAGAAAGCCAAAGTATTTGATTAATATTGATGATGAGATTTTGCAGCACATGGAAGGTAAGATTTCAAGATGCACTTGTAGAAGATATGCTTATAAGATTTGGGAACGATTCTTTGAAAGGCTAAATGAGACTGCAAGATGTCAACTATTTGTTGAAATGAAGTGGGGTGTAAAGTATAGGAACATCATGAAGACTCTTGGGTTGAGAACATCGAATGCATCGAGTGAAGACACTATTGTGAAGAATCTAATGCATGCTTATGAGAGTGTGGGTAAGACCCCATGCTCAAAGGTTATTAATTTCACCCGACGTTTCATTACATCGGCTTTGGTAAGCTGTCAAACAAAGAGAGCTTGTCTAATTAAAAAGACTAGTGAACAAACAGGAATTAGTAGAATTTTGTTATCAAGAGCCATTCAAAGGTGACAAAGAATTGAGGGCAATGATACAAATGAATTATGGGCATTCTCGGGGAGACTGTCACAAAAAGATAAAGAAGCTGTCCAAGCCTTGAGAACACTAATCGAAGAGTATTGGAATAATAACACAAGGCCATCTTTGAAAAGGGATGTGGTAAGAAGGAGAATCGGTAGTCAGAATCGTGAGCCACATCCAAAGCATTTTTTGGATATGACTCAAACCCAATTTTTTCAGAAATTTGAAAATGATTATCCTAAAATTTTTATTTCTCAAATATTTTTTGAAATGCTTAAACCTTTTTATGTCAAGATAAATCACACATGCACTACTTGTTATTGTAGACTACATATTGAGTTTTCTAACCATTATGATGTTTATCGTTCTATATGTTTAGATTTGCATACTAACGATGTTTTGCAGGATTGTGGCATAGAAGCCCCACCAAAATCTTCAAGAGAGTTCATATAATTTTTTTTATGTGAAATAGAGGATGGCCAAATATTCTATAGGACAACATTCTTGGATGATTCATGTGAGTGTTGTGGTGGCTTCAAGTGTATGCCAGTATGTCAACATATGGAAAGCATAGATGAGGTGGGACAAAAACTAGTAGAGTTCGGGAAGTATAGAAAAGTGGCATATGCTACAAAAGATGGGTCTCAAGAAAAAAGGTGTGATTTGGTTATTGAGAAGATTCCAGTGTACCAATTTATGACCATATTTCGTGATAGTATACTGTCTGAGTATGCAATGCATACCCATAGAGCCCGATGGCTGGACACGTAGTTCAAGCTATGCAAGGACACCTTTCCAGTTGGAAGCATAGTATCCGTGGTTGACTTTGCAGAGAACTACACTCTACAACCACAACATGAGGTGCAGTCATAGTATTACAACTCCACACAAGTTTCGATATTTATGCACATAGCATTCATTAATGCATCTGATAGTATAGGTGAGAAAAGGAAGGTATTGAGGGAGTAACACTTTTACATTAGTGATGACCACACACATTATCCAGAGTTCGTGCAAGGTTGCTTCTAGATGTTCTACAATGGTTTGGCTCAGAGGGGCATAAAATACGATCAACATATAATATGGTCTGATAACTGTGCAACACAGTTCAAGAACTCGCGCATGTTCTACTGGTTGTGCAAGATGCATGTCATTACAGGTGTTCAACATATGTGGAACTATTGTGAGGCCGGACATGGAAAGGGGGAGCATGATGGTGCAGGAGCATGCGTGAAAAGAGCATTAGCACGAGAAGAGTGAAAGTATAAAGACAATGCAAAGTCAACAAATGCAAAATCAATCGTTGAGTGGTGTAATGCTTTGATGGGTCTAGGTAATGAAGGTACTTCTTCAGTTTGTAGATTTTTTTGGTTGATGGATCATACTAACATTGCACCATATGAAGACTATTTTACACTAATAGGATCGAGTGAGGTACACTCTTTCCTTAGCTCAAATGTAGGTTCATGGAGTATCGATACACGAAAGATGGCATGCTTTTTTTCTTCATGTACAATGCAAGACTGGAATGATTGTGAGTCAAGGGAGTGGGTTGAAAAATGGTTCACAACTTATCTTAGCCCACTTCACACGTATCGCCCTCTGATGGCATTGGAACTGACATAGATAGAATCATCGGTCAACTTTGACCACATATCAGATCTAGTTCAACAAGGTAATATATCTACTTTCTTAGTTGTTGAAATTCCATATCGTTAGATCTTACTTTGTATTGTATTCGTAATGTTGAAAAATTCCAAGAGATTTTTTGCACATATCAATGTAGGGCATGTTTATGCAATTATTGTAGATGAAGACAATGAAGAGGGAACAAAATATTACTTGTGTTGTGTTGAGACCAAAAAGAAATTGGAGGCCCCAGTTATAGATGGAAAAAACATCGAATACCCTACAGGCTCAGTTGTGGTTACTAGAACATGGCTTAGAAGGTACCCACATTCAAGTGTTAAACATTGGCTATTTCAAGACTTTGACATGCATCGTAAGATTCTTCATTACTCGAACGTTGTCATGACATCCAATGTTCATTTGACCAAATATGGGGGAGACCTTTGAACAAGATGTTATGGAAGGTTTGTGAGTCTAACCATGAGGCAATACTTGACACAATAAAGAGTAGAGCAGATCCAGATGGTTCGTTGGATTAATTTTTAAGTATATGCACATTGGTTCTTATTAATTTATACTTGTATGCACATTAATTTGTTTGATGCCAATGTTATCATCTTCTTTTACAGTGATTGGTGTCCCCTTGCAAAAAATGCAGATATATGAGCCATCCAAGAGAATGTCAGCCATAAAAGCAATGCAACATCCTTATTTTGATGCCTGCATGCAACATCTGTAAGTGCCTTCCATCTATTTTTATTTCATTTCCATTTTGGATTCTCTTTCTTTTTCTCTTTTACTTTGCGTATTTGTAAGTAAACTACTAAAAATTGATTGATCTTTCATTGCAGAAAATGCTGATTTAAGAGCCATCAAAGAGAATCTCAGCCAAAAAAGCAATGCAACATACTTCTTTTGATGATTTTGAAAAATCTCAATTTTGATTTCAAGCCATTATAAGAGAGCGTGTGAAGCTTAGCGAGGGAGTCTCAAGTTAGTCATTTGAAGTTAACCTCATAATGAGCACCTATTATGTAGACATTTAAAGAGAATCTTGAATGTATGAGTGACATTGTAAAAGATCTGAGAGAATGAAGTGCCAGAGGCATTGTAATAAGATTTAATTACATAATGAGATATATTCAAATATAGTAAGGTTGGAGTTCATGTTTGGTGTAGTAGCACCCTGTTCTATAAATGCCTTGAGTAGGAAAATTTGCAAACTTTGAATTTTGAAATGTAAACAACGTGAAAGGTCATATAAAGGTCATGTAAACAATTTAAACACATTTTTTTGCAACTCGTGTGACCAAGCAGACTGTTCCAACACGTTCGAATAGGTATTTTTACACTAGGCATGGTCCTCTTTCACACCGAAACACATAGAATCGCTCTGAGGTATGTTCCACTGGATCGATCCCTTAAGGGTCCAAAGTGCAAAATGACTGCAAACTTTAGAATGCTATTGCTTGGATATCGTGATACTTAGAAACTTCTCGTCTAATCCTATAGAAAGGCATTGGGCCCCTCTAGAAAAACCTCTCTCGGTTTTGGCTATTTTGGAGTGTTTTTCTTGTGGTGGCGGATTTTCACTTGATGGAAAAAGCATCAAATGCAAGTAGTGCAAAGTTGCAAAGTGGTGCAACTTCTATTCTACAACTTGTGTGACCAAGCAGACTATTCCAACACATTTGAATAGGTATTTTTACACTAGGAATGGTCCTCTTTCACACCGAAACACGTGGAATCGTTTTGAGCTATGTTCCACCAGATCGATCCCTTAAGGGTCTAAAGTGCAAAATGGCTGCAAACTTCAACATGCTATTACTCGGATAGCGTGACACTTAGAAACTTCTCATTTGACCCTACAAAAAGGCGTTGGACCCCTCTAGAAAAACCTCTCTTGGTTTTGGCTATCTTGGAGTGGTTTTCTCGAGGCGGCGGATTTTCACTTGATGGAAAAAGTATCAAATTCAAGCAATGCAACTCTCGCTCTGCAACTCGTGTCACCAAACTAACTGCTCCAACGTGTTTGAATAGGTATGTTTATGCTAGGCATCATATTTTTTTGCACTGAAACATGTGGAATCGCTCTGAGCTACGTTCCACCGGATCGATCCCTTAAGGATCCAAAGTGCAAAATGGTTGCAAACTTCAGCATGCTATTACTCGAATATCGTGACACTTAGAAACTTATCATCTGATCCTATAGAAAGGCATTGATCCCCTCTAGAAAAACCTCTCTCGGTTTTGGCTATCTTGGAGTGGTTTTCTCGTGGCGGTGGATTTTCACTTGATGAAAAAAGTGTCAAATTCAAGTTGTGCAAAGTTGCAAAGTGGTTGAACTTTCGCTCTACAACTCGTGTGACCAAACAGACTATTCCAATGTGTCCGAATAGGTATTTTTATGCTAGGCATGGTCCTCTTTCGCACTGAAACATGCGGAATCGCTCAGAGCTATGTTCCACCGGATCAAAACCTTAAGGGTCCAAAGTGCAAAATGGCTGCAACTTCAACATAATATGACTTGGATACCGTGACACTTAGAAACTTCTCGTCCAATCCTACAAAAAATGCATTGGGCCCCTCTAGAAAAACCTCTCTCGGTTTTGGCTATCTTGGAGTGGTTTTCTCGTGGCGGCGGATTTTCACTTGATGGAAAAAGTGTCAAATTCAAGCAATACAAAGTTGCAAAGTGGTGCAACTTTTGCTCTGCAACTTGTGTGACCAAACTAACTGCTCCAACACATCCGAATAGGTATTTTTATGCTAGGCATGGTATTTTTTCACACTAAAACACGTGGAATCTCTCCGAGCTACGTTCCACCGAATCGATCCCTTAAGGGTCCAAAGTGCAAAATGGCTACAAACTTTAGCATGCTATTAGTCGGATACCATGACACTTAGAAACTTCTTGTCTAATCCTATAGGATCATGTTGATCCCCTCTATAAAAACCTCTCTCGGTTTTGGCTATCTCGGAGTGGTTTTTCTGTCGTGGCAGATTTTCACTTGATGGAAAAAGCATCAAATGCAAGCAGTGCAAAGTGGCGCAACTTCCGTTCTGCAAGTTGTGTGACTGAGAAGACTATTCCAACACATCTGAATAGGTATTTTTATGCTAGGCATGGTCCTCTTTCACACCGAAACACGTGGAATCGCTCTGAGCTATGTTCCATCGGATCGATCCCTTAAGGGTCCAAAGTGCAAAATGGTTGCAAACTTCAACATGCTATTACTTGGATACCATGACACTTAGAAACATATCTTCTGATCCTACAGAAAGGTGTTGCACCCTTTTAGAAAAGACTCTCTCAGTTTTGGCTATCTTCGAGTGGTTTTCTCGTGGCAACGAATTTTCACTTGATGGAAAAAGTGTCAAATTCAAGCTGTGCAAAGTTGCAAAGTGGTGCAACTTTCGCTCTACAACTCGTGTGACCAAGCGGACTATTCCAACATATTTGAATAGGTATTTTTATGCTAGGCATGGTCTTCTTTCGCACCAAAACACGTGGAATCGCTCCAAGCTCTGTTCCACCAGATCGATCCCTTAAGGGTCCAAAGTGCAAAATAGCTGCAAACTTCAACATACTATTACTTAGATACCATGATGCTTAGAAACTTCTCATCTGATCCTATAGGATCATGTTGAGCCTTTCTACAAAAACCTCTCTCGGTTTTGGCTATCTCAGAGTGGTTTTCCAGTGGTGGCAGATTTTCATTTGATGGAAAAAATATCAAATGCAAGCAGTGCAAAGTTGCAAAGTGGTTGAACTTTCGCTCTACAACTCATGTGACCAAACTAACTATTCCAACACGTCCGAATAGGTATTTTTATGCTAGGAATGGTCCTCTTTTGCACCGAAACACGCGGAATCGCTCTGAGCTATGTTCCACCGGATCAATCCCTTAAGGGTCCAAAGTGCAAAATGGCTGCAACTTCAGCATGCTTTTACTCGAATACCATGACACTTAGAAACTTATCGTCTAATCCTATAGAAAGGCATTGGGCCCCTCTAGAAAAACCTCTCTCGATTTTGGCTATCTTGTAGTGGTTTTCTCAAGGCGGCGAATTTTCATTTGATGAAAAAAGTGTCAAATTCAGGCAATACAAAGTTGCAAAGTGGTGCAACTTTCGCTCTGCAACTCTTGTGACCAAAATAACTGCTCCAACACGTTCGAATAGGTATGTTTATGCTAGGCATGGTATTTTTTTACACTAAAACATGTGGAATCTCTTTGAGCTACGTTCCACCGAATCGATCCCTTAAAGGTCCAAAGTGCAAAATAGCTACAAACTTTAGCATGTTATTAATCGGATACAATGATACTTAGAAACTTCTTGTTTGAACCTATAGGATCATGTTGAGCCCCTCTACAAAAACCTCTCTCGGTTTTGGCTATCTTGGAGTGGTCTTTTTGTGGTGGCAGATTTCACTTGATGGAAAAAGCATCAAATGCAAGCAGTGCAAAGTGGTGCAACTTCCATTCTGCAAGTTGTGTGACTGAGCAGATTATTCCAACACATCCGAATAGGTATTTTTATGCTAGGAATGGTCCTCTTTCGCACAGAAACATGTGGAATCGCTTCGAGCTATGTTCCACCGGATTGATCCCTTAAGGGTCCAAAGTGCAAAATGGCTGCAAACTTCAGCATACTATTACTTGGATACCATGACACTTAGAAACGTATCTTCTAATCCTACAGAAAGGTGTTGGACCCTTCTAGGAAAAACTCTCTCAGTTTTGGCTATCTTGGAGTGGTTTTCTCGTGGCAACGAATTTTCATTTGATGGAAAAGTGTCAAATTCAAGTTGTGGAAAGTTGCAAAGTGGTGCAACTTTCGCTCTGCAAATCGTCTGACCAAGTGGATTGTTCCAACACGTCCAAATAGGTATTTTTACGCTAGGCATGGTCCTCTTTTGTACTGAAACACATGGAATTGCTCTGAGCTATGTTCCACCGGATCGATCGCTTAGGTTGGAGGAGTCTAAAGTTGCAAATTTGTAAGTTTCTTAAAGCAACAAATTTGAAATGATATTGAATGGCCCACTTAGCACTCATTGCATCTAGGCGATGCTCATAGAGGTGAGGCACTAGGCCTTCCTAAGAGGTCACCCATTCCAGTATACTTCAGCTCAAGCGCTTAACCATGAAGTTTTTCCCCAAGGTTAAGCCCACTTAGCTTGCAACCCAATTTGCAAAACCTTTAGCAAGTGTTGTGCCTTATGAAACATTCATTATAGAGCCCCTTTAGCTCATCGATTGATAAGTAGGAGGTATTTTATACAATGTGTCAAATTGTGATATTGCTATAAGGATTCCATTGAGAAGTTATTTGTAGTATTAGATATAGCTCTAGCTTCTATAGTATTGCACATGATTGTAGATAGTTTCAAAGATCTAGATGACATCAATAGTTCATATTACTCAAGAAGGATGAACATCTTAAAGAAATTTGCGGAAATCAAGACAAGTAACCTTCTTGTGGACCTAGGGTTGCAATATTTGATCTACAACATGTTCCACCATTTCTTCAGTAGGATCAAGAACACACATAATGAAGGTGTGTTTGTAGCCATGAAAGATTATGGTTCGAACTATCCAGAAGAGTGATGTTTTATCTCGACCAACCATATCTATACCATGGTTTGTTTGGAAACAAGGATGGGTTCTCTCTTCATAGGCATATACATTATTCCTCGATATGTTCACACCAGTGTTACAAGACTAGGACTTGTCTCGGACTTGACAAGCCATTTTTTGACTTGGACTCGGGCTCGGAGACCAGACTCGACAAATAGAAAAACCTAAGAAATTGAAAGATTTGTAAGGATTTAAAACTTGTTTCATGCACCCTTTAATAAATAAACCTTAAAGACACAACATCATCATCAAATAGAAATTACTATGATCCCATACACAAACATACATCAATCACATAAGTATAAGCACAATTTTTAGTTGAAGGAAATAACACATTTAGATATATAGATATTGTGATATTGCTATCAGGATTCAATCGTGTAGTTTTACAAGTCAAACTCATTGACCCATGATTCATCAGTAGTGGTTCACAAGAACCCATCTCTCATGATAATGAATGGTTCATAAGGAGGAAGATAAATCTGCATACATTTCTTCTATCAAAAATGAGATAAGTGTTTGGTTTCATGAAGGTCATGAGACAACCATTAATGGGGAGTGGATACATGAAGAAATGATGGAGAATGATAATGGCTTCAGACCTGCTATAAAGGAAAACAAAATCGTTTCAATGATGCAAGAGGTTTTTGGTTTCACTACCAAAATGAGCCTATGAAGAATGCATGTGAAACTCCTTTTGACCCTGAGGGTGTTCTTACTCCATCTCAAGGATCATGCATTGAGGATGACATAGATCAATGCTAGGGCTAACCAATTAATAATCATACACGTGAATAAGTCAAACATGTACATGTCAATAAGGGAAGTACAAGTACTCAAAAACACGTAAGCCTCAAAAAGTATACACACAAATACATAGTATACACAAATTAAAACAAAGTATATGCACAAATATAGGGTATATGCATGAAAAAATGTAAGCCACAAAATATACACTCGAATGAACATAAGTCACAAAGTATACATGTAAGTTGTAAAGTATACACTTGAATACACGTAACTCATATCTATTGAAC
The DNA here is from genome assembly GCA_007115665.2 of Sequoiadendron giganteum. Lineage (NCBI taxonomy): Eukaryota > Viridiplantae > Streptophyta > Pinopsida > Cupressales > Cupressaceae > Sequoiadendron > Sequoiadendron giganteum. Next base: position 693,360,590 of record CM021103.1, on the reverse strand, counting down.
CATCGATTTAGAATGCAAATATGGACAGGCATCGATAAAAGATATTTGTATTAACCAAATAGCCATGTAGGCATACATAAATATATGTCGATATAAGTATGAAATATATGTACAAAATAGCCATATAGGCTTACGAGAATGCCATATAAGCATACAATGTCAAATATGTCCAATAAAAAATATGTACAAAACTGCCATGCAGGCATACAACAAAGGACTCTGGAATCAAAAGTCATTGCTCTCCATGCCCTAGAAATAAAATCTTTCCCTTTCTTTTTCATTCAGATGGCGATAGGTCTATCACTCATTTTTGTTGCGCTCATGGAGTGCTCCTACTACTCCTCCTAGGGTTTAGTTCATGGTGAAGTTTTAACTATTACAATAAGAAGTAAAGACATGAATATATAGAAATTACATTATAAAAAATGATATATTTGACAAAATAATCACTTACAGCCATCTCACAATCTCTCTCCATGAGGGAAATATTCTCACACCCATGCTCAAGCATGCTCAGGATCTGTATAAACCATACAAATAGAAATTAAACTACGTGAATCAATAATAGTTTGATTTTTCACTAACTAACATCTATAACAACAAATGTAAATTGAAATTTACTAATTTTCCTCATACCTCTTCTGTCAGAGCCATCGAGGATTGTATAGCAGATACCACACCAATATCCATTGCCCTCGTCACATTCGGAGGTGTATCATCTCTCAACAACTGAAAATAAAACAACAAATTATTCAATGTAATCAACGATGTGCATGTATAAACTACACAAATCTATTAATTACTTGATTCATTAGTTAAAATCTTTATTCTATTACCTGCGTGAAGGTTTGAGTAAATCCACCGCCACTAGGAAGTGTTCCATCAAAACCTCCAATATTAGTCTGTTCAACATCCAAAATTGCATATTAAATTACCATTCGTAAAACAATTCCATTAACATGCAATAAATTTATAATTGTTTACTAGTTACATACCCTAGCGGTAGGTGTACTACAGAAATAGGTTGGTGGGGGGCCGGTGTATCCAATCTCAACACTATGACCCTGCAATTTTATTAAAATCATAAAACATTTTTAGTTAATCTTGCATTTCAAAATCGAAATTTAATAAATTAAATTCAATGAACAAATGCACTAACTTTTACGTGACTATCAATGCCATATGCCTCATGCAAAATGTCAGCTGCCCTCTCCATCTCCATAGCTGTAGATGGATCCTGTTTACCAGTCTCTTGAGGGTCGGTGGGGTCATGCGAACAAGTAGCCCCGCAAGATTGACACACATGTGTTTGAAGGCCACCACTTGAAGACTCCCCTGGATGGCGTTGTAGAATAGGGCTAGTATGATGGATGACACTCTGGGTCAAAGTGTTGATTGCCTGCAATGTCTCTACATCAGCACTTTCCTTCATGACATAAGGCATAACAACGTGCTCACAAGGTGGCCTAGTGAGAGCTCATCTACCTTGTCGTGTAGGATCCAACTATGCACCAGGTCTATCCTGAGCTGAGCCCCCACCTCTCCCCTGGAAATCCCTCATATCAAAATAATTTGGGATTTTGTTCAATATGAACTCACTATATAGTTTCCTAAGGAAATATTGCGGGACCTCACAATTGTTGCATGGTGGGTAATCGAATACCATGTACCACCTATCATTAAACCGGTCCCTAATCTATTAGTGGTGGCACCAATGGATAGGAAACCTCTTCGCATTGAGGGTAAGATTTTGATTTGTGCGTGGGTTGGTGAATAATGAGCACAAATAACCTTTTATAATTTTTAAATCCTTCACATCCTTGTATGATAGTTTATTTGCATAATAGTCCCTAGCCGCCTGCCTCCTATCTTCCCATTCAGTTATTTGTTTACTAATTGAATCTACGTTTCCTAACATATCTTTCAATGAATTTGCTAGGGTGATTCTTTCTGTGGTTGAACCATTTGGATCACTCAACCTATTGATCAAATCCTCAATTTGTTTTTGGTTGTTCTCAATTTCACTCATTAAATTTTGTTGAGTGCTAGGAGGGAGTTGAGTGATTGGTGGAGGAGGTTGATGTTGTGGTTGATTTTGATCTTGAGGATTTGGTTGGTCTTCTTGATGAGGATTTTGAGGGTTTGCAGGTTGATTTGCATCTCCTAAAAATTCAAACAAATAGATATCAAATTCAACCTAAAACTAACAAATTCAAAACAAAAACCATAGTATCCTTACCTCTCACAGCTCCTCATCATCGTGGCGCCATCGTTGTGAAGAAATACGGATTGTTGGTGAAGAGATTCTTCTCCTAGAATGCGAGCACGATATTGTGGGGTTTTTGGCCGCAAGTGCAACAAAAAAACCAGTCGAAATGCAAATGAGAGATTTTCATTTGTTTTTTTGCTTTTAACATTAAATAATACGAGTGCGTTATAACGCGCTTGCATTATTTCTTTGTAGTTTATGAGACCTAGCCTAGGCTTAACGGAGACATAACGCAAGCGCGTTATAACGCGTTTGTGTTATGGTTTTCAAACTTTTTTTTAGGGTGTCCACAAAATTGCTACCCATTTCCATGCACCCGCCCATCACTATCTCGAAAGAGAAGGAAAAGGAAGAAGAATCTCTGCCTAGATCTAAATCTTTCAATCTAGATGATATTTGGTCAATGTTAGATGAAGGTGATATGAAGGAGGTTGGTGAAATGTGGTGTGCCTACCCTCTGGTGGATAGGCTTAGAATTGATGATGCTTTGGTTGATTATCTACTCAAGAAGGGAATTACTATTTTAGATGTTTTTGACTTGTTACTAGATGATCTAGTAGAAGTTGTTGAAGAAAGAATGTTGTTGGAAGGATTTGAACGACATAAGTTTGAAGCTATGATTGAGAGAAGATTTTTCAAAGCTAAACAAAATTTATCCAAACACATTGTTGAAACAAGAGAATGCATCAAGGAGATGTCTGACATCTACAAGTATTGTCTTTGGTGGCTCACAGTTGTTGATAATTTTAGAAGCAAAATTGAAGCTATTGAATCCGAGATGAATAATATTGGAAAAACTTTTGATTTCTTCAAAGAAAAAGATGGAAAATAGAGAATAAGAGTTGGTGAGTTGCAAGAAGAGTTGTTGATTGTTCAGAGACAAAGGGAAGATATGGTTATAACTTTCTGGTTGGTCAAAGAAATTGTTGAGGTCCGATTGGATCATCTCTCTAGGATACTTTCTGATGTTGAAGACTGTGAACGACAATGCCTATCTTAGGACTAGTCATCCTCATTTACACTATTGACTTTGTTGGACAGTATGAGTACCAGATTGGAGAGAAAGGTACAAGAAGATTTTTCATGTGAAAAGTGTTATTTTTACTTGAGTTTCTGAATGTTCAAATTTTGTCCCTTTACCTTTGATGGAAAAAAGGGGGAGAAAAATGAAAACAAAAATAAAAACAAGAATTAAATTGCTGGACAAAGGGGGAGTTTTGGAGTTTTGGAGTTTGCAACTTTGGAGTTGGAATTTTTGGAGTTTGGGTTTTTGAGTTTTAAATGTTATGCCTTCAATGCCAATGGGGGAGATTTTTGAGAAATTATCGATATGGCATTGGTTACATTGATGTCAAAAACTTGGATCCAAAAGGTTGTGCTCCAGATGTTGTACAGACTTGATCTATCCTGTCATATGCTATGATGTTGCATTGTGTGGAGATTATCCTCGATCTGGATAATAGAAGTATTTCTTTTTTAGGAAATTTTTTGAATTTAGTTGATGCAGTATAATGAAGACTAATCTTTTTCTATTGGCTATTGTACTCAAAGCTTACTCTAGGTAACTTTTCTATTTGACCATTCATATAGCTTTCCACAAGTTTTGGTATGTCTGATTGCATTTCTCTAGTTGGTACTGAAATTGATTTTGATCAATTTTTGGTCTTGGTTGTGGCATTCTCATCAGCTCCAGAATATATTTCATGTATTTTAAAGTATTCTATCTTATGTATGACCTATTCTTGGTCCCTTGGTAATGTGGTAAGAAGATCCTTGTGTGTGACCTATCTTTTGGGTTCGGTGCTAGCGTGTCAAGCCTTATTGAATATTTTAAGGTTGTTCCTTATGCTGACATGTTTTGTGGTGATCTAAATTCAAATGGTGTTTGTCCAACTTAGAAGACTATGAAGATATTATGTGCTCGACTTAGTTTTTTTCTACGGGTATACATGCATATATATAAAGAACATATTTTTGGTTGAAGACTAGGAAGAACATAAGTGATATGTGTGAACAGTGATAAGGGTGCAAAGGATTGAGTGAAAAGGATCAGTGAAGGAAGTTGAGGAAAGTTTTAGAAGGAAGCAATCTGTGTTGTAGTAATTGTGCAAAGAAGGTGTGCAACATATTCTTGACCAGATCTGCTGTAGACAGAGATTGTGCTCTTAACTGGAACTAAACTCATGCATATGTAGATGCATCTTCATCAGTTCACTTTTATTAGTGAGACCATTTGTAATCAATTGTTTTATATCAAGCAGTGAGCCCAATGAAACTAAACTCATGCATATGTAGATTTTAACGATTTTACCCACAAGGTTTGAATTCATTATTGTGGCCATAGAGGGAAAAAAGAACCTCTCATGTAGTTTTCAGTTGATGAGATCCATGCATCTCTCATTTCACACAAGCATAGGTTGAGTAGGTCAACAAACATATCATTGGAGCATGCATTCAAGTCACAAGTCTCAATCATCCATAGTAGAGGTAGAGGTATATCAAATTTCAGAGGTAGAGGAAAAATTTCTTATAGAGGTGGAAGAAGTAGCCCATCAAGCTCAAGTGGAAGAGACACTGACCAAAAATCAAGCCAAAGCCCATCTCAAATCAATCACAAGGTCAAAGATATGATAAATATCAAATTCAATGTCACTATTGAAAAAAATTTGGGCATTATTCAAATGCATGTAGAAAGAAGCAATATGATTTTAGCAAACAAAATGCAAATTTCACAAAAGAAAATCAAAACGAAAAATCAGAACAAAGCACCATGTTTGGCATGCAATGTTACACAAGAAAATGAAAAGGATGCATGGTTGTTAGACTTAGGTTGCAGCAATCACATGATCGAGAACCTATAAATGTTTTCAAGTTTAGATGAAAATGTAAAATTAGATGTCACATTGGGTAATGACAACAAAGTATCAGTTATGGGTAAATGAAACATCAACATTCTAACTAAACAGGGGGATGAGAAGTATATTTCAGATGTGTATGTTGTACCTAGTCTAAAACACAACCTAATGACATTGGACAACTTGTTCAAAAGAGGTATAAAGTATTTTTCAAAAATAGAGAATGCATAATTTTGGATAAATTTCCAAGTAACCAGCTCATTGCCAAAGTAAAATGACAAGTAATAGAATGTTTCCCCTAAATATTAAGCTAGATTTGAATGTGGAATATGCTCAAGAACACCCTACAATGAAATCACAAGAGGATAAAGAAGAAGTTTCAGTAGTCACACAAACAATATTTCAAGCAGAAATAAAATATGAAAATTGGTTATGGTACCTAAGATTTGGGCATCTCAACTTTGGAGGTCTAAACCAACTAAATAGAAAGAATATGGTAAAGGTTTTTCCATTAATAGAGAAATTGGAAAGAGTTTGTGAAGGATGCATCTTGGGAAAACAACACATGGAAGCATTTTCAGCAGGCAAGTCAATTAGAGAAAAAGCACCTTTGGAGATTGTGCATTCAAATTTGTGTGGACCCATGCAAACACTCTCAATTAGTGGAAGTTTCTACTTCTTGAATTTTATTGATGATTATTCAAGGAAAACACAGGTCTAATTTCTAAAGCAAAAGAGTGAAGTATTTGAATTTTCTGTCAATTCAAGGCTCTTGTTGAAAAGAAAAGTGAGTACTACATCAAAGCATTGAGAATTGATAGAGGTGGTGAATACATTTCAAAATAATTTCTAATTTTTTGCAAGAAACATGGAATTCATAAGAAATTCACAACTAGATACACACATCAACAAAATGGGGTAGCTGAAAGGAGAAAATGAACTTTAATGGAAATGGCTAGAAGCATGTTGAAAGCCAAACATTTGCCAAATAAATATTGGGCTGAAGCTATATCATGTGCAACCTATATAATGAATATATGTCCAACAAAAAGTGTCAAGAACATGATTCCAAAAGAAGAATGGACTGGAAGAAAGCATAATGTTGCTCACATGAGAGTATTTAGATGTGTGGCATATGCACATGTTTCAAATGAGTTAAGAAGAAAATTAGACAACAAAGGAAAAAAATGTATATTTGTTGGATATAGTGATGAATCAAAGACATACTATAGACATGGAAAATATACAGATTCGATTCGGCGCATTTGATCCCAACTACTAACAACATTTCTTCCAAGAATCACACTCTCAGATTATCATCACCTTATGTCTCTTAATTAAATAAATCATTATTTATTTGATTAAGTCTTTCTCCTCTATTGATTAAATTAATCAATTTAATTTAATTAACCTTATATCTCGGTTTAATTAAATAAATCATTTTGTTTGATTAAAGTCTCTAAAGTCTTCTTATTAAATTGAATAAATTAAACCTTATTTAATTTAATCTAACATTTCCCCTTTTAGTTAAATAAATCAAAAACATTTATTTAATTAATATTTCCTCTCATTTTTTATTTAAATCAATCCTAAAATCTAAGTCAAAATGGTCAAATCACCTAACCTCTCATTAAATTAATCAAATCTTGATTAAGTTAATCCCTATCACTAAAATCCTCTAGAGAATGCAACTTGCACATGAAAATGGATTTAATTCATTTATTAAATCTCTATTTTTCCTCACATGGCATAAAAAGGGAATATTCCCTCAAGTTTGAATTCAAAAAGTCCAAGTGGATGGGTACTTCCAACAAAACATTCACTCCTCTTACATGTCCTTGTGAATTGAGCCAAATGGCATTTATTTCATTCATTTTTCCCTCTCACGTGTCATTTCCTCAATTTCAAATTCCACCTAATTGCATTTATTGGAACTTTGGCCAAAATGTGCACAACCATCAACCATTCACATCTTGACAAGTGGAACTTAGCCATTGGATGTTGAATGATCCCACATTCATCCAAATCCCCAATTCTTCTAATTTGGAAATCTATAAATGAAAGGTTATTCCTCTCATTCAACATCCACAATCTCATGCAAAGTTACTCTCTTCACATTGAGAGCCAATTTTTCCCATTCCTCTTCAAGTATCCATAGTTTTCATAATTACATAGCTAGGTTATGCCAAAATCTCATCAAGGAGATTGAGCTATCCACACATCATCAACATTTGCAACTAAGGAGTTGGGAAAGGGCCAATTTTGACACATCAATTGGCACCAATTCCCCCATGGGATCAAGTGTTTGTTTAGCTTAGATAGATTAAACTTGGTTTATTGCATTGTCTTCATTTTCCTTTCTATCTAAGTTTTATAAATGCATATCATGGGGAATACTTCTTTCATCTTGCATTTTGATCTAATAACATGTTTGTGCAGGTATGAAATAGGGGTTCACACATACAAACTCTACAATCCAATAACTAAGAAAGTTATAATCAGAATAGATGTGCAATTCATAGAAGATGAAGCATGGGATGAAAGTTTGGAGAAACAATCAATATTGCAGACAACTTACCATAGGAAGATAATGAAGTTTTTATACCATCAAATACTCCATCAAATGTGAATTTATCCACACCCATTCATGGTCAAAAAAGTGGTCAAAAAATGACACCATCAACAAGTGTAAGGAAAGACCCATGCATTCTAGCATCTACTCCTTCAAATGGACAACAAACACCAACTCCAAGTGGCATTCAAGGTGCAGGATCATCAAGTCCACATTCCACATGTTCTAGTTCAAGTAATATGTCAAATCCTACATTGGAAAACTTGAGGAGACAAAAAATCAGAAGTATAAGAGAAATTTATGAGAAAAATTAAGGTGAGAATAATGCTAGTCAGATTCCTCTTTTTGCATTTTATTCACAAATAGAAGATCCATTCATTTTGAATATGCAATTAAGCATTAAAAATGGGTAAATGAAATGGATGAAGAATTTTATGCAATTGAAAAGAATCAAACATGAGAGTTAGTGAACCTTCTAAAAGGAAAAGATGTCATAGGAGTGAATTGGGTTTATAAAACCAAGTTGAGTGAAAATGGTTATGTGGAAAAACATAAGTCAAGGCTAGTTGCTAAGGGTTATTCACAACAACCTGGAGTTGATTACAATGAGACATTTGCTTCTGTAGCACGTTTAGACACCATGAGATTGATACTTGCCATAGCAGCTCAAAACAAGTGGCTTGTTTATCAAATGGATGTAATATCAACATTCTTAAATGGTCATCTTGAAGAAGAAGTTTATGTGGAACAACCACTTAGGTATGAGATTTTAGGCCAAGAATACAAGGTTTATAAGCTCAAGAAAGCATTATATGGTCTCAAGAAATCCCCAAGATCTTGGTACAGTAGAATCGATTCATGTATCTACTAAAAAATGGCTTCAATAGGTGCAATAGTGAGCCAAAATTGTACACAAAGATGAATGAAAAATGTGAAATTATCATTGTATTTTTATATGTTGATGATTTAATATTAACGAGTGACTTATCAATTGGTTTTTTCAAAGGAGCTATGAAGAAGGAATTTGAAATGAATGATTTGGGACTCATGAAATATTTTTTAGGCATTGAAATGAATCAAAATGAAAATGGTATATTCATCTCTCAAATGAAGTATGAAAATGATATAAATTGAAAAGGTTTTTAATATGTTGAATTGAAAATCAGCACCAACACCAATTGTCACAAGTTTGAAGCTAAGCAAGGATGGCAAAGGATCCAATGTAGATCCAACCTTGTATAAGAGACTTGTTGGTAGTCTCATGTACCTAATAGCCACAAGGCTGAACATAATGTTTGGTGTGAGTTTTCTTTCAAGGTTCATGGAGTCTCCAAAAGATTCACATTGGAAAGCTAGGAAAAGAATCTTAAGATATGTGAGTGGAACAAGGAATTATGGAATCCAATATTCAATCTCAAATGAGCTCAAAATCATAGAATACATGGATCATGATTGTGTTGGATGTAATGATGATAGAAAGAGAACATATTTTTATTTTTTTCACTTTGGCATGGGTGTATTATCACGGGCTTCAAATAAACAACCCATTGCCACACTTTCATATGCTAAAGTAGAGTATGTAGCAGCAATAGGGGAATCGTGCCAATAAGTTTGGATGAGAAGAGTGTTGAAAGAGTTGAAACATGAACAAGAAGATGCAACACAGATATATTGTGAGAACAAATCAACCATAGCATTGTCAAAAAATTCAGTTTTTCACAAGAGAAGCAAAATATTGACACTAGATATCATTTTATTAGAGAGCTAATTAACAATGGAGAGATCTTTTTAGAATTTTGTAGGTCTCAAGATCAATGTATAGATATCTACACCAAGGCATTAGGGATAAAATTTTATCTATCAAAGAGATTGATTGGGCATCATAGATGGTAGTACTTGTGATTAAGGGGGGGTGTTGGAATTGTAGACACCTAAAATGTCTCAATGGATCACATTGGCTAACTAACATCATTTTTTCCTCAAATCCATCCTCTTTTTGTTTGTTTGATTAAATAATCCTAATTATTTAATTAGATACCTCATTTTCATATATTAATCTAATTGACCTAATTAGGTTAATTCATCCCCTTTCATGTTAACACTTTTTCCTATTAAATTAAATAAATATAATTATTTAATTTAAAGCCCTAAGTCCTCTTATTTAATTAAATAACCCTAAGTTATTTAATTAAATATCATATAACTATCCCCCTTTTCATTAAATCATTTATTTAATGAATATCATGAAATTTCCCTAATTGCATAATTAAACCTTTGTTTGATTATCAATTACTAATTAATCTAATCCCCCCCACTTGCAAGGGAATATTCCTCCTTTGCACATTCCTTCCCCTTTTGCACAATTAAACTTTGTTTTAATTTGCAGAATATCTATTTCCTCACCTATGAGAATATTCCAAAGAATATTATTTCTCCTCACCCATTTGAAAAGGGGAATTTTCTTACAAAACTTCATGTACAAGTTAACTCAAAACTTCATGTTTAAATTAACTCAAAACTTCATGTGTAAGTTAACTCAAAACTTCTTGTGTGAGTTAACTTGTAACGTCTTGTATAGATTAAAAGTGTGTTTGTTTGAAGGAATGAGAACCCTTGATTAAATCTCATCATTGATTCTCCTCCGTTGATGATGATCCATGATCCATGCCTCCATCTTCCTTCATCTTTGACCATTGATTATCATTTTTTATCTCAACCTTCCATTTTTCATTTGCTTTACTATAAAGAGGTCACTATTTGGAGACAAATGGATCCATATTTTAAGAGAAAACTTATGTTGTTAAAATCACTTTCACTTGCACTCATATTTAGCACACATTTAACATCTTTTAGTTCATTTTAATTGCATTAATTAGCTTAAAGAATCCATTAATGGCTTTCATGATAAAATAGGTACAGACATTTAACATATTTTGTAATTAAGATTTTAATCTTTTGAAGCTTGCATACATTTAGAATAGCTTTGCATACACTCATATCGATCATTTTAGCATATATCATGTTAATTTAGCATTTAAATCATGTTTTATCACATATCTCTCATCAGTTTCATTGATTCTCTTCAATAGAATCGATTGAAACAAGCTCATTATCCAAGGGATTGGGAAAAGGTTGCAATTCCACATCAATGCGAAACCACTCCCCAATAGGATAGGTTTCAATGTCTTAGATTAGAGGTTTGTCAAACTTTCATGATTTAGAATGTTAGTTTTAATGGCTTCTTTGTCTTTGTTTATAGTGAATAATCTTATTGGGATTGATGCTTAGTGGGTTAAATATGTCTCCAATTCATATGAATCGGGTGTAGTTAACCTATATTAATGACATTTGTCACAGGAATTAACCACAACTACTACCATTTACTCCTCAATAGATCACTTCCAATGCAGCGTTGTCAACTTGTCTTTTCATCCCCAAACGTGTGAAACAAGTCTACCTTATTTCAATCTGCTTATCTTATTCTATGCATCAAGACATTTTTGAGATCAAATTAATGATGAAATCTGATCTCTCCCTCTGTGAATTGTCAAGAGAATTTAATGTAATTAAATGTTTTGTTGTTTTCATCCTTTTTTGCTAGGCATATACGCTGAGCTTAGTAGTCATTTTGTAGAGCATGAATAGTATGTAAGAAGGGAAAAAAAAGAACGGGAAGAAGATTTCTCTAGCAATAGCATGAACAATCACATAATAGGGGAGTGTGTCTTTTTATGATATTTTTTGAATGTATGAAAAGAGAAAAAGCTCTATTTTATGCTCTATAAAAGGAATGATGTTTGTAAATGTTTGAAATATTTGAAATATAAATACTATTGCAGATATCTCTGTGTTTTCCATTTTCTATTTCATTTTTGCTCTATTTTTCTCCTCTGCCTCTCCCCTTCACAATTTGTAACAAACAAAAAGGATTCAATACAAGAGTTCTATAAAGTTTTTTTCATCACATTAAATTATTGGTATTGTTCCTTTCTACAAGAACCATCGTGGTTTTAATAGCAAAGATGTATTTAATTGGAAATTTATATCAATTGTACAATGAGTGTTGATTTAAGAGCACATAAGTTTCAAGTGGGATGAACAATTTTTACAAGTGTAGCAGCTCCACTAACGTGAGGGCATGCCATGGATGTCCTAGATGCTATGTTAAAAGATGATGGTTTCATTCCCATGAGAACATATGATGAGGAACTCATAGGAATCCAAGCAACAAGTATGTCCACACCTGGTGCACTTATGTCTGGCTACACATGTTTTTTATTATGGAAAAAAATATGTTGTAAAAGATATAATATTTTCACATTCCTTATAATTAAGAAACAAGCTTTTAATAAACTACTAAAATTATTTGGTATCATTCCATGTGATTCAATCATGATGCAGTGAAACATCATATTGTATACCTCAAATTTATTCCATTCCAAATTCTTGTGCCATAAGAAAAATATTTTTAACAATTCTAAATAGAAAAAATATTAGGGTCCATATCTTAAGAATTTTTTCAGTGAGTTCTCCAGGTCCTCTTGATGAGAAATATGGAAGAATTGGTGTTGGTTTAAAATTTTGAATATCTTCTATTGGAGTAATAGTTGTGACTAGCTTCTTATCATTCATAATTTAGTTATTCTCTCAATGCAATTGCATGCAACATAAGATTCATGTTTGAATTCTTGATAAATGATAGAGAAATTAGAATGCCTACTTAGTTGATTTTATCTATGATAAGGTTTTGGATCAAATAATGTACCAAAAATGTGTTATTATTTAATATCTCGCAATTAAATCTTGTTAAAAATTATCTCGAGGAGTACCCTCTTAGGTTCAACAAAGCCCAAAGTGAAGCATATTTTATCCAATCTCAATGATTGGCCTATCCTCACTTACATTTTCTTGATGATCTAGTCTATTCACCTTCACGAATGACATATCCATGGCCTTGAAGTGGATTTATGGAAGAATAACTATACATGAGCTCCCAACAACTACATCAATCACAAACATACAATAGATATGATCCCCATATGAGAGATAGAGTGATACTATATATCTCTCACATTATGAAGTAGCTTATTTGGAAATTGTAAATGCAAAAGAGTGTCCAATATAAGAAAACAACATTTATAAATTATCTTGGGAAGAAATAAGTCCAATGGTGTATGTATAAGAAAACCCATCTCCAAGAAGAGATATAAGAAATGAAGTCTCATGATAGGTGTCTTTAAAAACTACTCAAGTATCTCAATGCTAGAGTATGGCAAAAAAATTAGGTGTTACCTCAATTAAATAAGATGACAAATCAAGACCATATGGAAATTGTGAACAATTGTCACAAAATATAATTATCATGTGATTAAATTCATGTTGCAACTATCACAAAAGAGAAAGTGTATATACTTAAGTCTATCCTCCAAATCTATAATATGAGGCTTATGAAAAAAATTTGAAATACCTATCACTTGTAGTAATCCCACAAAGACAAATCTAAAATACTATGATCATCTTATTGAATTCAAGTACTAAAATCCATGGCAACATTGAAATATGAAGTAGGAGGTGGAGGGGATGAAAGTGTAATATAAGTATTAGGACTACTAAGGCTCAAGTGACCAAACTTCTCCTTAAAATTATAATCGACACTAGATTCATGCATGCGAATACCAATCAAAGGAACTACATCATCATTAGGAGAAAAATATTAAAATTTATACAAGCAAGATAAAGGATCAACAATTCCTATAGTAATTATCTATCTACTCTCCAAGTCTCCAATAATCATACAATCAATTGTGAACTCAATTTTCTTACCTACTCCACTATGTGTGATATAATAGATAGAAAGGAGATTGGTTGACAAGGATGAAACACAAAGTACATTATTGAATGTGCCTTATCTCATGTCAATATATCCTTTCCCACAAACATGCGTATATGTTTTGTTTCCCATCAAAATGTGTGACAAAGTGCAAGTCTTAAATGAAGAAAACATACCTAGTGATGAAGTTGTATGATGTGAAGATCTAGAATCAAGAACCCTTCTCCCTGACTCAAAAATTGTAAATGCAAGAAAAATTTTACCTTTCAAATTATCTATCCCATTAGCTAATCTAGGTATCCTTCAATGTTTAGATGATGATGGTGTAGAAGAAGAAGAATAACCAAAAGATTTTTTTTAAGTAAATGAAATATTATTCTTATGAAGAAGGTGCTTCAACTCATCTATCTATTTTTTATAAAAAATATGTTCATCAAGCTCTTTTTTCTACAATATGCACATGTGGGATTCTATATGTTAGGTTTATCCTCTTTGGAAGAGGTGGAAGGCTCATTAGATTGTCTCTTGTTTTTTGGTTTCTTCTTTCCTTTGGCTCTAGGTAATATGGCTACCAATTCTTGATTATTGGGAAGTGCATCCAACTGGATAAGCTTAGATTTCTCTCTACTCAAATGGTGACAAAATATCTCAAAAGAAGGCATGGTAAATGCTTCATCAAAGGAATCCATGGTGGAAAAGAAGGTAGAAGAAAAGACAACAAATAGTCCTTTTAACTTAGAGAAAATCAAGAATATACATTTGTTATCATATTTATCTTTTCCACAACTAGTCAATTGAGATCTCACAAACCTAAACTTAGCCTTGAAATATTCTTCAATGGAAGATAGTGTATAAGGAGAAAGATATCAAAATTCCACCTCTATTTGTAAAGTATATTATTAACTAACTATACCAAACAAATATTTATGTTTATCTAATACATATGTGTAATGCACTCCTCAATATGGAACAAAAAGTGATTTAAATATATAATACAATTAAACTCATAGCCTCATCACATTTTTTCCTTAGACTACTAAAATTAGGTTGATGTTCACCTAAAGTAGGCCACAGAAACTCAGGCAATTTTGGTGTCCACACTATATATATTTGAGTGCTATTGAAGATTAGTTTCTTTACAACTTCCTAGGCTGCCTCTATAATTTAACACATGTGCAGGTTGTCATTTGACACCTCCTCTTCCTAAGGAATCCCTTTTATTTTATTTTATTTTTTAACTTTTTCCAATACATTTTCTACAATTTTTCAATTTTTCACTCTCTTAATCTGTATTAGCTAACCCAGCTATCTATTTTATATATTCGTTAGATTTTTCATCTAAAACTGCAATTTTTTTTGTTATAGATTTCAAATTGACGCCTGCATCATTTTTTTTAATCTACCTACACATATCAACACTTGGTCATATCAACATCTACACAAATTCATGTTCATGCCTTCAACCTGCCTTTCATCACATCTACATTTTGCATAAGATTTTATTATAATAACTTTATTTCTGAAACATATAAGAACACATACAAAAGATAAATACATTCAACTTCAATTTAGAGGTAATAGACCCTTTGAAAAAGTATAATAGGATTTCAAATCAACTCTAGATCTTAAGTATTTGTATGAACATAGTAGAAATTTATTTATGGGTCTATAAATGACCATTAAAGGGTGCTTTGAGAACACCTTCACTTACGTTCACTTCAACTAAGCGACATTTACAGCAAAAGGAGTGCGAACAGTGTGTTTCCCATCGAGCCAAGTGAGAGAACCAAATACATATCCCTCTGTGCTCGCACTCGTTGCTGTAAACATGACTTGGAAAGAGAACTTGATGGAAGTGTTCGAGAAATGAAGAGTATCTGGAGAAACCTTGACCGTCAGTCCTGCAGGAGCATCAATGCTAACCTTGTATGTGGATTCCCCATTGGGACTCACATTTCGCACTATTCTGCTCACAGTAGTTGTACTTCCCACATTCAACTTCGAGAGGGAAATGGTTGGGTAGTTCATTAGACTGATGGACTCCTTTGCCGCATTGGATGGACACTTGTAGTTGGCACTGCCTGAGATTGTTTTGATCTCATTGGAATTCAATCCATAGTTGCACAAGAAGTCAAAGTAATCTTTATTTGATGTTTCATAGACAAGGCCCGGATCAAGAGCTTTTCTTGGATTTATTTCTCCAGCACCAAAGTCAAATGGAGTTCCAACTGCGTCTGTATCATCGGTCATTGGATTGCCCACATTGTTCATTGAAGTAGCTGCAATTTGTAACAAACACAAAGGATTCAATACATAAAGTTTTTGTCTATCGCATTAAATTCTTGGGATGTCCCTTTCTACAAGAACAATCATGGTTTTAATAGCAAAGATGTATTTATATTTCTTGTATCAAACACAAAGGATTCAATACAAGAGTTCTATAAAGTTTTTTTTGTCTATCACATTAAATTCTTGGTATTGTCCCTTTCTACAAGAACAATCATGGTTTTAATAGCAAAGATGTACTTAATTGGAAATATACCTGTTGTAACGAGTGCTGATTTAACAGCAGATGAGTTCCAAGTGGGATGAACCATTTTTACAATTGCAGCAGCTCCACTAACGTGAGGGCATGCCATGGATGTCCCAGATATTATGTTAAAAGATGATGGTTTCATTCCCATGGGAACATCTGATGAGGAACTCATAGGAATCCAAGCAGCAAGTATGTCCACACCTGGTGCACTTATGTCTGGCTACACGTGTTTTTATTATTATGAAAAAAAAATGTTGTTAAAGATATAATTTTTTCACATTCCTTATAATTAAGAAACAAACTTTTAATAAACTATTAAAAGTAAATGATATCATTCAATGTGATTAAATCGTGATGCAATGAAACATCATATTGTACATACCTCAAATTTATTCCATTTCAAATGCTTGTGTCATAAGAAATTTATTTTTAATAATTCTAAATAAAATAAATGATTAGGGTCCATACCTTAAGAATGTTTTTAGTGAGTCCTCCAGGTCCTCTTGATGAGAAATATGGAATGATAGGTGCTGGTTTATAATTTTGGATATCTTCTGTTGGAGTAATAGTTGCAACTGGCTTCCTGTCATTTATAATTTAGTTATGCTCTTAGTGCAATTACATGCAATCTAAGATTATGTTTGAAATCTTGACAAATGATAGAGAAATTAGAGTGCCTACTCGGTTGATTTTATGTATGATAAGATCTCTTTTGCAAGTATGTTACTGATTGTAGTGGAAGGAAAAGTGCCATAATTGGTTGCAATAGATTTATGTGAATCATCTGCTAAGATCATGGCTATACCTCCCTTGGTTTTCACCTCCCCTTTCTTATATTGTCTTGAGTAACTTGTGTCAGTGTTGAGACATAATACCACACTTCCTTTCAGTTTGGAAGCATCCAAAGAATTTGGATTGCAATTGCTGCTAGATACACAAGGTGACCATTATTTAAATATTTAAAATCAAAGGATTGATACACACATAAATAATTATTGGAGAAAACTTACCTTGCAGCATTTGTAGAACTAGAAGCACTACCAATGCTACCCCCATACACAAGAGGGTACATGTTTGATTGGCTAAGATTTGAAAAGTTTATGGCCACACCCTAATTATAAAATCATTCAATTCAATCTAAATTTAAATAAAGATAGTGAAGAAAGAAAAAATTATAATTTAAAAAGATTGTTTTAAAGTTGAGAATAAAAAAAAGTTACGATTTTACATAACAATCAAGATGAAAGCACTTATTAGATAATGATCATTCAAACAAGATAGCTATATTAAACATGTTTGAAATTTAAAAAAAAATAAACATAAAAATGAGAGTTAAATGAATGTTTCAATAAGTCGTTATTGAATAGCACACTCTAAGTTTTGATTTGTTTAGGTGATTCCTCTGAAATCACACTAATAAATGGACTAGTATGATTTCAGATGAACCACCTAAATAAATCAAAACTTGAATATGCTTCTTAAGCTTGCCATATTTCTATCAAGACGACGGCTAATTGACTATGATCATTTTACTGATCTAAAATTCATTTGAATGTTAACCTAGTCTCACCTGGATTGTCTTGCCATTACCCAAAATAACATTTGATCTAAATTGTCTGTTAATAGTGGTTGCTGCAACGGTGAAAATCCAAGGAGCTGAGTTGACAACCGTTTGTGGATTTGGCCCATTGTTTCCAGCAGAGCAAACAACCAGAATTCCTTTCTGTGTAGCATGGAAAGCTCCAATGGCTATTGGGTCAGATGTATACTCAATGAAAGCTGAAGAGTATCCAAGCGAGAGAGACAAAATGTCCACCCCATCGTTAACTGCATTGTCAAAGGCAGCCATAATGTTTGAACCTTGACACCCTTCTTCAGCACACACTCTGTAAATTGCTAATCTGGAGGAGGTTGACCCGCCTCTGGCAGTTCCCTTGGCAAGTCCATAGTAGTTAGCATTAGCAACTGCATTTCCACCTGCAGTAGAGGAGGTGTGGGTGCCATGACCGTTTGCATCTCTTGCTGTCAGGGATTTTGTCAATATGGAGTTGGGGTCCTTTTTTGATCGAGATGATGCCGTGTTATACCATGCACCAATTAATTTCCTGTTCTCAAATTACCTCAATGTCAAACAGTGCAAAAACAACCAGATTGAGAAAAACTAAAACTGAAACGCTAGAAAGTTATTTTGCTCTGCCAAAACCTGTTGCAATTGGAAATATTAAAATCTTTGCCCTGCATGCATGCGCCTTTCCACCGACGAGGAATAGCGGCGATGCCGTTATCATTGAAGCTGGCTGCTTCTGGCCATACGCCTGATCCAATTCCAAAAGATTGTATTAGCTATTATAATGGTTTTTTACTTTGGTTTAAATAATATATTTTATGTTTTGGTTTACACATTAAAAGATTTATTGAAGAAACTAAAGTGATTTCAGATAAATTATCTAAACAAGTGAAAGCTTCATCTATTAATGTGATTTTAGATGAGTCATACAAATAAGTCAAAATTCAACATGTACTGTTTAAGTATGCTCTAATTTTTTTGGGTTCAATTGAACAATGTATTTAGGTTCTCACATTTCAGATCCCTTTACTGAACATTTTCAAAGATGTTGAAAATAAGTCACTCTATGTTACTGGAATGAGAAAGAGAAACCACAAGACAATGACAACAAGAAACAGAATATTTAGAGGTTGGATTTTATACGAGAAACGACTTTGACATTCCAGAAACGGTCTTTTGCAACAGAAACCCCGTTTCATCTGTTAGAATGTGAAACAGAGCCTCTTCGTCATGTTTCTGGTAATAGAGGTCATATTTGGACCAAAGATGAATTAGTCTTGATAGAGTTAGTAGCTTTGTAGAACACTCTCGTAACAAATGAAAGGTCTTAAATTTGAGTTGCAACTGCTTCATGAAAAAATTAAAATGATATTAGAGTTAAGTCGGAGTAAGAGTCCCAAACATTTATAGAGTGGAGGTGTTGGAAAATAATCACATTCAGACTAAAACTGGATAGATCTTAAAGAAAACAACTTAGTGGTAGAGAACTCAAACAACAAAAAAAAATCCTCCATCAATGAACAACTTAAAAAAATAAAAAA
Organism: Sequoiadendron giganteum; assembly: GCA_007115665.2. NCBI lineage: Eukaryota > Viridiplantae > Streptophyta > Pinopsida > Cupressales > Cupressaceae > Sequoiadendron > Sequoiadendron giganteum. The sequence continues at coordinate 693,341,420 of CM021103.1, read as the reverse complement.
ATTAAAGATCATTACAATTTAAGAGTAATTAGAATTTAGGATACTGTGAACAAAACACTATGTGAGAGAAGTGCACACCTGTATCTAGGAGTCCTATGATGGCGTCTTGATCTGAAGAAGACACGTTCGGATAGTCGAAGGACGTGCCCGATTCCATTTGCAGAAAATCCCATGAATGTGTTGTATGAAGCTCCAAAACTGGATCAGGGAACACTGATACTACTTCTGCTTTCTCTGCAACATAAATAAAATAACATTGTAGCCATCTACCTGAGACGAACATTCTACTTAAAGAACATTTTTTAGCTACTTATTCATCGTACCAGCCAGTGCATCAGCTTGTTGAGCGGATAACATTGCTGAGAATCCACTAAAAGCATAGGTGTAGCTATTTACAAGCGACTCTTCTGCTTGGTTGCGACTATAAAGAATAAGCACCCCAGTTTAAACAAGACAAAAATTAAAGAGCTCAGTATACAGATCAGAAATACAATACTATCGAACAATATTGAGTGATTTGATATCCGATCGATTTCTGCAGTTTAATATTGAGTGATTTGAAGTACCTTCCCCACACAGATGAAAGCAATTGTACATGATCTCTCACAAGCAAATCACGCGTTTTGTTATGGGAGCTACCCATGTAAACGATATACATCTGAATTTTTAAACAAATAAGTGTCAAAAAAGTTTTGAAAATGGGCATTCTCTTCTTCATCTTTGTTAGATGATAAACAGAGATTTAAGTTACCTTTTCCTCCTCATTGGCATCTGAAGCAAGTGAAGCCAAGATCAAACTGCAAAACAACAAGAAGTGGAAGTGAAATATGAATCCCATGATTAAAGTGGAAATTCCTACGCCCCCCTAACTTGTTGTCTGTGAGTGTTTAAATAGAAGTGTGAATTTGTGTGCAAGTGGGTTCGTGGGTGTGACTCTGATTTCCATTTGAAATTGGTAAATCACCATAAGATGCACTACATCAAAAAGGAGCCCACCAGATTCTGGGCATGAGATTTGGAGAGTTGTGATCTGATCGCTTATATTAATTGCAAGATTTTATGATGGAGCAAAACATTTCAAACCATTTCCAAAGTTCCAAATATTTAATAATATCACTCCTTTGCTTATTATTAGTTTCTAAGGAAAATACTATTAATTTAAGCTATTAACCTTGTGTTTATCTCTATCAAAGGACTTTAATGTATTCAGCGCGATGCAAACACCAATATGAGGTTCTTGCCAATGGATTATGATAATCTTTTTTACTGCATGTAATTTATATACTTTTGACTTTATACATGATTCCATTTCTAGAAGAGATATGGTGGGCTTCGTGGTGAAATTTTGCCTAGGTTATGTGGAAGCAATAATGAGAGTAGGCCATATGACAATGATAAAAACAAAGCTTATTCAATTTTTAAATTAAAAATTAGAATTTTGCATTACATACTGATCTGATATGGATTTGTTAAGAAAATAAAATGAATTTTTAAAAATGAAATTTAAATAAAGTGAATAAATATATTTAATTAAGTAATAAATAATTTTAATTTATAAGTTGAAGTTGATTATGGATGAAATATAGGAAATTAAATGTTCAATAAATATATAAATCAAATGTTAAATTCATGTGTATTTAGTTTAGAGTTTAACAAATTTAATGTAATTGATCTTTTTAATTTGTGTGGGGCATGCTCAAGGAAATTCGAGAAGTGTTGGTTGTGGGGGAGTGTTAGGTGACTCTCATGGTAGGCTTGTTTTCATGATGGGGCTTGCTTTGGGAACCCAGACAAACCACTTTACGGAAGTTGTTGCAACCTATCATGGCCTAAAGTTGGCTCAAGAGAAGGGATTAAAAAGAATTTGATTGGAAGGTGACTCTTTAAACATTGTCAATTTCCTTAAGAGGGTTCATCATCCCTTTTGGTCAATTGGGAGTATCATAGAGGACTCTATTTCTATACTTAACTCATTTGAGGGGTTTAGCATCTCTCGTGTTTATCGTGAAGCTAATAGGGTGGCCAATGGCCTTGCCAATATTGGGGTGTCCTCTCTTCCTAAGCGATGGGATTCACATCATATAATGCCCATTGAGATTCAAAATCTCATTAAATATGATAAAAATTTATAAGACGACTGGACTTTTAAGATCTAGAGGGATTCACTTATTGCTTCATAATACCCTCGTTAAGTTGAAAAGACAAGTCAAGCTCGACTTATGTCTGAATTATGATGGCAAAAATTATGGAAAGATTTCACAAGTAATGGTAATGATGACATTTATTCCTTATGTTGTGATTAACACATGGATTGTGGGTGTTTGTTTCTACCTCTTTCTATGTGTTTGGAGCTCCATTTTCTTGTGATTCATCTCTAGGAGAGACTTGTGTTTAGTTGTTCACAGTCGGCCATGAGGGGTGATAGGCATAAACTGGAGCCACTTACCTGTGAGGAGACTAAAACAGATGAGTTGGTCTGGGAGATCTTGGAGAAAGGGGGGTGACCCCTTACATAAAAAACTTCATGGGTTTTATTCCCAAATCTCTCAAGCGTTTGTCAATACATGGAGTAATAAGGTGTTGAGAATCTTTGACATGGAATTTAGTATAACGAAGGATCTTATTGTTAATATTACTGGTTTATCTTTTGAGAGAAAGAAATTCTATAGAGAAAGGTCATCTTAAAAATTAGCCTTAACCATTTTCTTTAAAGGTAAGGAGAGGGAGAGGCTAAATAAATTGGCCTGTTGTGGCTACGATAGACACTCTATCAAGCCCATTTGGGGGGATGTTTCCATCACAGTAATGAGGTATTTCACTCTTCATGGTAGATTTTATATGCTCTACGATTTTCATTTTATGTTTCTTAATCACATTAGGCATAACAAATTGGTTTCATTCCCATATTATTTGCTCCTTTCATTGGAAAATGGGATCATGGAATTTAGGTTAAATCCTAACAATCATTATCTGCATGAGGGTTTAATTCTCTTGTTAATGGAATATGCCAAATCTTAATATGTGTTAGAAGCTCCTAAAATAGCTAAAGCTCGTAAGGTTAAGGATGCCCCCTCAGGTCATGAAATTGGAAATGACTCTGAGGGTAAGGTTAGAATGAATGAAGAGTCCGTTTCTATAGAAGTGTACCTTATTTCCTAGAAGGAATTTGAAAAAATACCCAAGAAACTACCTAAGAAGGAAACTCTACCCTCTTGGCCAGGTGGCTCACACACAGATTTGGAGAATGAAGAGTCTCCTTTGGTTGTTCCCAAGAATAAAGGTAAGAAGGCTCAAGATGTTCTTCCTATAATGGCTTCCTATAGAAATAAAGGGTCCCTGAGATAAAAAAAAAGTATTTGTCCCTTCCTGGAAAAATGTTAAAAGGAAAATTATGGCAATAGAAGGTGTGAAAGGGGTTAAGGGTAAGAGCTTTGTGGGAAAAGAAAACTTGAAAGTTGGTTTGGATAAGGACTGGGATGGAAAGGAGAAGGCCCAAAATGTTACCATGACAAAGGAAGGGAATCTCGAGAATCTGGTGGATCATGAGGTGGTAGATCATGAGAATGGCGTAGGAAATGTCTTGGTGGAATTTGATGATTCCCTTGCTATTGCTGAAAATCTCAAGTGGTGGTGTAGGTAAAGACAAAGCTAATTTGTTTTCTCAAAGTGATATTCTCTATGAGGTTCAGCCTGAGTGGTCGGTCAACTTACAAGATGAGTTTATTAATTGGGAGAAGGTTGATCTTAATTCTATCATTAGGATGGAAAAGGAAGGGACTAGGATTCTTTTTAAACTCTTCAAATGGCTCCTTTTTTAAGTGAAATAGATAAATATCAAGTTAAACTTGATAGCTAATATTAATGTAAGTATTGTTAACAATAACAAATTGGAGATAACTATTTAAAATAAGATCAAGAATATGAATGCAATCCTTAATAGGGTGGTAGATGATGCTTTAAAATTGGTGAATGATCAAAAATCCAGACTAACTTCTCTTGAGGAGAAGATTAGTAAGATTCATGACAACTTGAGTACTTTGGTGCATGTTAGCCAAACTTCTCTACATACCAGTGTGTAAGGGTTGTCTATGTTGAATGAGAAGGCATGTAAATGGATGAGGAACCTGTTGATTAAGGGGAAAGAAGTGGATGAAGTGGAGGATGATGGGATAAAGGGGTTCTGGATAAGGGTAAGGATGCTAGCACTTTCATTCAAACTAGGAGCAATACAAAGAAAAATGCTATGATATTAGCTTGAGAACTAGTTGAAGTTATCGAGATGCATGAGAAGATTATTTTTAGGAACCTAGAGGTAGCGAGGATCTTGAAGAATCTGCAGTAGTTTCTTTTTTGTGTTTTTTTTTGCTGATAGTTTGCTAATGGTTTGTTGAAGAACTTGTAATGTTCATTGAATTGTAATGTTTTTTCTTTGTTGCAGCATTCTTGCCTCGGTGCTCCTTGTTTTCTCTATCTTTTCTTTTTAGCAACCTATTTTAGTGCAAAGGGTTTTGGGCCCCTTCAAAACCTACTTTTCTACTAATCAAAAATTTTTTTTAATTAATTATTATTTTCCTAGGCTCATTATAATTTAGATGTAAAAGATTTAGTTATTAAATGATTATTGTTTTCATGTTATAGATAATATTTGGTTTTCATAGATTCTCTATAATTGTGAGTGAGTTTAATGTGCATTAAGTTAATTTCAATTATTTATCAACATATTTATTTTAGATAAATCTATGTAAAATACATGTTAAGAGATATCATTTTTGAAATACTTATTTTACCTATAGCATAAAAAAATAAAAAAAGGTCACCTCGAGAATGATATCTCTTAGTATCTTTTACATAGATTCATCTAAGATAAATATGTGAGTGATATATATAACAATAGCATGTAAAATGTGAATTTAATGTTCAACACTATTTTAGTGTATCAATCAATCTTTATTTAACTAATGTTAGAACAATAATTTTATATAAAGTAAATAAAGAGTAATTTAATATTCATCAAAATGTTTCATATACATCACAAAAGAAATGAATAATACATTATTTCATATTTGTAGAAACAAATTTATAGTATTGAATATCTGGTCTTATTTATCTTCTTTTAACTTTTTTTTTTTTATCAAAATATAGAAATTTGTTTGATTTTTAAGCTTTTTATTAATTAAAAAAACCGACACACCAACATAACTTTAAAAAAATGGTACTAATATAGTTTAAAAACAATACTAGTCTTGTTATTCTCTTTTAACACTAGAAATTAAAAATTTTCACTTGCCTCTTTTCCCACTCATGCACTATTTTTCCTAGGGACCCATTGTTCCTCTATTGCTATTTTATCTTTTTTTATTTTTCCTATTTTTGGTGAGCCACTCTTACTATTTCATCTATTACTGGTGTGTCATCTATCATTGGTTTATCTACTATTGATATTTCATGTTGCTAGTGAGGCATCTATTACTAGTTTTACCTATCATTAGTGCACCATTTGTCACTAGTTCGTCTACTACTAGTACATCATCTAAAACTATTGATATGCCAATTATTTATGGGTTTCATGTTTCTTTTTTTTTATACTATAGAAATCGATCAGGTATATGTCCCCCTATAAACTGCAGTGCATTTGGTAAAAAATTTTCACATGACCGATGGCACTAGTGCGACATGCCCTTCGGTACCATGGGTTTAGGGGGAAACTAGACCTCATGACCTCTTGCCTACAATGGGATGCTTTAGCCAATCGAACTAGGCCCCCCTGCCCCTTTCATTTTTTAACTACTACTAGTGTCCTATATTTTTTTGGTGGTGTACATACTATTATTGTTGTTTCTAATGGAACTTCCCATGTGGAGATTTCCTATATCACATATGATTTTTTTTTTTATGGAGGAACTCATCCTAAGTATGATGTTGGTTCTCCTCCTTGTGATCCTCTTGATACCATGCTTCCTCTATGCTCCCTTTGACTATGTAGTTTTTTTTTTCCATATGCTTTGTCACCCTTAATTTTTACAACTATGTTGTTGGTTAGTTGTTGTTGCTAGAGGGTTGAGACCCTTTCAAAAAGTCTTTTTAGTCATTAAAAAAAGGATTTTGGTTTTGTATAAATACATCTAAACTTATAATTTTTAAAAAATACTAATATAAAATTTAAGTTTGTATTAAAAATAATAAATTTTATCTCAAATTATAATTTATGAAAGAAATAATAATAATATAAAAATTGTTATAAAAAATAATGATTTAGATCTAACAAAATATTGGGAAAACAATATAACATTTAAATTCATTAGTTTGTAGATGGAAAATGTCCTTCAAATTATTTCATGCATATTTTTTTACTAAACTTATCCATGAATAAAACAATCCAAAATAAAATTTGGATTTTTTTCCACAAAACCTAAAGAAAAGGTTTGTAATATATATATATATATATTAGATCAGATGTTGAACTTATTTCTATGGATATTTTTTTTTAATTTAGATTAAAGAAATCGAATGGTTTGTAAAGAGATGTTTTAAATAAATTATAGAAATTCAAAAATAAATATATTCATTTGTTAAACTTAAGTAAATTATTGACAATTTCAATGAATATAGTAGAAATTTAGACGATTCAAATTTTTATTAACTATTTCTACATTTTATTTTTTAATTTTATTGATTTTGATTTTTTTTCTTACATTTACATGTTTTATTTTTATATTTTAACTATGTTCTGATTTACTTTTACTTTTACTTTTTTTTTTATATATTTTTAGTTATTCTTAAAATATATGTCAAATATTTTTTATTTTTTATATTATAATATGAGTTTATGTGTCTTATTGTCATTCCACAAAACCTTTCAACATAACTTTAATGATGCAAATTTTTTATTTCTAAAGTAAATATTGGAAGTTATATTTAAGTGTCAAAAATAAAAATAATTGGGTATAGGTTGGTGGGGTTCAATTAGACTAGACTTAGGATTATAGAATGGTAAACACTTTGATTATTTTCATGAGATATTATTCTTGTCTTTTTAAATTAAATTAAAAAATATATTTATGTTTGAGTATTATTAGAATAAAAATGTAAATGATATAAATTAAATAGATTTAATAAATCTATTTATAGAAAATATAAAATTATTAAATGATTAATAATAAAATTATCTTGGATTACAAAATTACGTATAGAATAAGATATTTCTTGGAAATATGAATAAGTCAATTTTATAAGAAAATAGATTTGTAAGAAAAATAAAATACTCATTTTAGCATATCCAAACTTTATTTATAAAAACATATAAATAAAATAATTCACAAAAATCCAAGGAACACCATGTCACAACACAATGTCATGCAATATCAAAGAAAAATTAGATCCAAAAAAATCTTCAGTCCATGATAATATTGCAAAGGATTTCCAATTTAAATATAAGTGTAGCATAGAAAAATGTATCTTTGGACATTTTCACACTCATTTGGGTCTTTCCTGTGGATGTTGGCCTAGTTTTTCCTATATTTAATGTTGTAATGTGGTTAAATACATTTAAATTAGGTCTTGGACCCTTGTAAATCAATAAGAATCTTATGATGCCTTGTAAAAGTGTTGTGAAGTGTTGTAACATACTTTCACACTTTTCTAGGATCTTCTTACTATAATCCACTTAAACAACTTCTTTTTATCATTTACCAAGCCCTATTTAAAAGTGTTGTAACAAAATTTCACACTTTCCTAAGCTTTTCATCAATAATTTAACCCTTTCTTATACTTAATTGGCCCCTTTATACACTTGCAGGCCCTACTTAAGTGTATTTTTGAGAATAATCTTGTTAAACAACATTTAATGCACTTTATTTCTCGGCGCCCACTTAAAATGCCTAAGTGGGACCAAGTCGCCATTAGGGGTGACTTAGTCCCACTTGGCTCAAAAGTCAAAATTATTTTAAAATTCTAGCAGGATATTATTCTCTAAGCCTTGAGGTTGTCATGTGATGTCCAATATCTTCAAGAAATTTCAGATAATCATGCATAAATATAGGGTTTCTCCTCTCATTTCAACCCCCAATCAATTCATTCATTAACACATTACTTCAAGCACTTAGTCAATCATTCTAAGAATTTTCACAAGAGCATTCAAGCACTTTGGAGCTATTCCTTGCATATCTTCAAATTTCTATTTCAAGGGCTTCGTGAGTTGTAGCATTGCATGTTGTTCATTCATCATTCTCTTTTCATTTCATTTTATTTTTAAGGGTTTAGTTAACAACAAGTGGTTTGACGAAGGCAAACCCCTATTCTCTAACCCTTAACATGAAAGATAGAAAATAGTTGAGTCTCTCCTTTTAGGTCCAAAACCCTAGAAGCAAAAAAGAAACCCTATTTTTCATGTTTCATTTTGGTGAACCTGCATTTAGAATACATTCTTTTTTGATTTGGAGTCCATCATCATCCTAGATTTAGCTTGCATTAACAGGTATGTGCAGGACCATCATGGAAAAAACAAGCCCTTAAGTGGCAATGAAAATTCAGAAAATCAGAGTTAGGCAACTTGACATAAAAATTTGAATAATTATCTATATTATTTCAAAAATATGTAAGACTAGAAACTATAGAAAATTGAATGTAGTTTCTAAACTACTAGGTTTCTTTTTTTTTTTAAATCTATTCGGTGAAAATTTGAAATTTCAATGCAATAGTACTTAAATTTCAGGGAAAAAATAAGAAGTAGGTGTCTGTCTGACCACCCTAACCACAATAAAATGATAATATTTTTGTATAATATTTTAGATATAAGTAGAGGACTCATGTCTCAATGTGATGCATTTTTTTGGTAATTTTTTTCCATGTAGATAATTAATTATAATTTTTTTATTACAAATTTTAAAAAATATAAAAAATCGTATGTCTGACCACTTTAACTTGGTCAAAAATTCATGATTTTTTTTTTAATCCTATAGTATGAAAAGAATATAATGTGACACATGTTTTAGATTCAAAAAATGTGATATTGTTTGAAAGTTATAGATGTTTTTCAATCAGCCTATCAATCAGGACTTTAGTCGTAATTCAAATAGAAAATGAATAATAATTGTTTATTAATTTCAAAGTAAAGCATAATTTATATTGGTGGAAAGCTGAGGATATCCTTTAAAAACTCTTTTCATTTCATCAATTTTGGATTAAAAAAATTCGTCAGCCCCATGGGTCATCATATCACTTACATATCACCACTTTTTGGCCCATCATGATCTTGTACATACCCTAACATTGCATTAGGAGTTGCATTGGTTAATTTGCATTCTAGGGTTTCAAATGTTTGCATTAGTGAAAGCTCGTATCTAGCTTGCATTTTTTCTTTTAATTTCATTGAAAATCAGTGAAAACCTGCATTTTCATTTAGTCTTTTGGTCATACAACATAAAAAGCATAAAAAAAAATTGAAATTTTTGAAAAATCCCTAACTGGGACTCATTCGCCACCTTGGGCGAATTAGTTCCATTTGAAATTTTAAACTTCCTGTTACAACATCAAAAAACTCATTCCCATGCTTCCTAAGCCTTCTAGTAACATGTATTATAAGTCTAGAAAGTTTCAGGAACACTTGTTTTATGCATCTAGGTCAAAAACATCAATTTAGGGTAGTCATTTTTGAAATCATTTCAATTACAACCATCATTAGATCTGAAGATGTTGACACTTTTGAAACTTTGCATCATAGGTATAAAATCACTTTTCACTTTTACATATACAATGTTTACAATCATAGAACTTTGCATAAGTTTGGTAAGAGTGCTTTTCATTCTTGTGTACACATTGTTTGCATTCTTAAAGTTTTGCATACATTGGATAAAAGTCATTTGTGTCTATGGATATACATTGTTTACATTGTTGAAACATTGCATGAGATGGTTAGAATTTCTTTTCATTTTTGTTCAAACAATGTTATTGTTTTACACATTTAGGTATGGGAAGGTGCATGGAAATGGGTAACAAATTTTTTGGACAACCTACTTTTTCAACCTGAAATAGCGAAAAAGCGAACGCGTTATAGTAAAATGCGCTCATGTTATGGCTTGGTAATGACCGAGCCTAGGATAGGTCATTACCAAGCCATAATGTGAGTGTCTTAAAATGCGAGCTCGTTATAACACGCTCGCATTATGGTTTAAATTTCAAAAAATGCGCACATTTTGAGTTAAAAAATTGTGCATTTTTTGAAATCAAAAAAACATTTCCAAAACGCGAGTGCGTTATAACGCGCTCGCTTGTTGGTCTACATTGAAATTTATTTCTTCTTTTTTTCTTGTCTCTTTCTTCTTGTTATCTTTTAGGGAAACTATATACATGAAATAAAAATTTAAGTATAAGTTGAAATTTACATATGGACATTTACTTTCTTATACTTTAATTTATATTTCATGTATATAGGCAAGATGTTTGAGAGTGGTTTCAGATCTCTAGGAGTTACAATGCAAATTCTAGTTTTTGGAAGATCTCAAAAATTTCAGACTTAGTCAAATTTCAGTAATCAACATGTCAAATTTTAGTAATCAGCAAGTTGTATCATCTTTCTCTCTTTGTCTCACACATTTTTTATCCCTTATGCTCTAGACCTCTCTCACACATTCTCCCCTTCCCTCTATACTTCTATCTATCTAGCCTCTCTCTCCCCTCCATCCCTCCCTCCTTTCCTCTTTCCCTCCTTCCCTCCT